>CAKJTV020000104.1:0-215268 GCA_917862395.2 Heliconius sara | reverse complement strand
GCCATGATAGGGCAGGCGACCCCACGGTCACGTGGCCGAGCCCGCTGCGGTCCTGCCGGATCTCACCCACTTTCACTGACCCGGCATCGCAGCCGCCGACTCGGCCAACAGCCTGCGCCACCTCCTCTGAAGTGGCAGAGTCGTCAAGGCCACTGACCCGCAACTCTGCGCACTTCATCGGTCTCGCGACCAGCACCTCACTCGCATTGAGCACCCCGCGAAGCCGTTGAGCAAGGGCATCCGCCTTCTCGCCGCTATTGGCGCCAGGTAGCTCCAGCACCCTGGCACCAGTTGAGGCGACCCGGAGACGCAAGTCCTCAATACCCAGGTCCTCCAATTTGACCGCCTCCTTAACCTGCGCCAACACATCGCGGTAGGTCATGTCTTTGCTGGCTGCGGCCGGCTGCAGAGTCAGCGTCACTGCCGCCGATCGTGGAGGGCGCAGTTTGGGCTGCTTGGCAGACTTTGGCTTCGCCTTCTTCGTTGTCTGCCGTGTCTGGGCCGCTGCCGCCTTCTTCTTAGCGCCTTTGCGCACCACCACATTCCACCCCTCACTCAAGTGAGCCGGGGCAGGAGGCAGCGGTCGAGGCTCCACTGATGGAGCTTGAGTGGGCTTCTTCTTCGTCTTTCCACTTTTTCCCTTCTTGGCTGTCCTTGCCATCGGGCCCGGGTTTGCAGGCGCTACCAGGGTCGCCACCGCAGGCTCTGGCGCTACCCTTGAAGGTGGCCTGCTGACGCCTTTTATCCGCCGCCAAAGGAGGACGCACTGGCTTAGCCGGCAAGAGCCTATCCTCCAGCGCTGCCAGCCGCGTATTCAGTAATGTGCCCACTTGCACCATCACCGAACGCGCCATTTCGTCCTCCTTTTCTTTCCTCCGGAGCCTGCCGCGAAGTCCTGGAGCGCTCGAGCTCCGTCCTCATGAGCGACATCTCCTTACGCAGCTCCGACAACTCCTGTGTCAAGCGGATGTTTGCCGCTCGGAGCTGCGTAACCTCCTCGCTCTCTGTCTTATTGGCCAAGATCGCCACGGCCGTGTTGATGGCGCCGGCGGCATCCTTAAGGGCTTTCGTAAACGTGCCCTTAAGGTTGCCGGATCTGCAGGCGACTTTATTAATGATAGCTAGGCTATCAGAGACCTGGTGCTGCAGATCATGCACCAAGGGTCCATCCACTCTGGGTATCACCAAGTCCGCTACGTCCGAGAGCCTGGAGCTTGCTCTGGACTGTACCGTCTGGGCGATACCGACTACCTCCTCCTCCGCTTGGAGCCGAAGCTCCTTCTCGCCGAGCCGTGGTGAGCTTTGTCGGCTTCTCCCTCTATTCATCGTTCTCGGAAGAGCCGGAGTTGGTCTTCTTGCTCCTGGGTCTCTTCCGATATTTGCGTGTCTCTGGCCGAGCTTCTGCGCTCTGCGACTCCATCGACACGCAACTTTCCATCTCCGACTCTGAAGCCGCCCAGAAACGGCCTCTTGAGGATGTGGACGCGGACCTGGACCTCCCGCTGATAATAGAGGCGACCATCCGCCAAGTCCAGCCGCTCCACGACCACCTTCGCGCACTTGAGTGCAGTCTCCTTCTTATAGGCTCTGAAGCCTTTTCTCCGCCTGTAACAGGCACGACACCCTCCATTCCGCCCTCCTCGGGTCCCACAACACCAAACTTCTCACCTGCCACAACAACAACACCGCCCGTCTCAGGCACCCCTTCAACTCCGCCCTTCGCAGGCTCCACCTCAACGCCGCCACCCGCGGCCACCACAACCACTCCGCCCATCTCAGGCCCCTCTCCCGCAACACATCGGTAGCGTTGGCCCCCCCCAGATTCGTGGGGCTTGCGTGCCGTAGCACGGAGGGATTCTCCGGCCTCGTAAAGACCGGTACCCTCCTGGGGTAATAGAAAATTCTCTGTTACCGACATGTTGTTTTTTGTGCTGTTCCACAGCTGGGCTTTTCTGTCGGGGTGTGCTCCCCTAGGCCGTGTCCATAACAATGGACTAAAGGCACGCCCATGCCTACTGGTTTTGGTCCGCGCCGGGAATAAATTCCCGGTCCACTCGCCCGCATGTGCGAGTGGTTTCCCCTATCCGCCACCTGGGGACGCGCCCAGTAGGAGTCCAGCAACTCCCTTGGGAACCTAACCTTTTTTTTTTTTTTTTTTTTTTTTTTTTTTTTTTTTTTTTTTTTTTTTTTTTTTTAACGTGAGGAAATCCTGTTACGGATACCGGCCCGAGTGGGGACTCGAGCGGGTTATGTGGGGCTCGCGGACTGGCAGATGTAGGCCGTCCGAATACCCACTAAAACCTCACGGTGCTCCTCCTCGACCGCCACTGGCCGCGGACGCGGGGACAATAGTCTTCCGCGAAACGCGGCGGCGGGAGCCAGCAAAGGCACGTCGCGGAGTCAAGGGTGTGTGGGCACCCTCGACGGCCTGCTCGGAGTAGCGCGCGGGAGCAACCTGCGCGCGACTACTCGGGCCAGGTTAGTAGGCGGCCAGCTTCCCCAAGCTGACCGCCCTCTGGCACATTAGGGCGGAAGGCGGCGATCGTGAGCCGCCCTCCGGCGACCCGGCCTCTTACGGCGGATGGCGAGTTCGGCAATAGCCTCCCTCGCCCGTTCCGCCGACTCCTTCTCGAGCACCACTGCCTCGCAGAAGGAGGAGACCGCATCCCACGACGTCTCGCTACCGGCCATGGCCTTGACCACGGCCGGCAGGGAGAGGTCGTCCCCTATGACGTCGCGCAGAGCGCGACGTTGAGACGCCCAGGCTGTGCACACCTCCAACGTGTGCTGGGCCGTCTCATCGAGGCAGTCGTCGCAGTGGTGGCAGCGAGCGTCGGGCTCCCTCCCAGCGATCCGACACAGGTAACCCCCGAAGCAGCCATGCCCCGTGAGTACCTGTGTGGTGCGGAAGGTTAGGACGCCGTGACGCCGCGCTAACCACTGGCGGAGGACTGGACGAACAGCCTCGATCGTCAACCGGCCGGCAGATGGTGTCGCCAGCCGGGATTCCCACACTTCTAATGCGGCTTCCCGCTCCTCCTCGGTGCGCGCTGGGCTTGCCGGATCCCCGGACGCAAGGCCCCGACGCCGGCAATAGACCGACGCCAGAGACGTCGCGTCCAGGTCCCACGGCACGACTCCGGCCAGCACGCACGCTGCTTCACCGGAGATGGTCCGATACCCCCGTATCGCCCGGATGGCCATCACCCTCTGCGCACGTCGCAGCAGGGCGATGTTCTGCCGATCCAGGGCGTCCGCCCATACGGGAGCACCGTAGAGGGCCATCGATCGGACCACTCCGGTGTACAGCCGACGGCTCGAGGCGCTCGGTCCAGCGACATTGGGCAAAAGGCGCGCCAATGCCGCCGCCGTCTTCAACAGTTTCGGGGCCAAGGATGTAAAGTGGCCCCGGAAACTCCACCGTCCGTCCAGAACAAGTCCGAGGTACTTCATGCTCCTGGTGACGCCGATTTCGACGCCACCGATGGTAATGTGGGCCCCAGATGGTGGGCCCTTTCGAGGAGCATGAAAGTATAATGCCTCGGACTTGTTTAGGGCGACCTCCAGACCGAGCCGCCTGATGCGGCCCACGACTTCGGCCACTCCCGCCGTCGCCAGGACCGCCGCCTCCCGGTAGGTCCTCTGCTGCGCCAAGACCAGCGTATCATCGGCGTAACAGAGGACCTTTATCCCCCTCAGGGTGCCGCCTCGCAGCACCCAGTCGTAGCCGATGTTCCAGAGGATCGGACCCAGCACCGATCCTTGTGGAACACCGGCCGACACGCCGAACACCTCCCATCCTCCTCCAGGAGCCGGAAAGGTCACAGACCTCTCGGACAGGTAAGCCCCGATGACGCGGCGCAGGTATGGAGGCACACGATGGTAAATAAGTGCCTCCTTAATGCAGGGCCAGGGCAGGGAGTTGAAAGCGTTGGCGATGTCTAAAGACACCGCCAAGACTCCATCGCCCCGGGCCACCGCATCCTGCGCATAGGACTTTACCTCGAGTATGGCATCCACAGTCGAACGGCCACTGCGGAAGCCATACTGGTGGTCCGAGAGGTCCGGACCTGTCCGCTCCAAATGGTGTTGTAGCCTCCTCGCTACAACACGCTCGAAGAGCTTGGCGATCTCGCTCAGGAGCACGATGGGCCTGTAGGCGGAGGCAGAATCCGCCGGGCGACCCTCCTTCTTGATGAGGACCTAACCTGCCTGTCTTCCACCGCTGTGGAATTATGGCTTGAGCCAGACAGGCAGTGAATAGTCCTCGCACTCTGGGCCCCAGGGTGTTCAGGGCCAGAGTTAGCGCCCGGCCGGGGATGCCATCCAGGCCCGGGGCGGTGCTCTTGAGCCGAGATCGGCGTACAGCCTCTTCGAGCTCCTCCTCCTCCACAGGTGGTGCGACACTGTCTTCCTCCTCCTCCTCACGCGCTGCAGGGCGGGCCATACTGGGTGGTGTAAAGTTGGCCCGCTGCGGGAATAGCGACGACAGAACCCCTCGGAGGACATCCGGTTGGAGTGTCTGCGTCAGAGGTGGTGCCCAAGCCCGTAGCTTGCCCAGTACCATTCGGTAGGGCGTGCCAAACGGGTCTTGGTCTATCCCCGCGATCAACCGGTCGTGCGACTCGCCTTTCACACGACCGATTTCCTCCTGCAAGCGCGTTCTCGCCTCGACATAGACCTGGTACAGACGGTCTTCCTCCTCCTGCACCTTCTGTACCCGTCTGCGATAGTGGCTGTACTGGCGTCTCGCGTCAACGCAGATGGAACGCAGTTGCGCGACCTCCCACGACCACCAGTACACTTGCCGCCGCTGAGGGCGGCGCCTGGAACGGGGCATTGACGCGTCACAGATACGCGTCAACGCCCTCTGCGCCCAGGATGCGGCGTCTTCTGCAGACGCCAAGCTCTGGGGCAGCCAGGATTCCACTATCGCGGCCTCCTCCAACAATTGCCTGTCGAGGCGACTCAGTTGCCACCGCGGTCCGTGCTCTCGCGAGGTTGGACTGGGGGTTGGTTGCGCCGCTGTATGTGTGGAGATCTCGTACAAGATGTAAAGGTGATCCGAGAGAGTCTCCACATCATCCAGCACTCGCCAACCCCGAACACGCTGCGCTAGGGCCGGGCTCGCGAACGAAACGTCCACGACGGATCCGCCCAGCCTTCGCACGCACGTGTTCTTCGTCCCTCGATTGAGGACAGACAAACCGGTGGCAATTACCCACTCAGACAGTGTCACACCACGGACATCCGTCGTTGCAGAGCCCCACACGCTGGACTTAGCGTTGAGATCGCCCGCGACCAACACCTCCGCCGGACGAAATCGTTCTACCATTTCCCCCAATCGGATGAGGAACTCCTCGAACTCCGCGAGGATTCGATTGGGGGAAAAGTAGACCCCGACGACAACTACGTCTCCGACAAGCGCCGCGACGCATCCCGCACCTTTCTCTATACGTGAGAAAGGCGGAGAGCCCGCAGCGACCTGGGTGATGAGTGCTACCACCCCGGTGTTGTCGGCGACCCAGTTGTCTCTGTCGGGAACGCTGTAAGGCTCCGCAACAACCGCCACCTGAATAGACCACTGCGCCAGGCTTTGGACCAATAAGTCCTGGGCCCTGGCGCAGTGGTTTATATTCGCCTGCAACACACGGAGAGCCATTACTTGACCTCCATGTGTTGCACCTTCTCACGCCCGTTTGGGGCATTTGGCCCGTCCGCCGACGGCTTCTTTCCCCCTCTTCTGCCAGCCCTCCGCTTCCTCGAGGAGCTGGCTCTGGCGCAAGCAGCGCTTCCCACTGTGTGGTCTGCGGGCTGTTCTGCCGCCTCGCAGACCGGGCAGTGAGGTGCCGCCGAGCACTGATGTTGCTTGTGCCCGGCTTGGCCGCACCTGAAGCACTGCTGGCTCCTGTCGAGTGCACTGCTGCACTTCGCTGCCACGTGGCCAATGTCGTGGCAGCGGAAACAACGCAAGTTTCGCTGTTGCAGCAGCTGCACACGCGCCGAAACAAAGCCCACCAGGAGCCGCGACCCGCTCACCTTCTTCGCCGCCATGATTGGGCAGCGAACCCACGCCGTGCCGAGCCCGCTGCGGTCCTGCCGGATCTCTCCCACCTTAACTGACCCGGCATCGCAGCCGCCGACTCGGCTAACAGCCTGCGCCACCTCCTCTGAAGTGGCAGAGTCGTCAAGGCCACTGATCCGCAACTCTGCGCACTTCACCGGTCTCGCGACCAGCACCTCGCTAGCGTCGAGCACTCCTCTCAACCGCTGAGCGAGGGCATCCGCTTTCTCTCCGCTATTGGCGCCAGGTAGCTCCAGCACCCTGGCACCAGTTGAGGCGACTCTGAGCCGCAGGTCCGCTATGCCCAAGTCCTCCAACTTTACCGCGTCTTTTATTTGCGTCAGCACGTCGCGGTAAGTCAGCTCCTTGCTGGCTGCGGCCGGCTGCAGAGTGAGAGTCACTGCCGCCGACCGTGGAGGATGGAGCTTAGGCTGCTTCGCATTCTTCGACGGCTTCGACTTCGCCTTTCTGCTTCGTTTGCGTTGTCTGGGCTACTGCTGTCTCTTTCCTCTTGCCGCCCTTACGAACCACCAGGTTCCAGCCCTCGCTCAATTCCGCCGGGGCGGGAGGCAGCGGTCGAGGTTCAGCCGCTGAGGCTTGCGGGGCTTGCCTTGGAGCCTTTTTGCTCTTAGAGCCCTGCCGTGACTTCGGGCCCGGGTTTGCAGGCGCAACCAACGTCGTCACGGTAGGCTCTGCCACTACCTTTGAGGCGGCCACCTGGCGCCTTTTGTCCGCCGCCAAAGGAGGGCGCATTGGCTTTGCCGGAAGGAGCCTGTCCTCCAGCGCAGCCAGGCGCGTATTCAGCAATGTGCCGACTTGCACCATCACCGTACGCGCCATTGCGTCCTCCTTCTTCTTCTCCTCGGGAGACTGCCGCGAGCTCCTGGAGCGCTCGAGCTCCACCCTCATGAGCGACATCTCCCTACGCAGCTCCGACAACTCCTGTGTCAGGCGGCTGTTTGCCGCTCGGAGCTGCGTAATCTCCTCGTTGGCGGTTTTGTTGGCCAAGATCGCCACGGCCGTGTTGATGGCACCGGCGGCATCCTTAAGGGCTTTTGTAAACGTGCCCTTAAGGTTGCCGGATCTGCAGGCGACCTTGTTGATAATGGCCAGACTATCACTGACCTGGTGCTGCAGATCTTGCACCATCGGTCCATCCACCCTAGGTATCGCCAAGTCGGATACGTCCGAGAGCCTGGAGCTTGCTCTGGACTGTACCGTCTGGGCGATACCGACCACTTCTTCCTCCGCTTGGAGCCGAAGCTCATCCCGCCTGGCCGTGGATATTTTGGCCTTCGGCTTCACCTTCTCGTCCTCATTTTCTGAAGAGCCAGAGTTACTCTTCTTGCTTCTTGGCCTCTTTCTATATTTGCGAGGCCCTGGCAGAGTCGGTGCGTTTTGCGACTGCATAGATACGCAGCTATCCGCCTCGGACTCGGAGGCCGCCCAGAAACGGCCTCGTGAGGATATGGACGCGGACCTGGACCTCCCGCTGATGATAGAGGAAACCTCCGCCAAGTCCAGCCGCTCCACAACCACCTTCGCGCACTTGAGTGCAGTCTCCTTCTTTACAGGCTCTGGAGCCTTCTCTCCGCCTGTAACAGGCACGACACCCTCTATTCCGCCCTCCTCGGGCCCCACAACACCAAACTTCTCACCTGCCAACACAACAACACCGCCCGTCTCAGGCACCCCTTCAGACACTCCGCCCTTCGCAGGCTTCACCTCAACGCCGCCACCCGCGGCCACCTCAACCACTCCGCCCATCTCGGGCCCTTCCCCCCCAACACCATGACAACCGTTGCCCCCCCCAGATTCGTGGGGCTTGCGTGCCGTAGCACGGAGGGATTCTCCAGCTCCGAAGAGACTGGTACCCTCCTGGGGTAATATAAAATTACGAGCTGCCATCATGTTGTTGTTTTGCTGTTCCACAGCTGGGCTTTTCTGTCGGGGTGTGCTCCCCTAGGCCGTGTCCATAACAATGGACTAAAGGCACGCCCATGCCTACTGGTTTTGGTCCGCGCCGGGAATAAATTCCCGGTCCACTCGCCCGCATGTGCGAGTGGTTTCCCCTATCCGCCACCTGGGGACGCGCCCAGTAGGAGTCCAGCAACTCCCTTGGGCCCTTAAGGAACCTAACCTAACCTAACCTAACCTAAACCTAAACCTAAACCTAAACCTAAACCTAAACCTACACTTAAATACTTATCTTACTTATTTTTTGATAGACTGAAGCTATTAAAATGAAATAAACACTAAATGTTACTTTGATTTACTGGTAAGTTTTACGCATAAACCTTGCTTAAATATATTGTGTACTTTTGACGTGATGCGTGTTCACATAAACAGGAAAACAGACAAACAGACAAAAATTTCAAAAATGTTGGAAATGGATTCTGTTAGTTATCCTTTAACACCCTGGCTAATTTTTTTTTTAAATATTTTCAATGTACAGAAACGACTTTTCTACAGATTTATTATAAGTATAGATTTACATTTTCTCGAGTGGGAATCGAAGCCATAATCTGTCGCGTTTTTAAAGTAAAATAAGTTTAAAGTACATTATTTAGCAGTAAATCATGAAATAATAGAGAAAATAACTGCCCTATAAATAAAAAAAATATCGATTCAAGCGAACTGAAGCTCGTAGAAAATATTTAATCACTTTGTCTATTTGTCAAACAACTTGCTGGAGGTTCCTCGTACAAAACTTTATAGTTTTGTTTGAATTCGTGTGAACTCGATATTGATTTTATCTTTCTGCACTTGCACTTTAACCTACTTTACCAAGATCCTTGATTTACTCCTTTTAAAAAAAATTCCATCATGTCTATCGCTATGCTCTTATATTTTTTTACTTGTCGTCAACAAATATTAAGTTAGACGTGACTGTGGTAAACTCTTATATTTTTTTACTTGTCGTCAACAAATATTAAGTTAGACGTGGACTGTGGTCTGTTTGTCTGTCTATATACCCTATGGGGTCCATACCAATGGACTAAAGGCACGCCCATGCCTACTGGTTTTGGTCCGCGCCGGGAATAAATTCCCGGTCCACTCGCCCGCATGTGCGAGTGGTTTCCCCTATCCGCCACCTGGGGACGCGCCCAGTAGGAGTCCAGCAACTCCCTTGGGCCCTTAAGGAACCTTTTTTTTTTTTTTTTTTTTTTTTTTTTTTTTAACGTGAGGAAATCCTGTTACGGATACCGGCCCGAGTGGGGACTCGAGCGGGTTATGTGGGGCTCGCGGACTGACAGATGTAGGCCGTCCGAATACCCACTAAAACCTCACGGTGCTCCTCCTCGACCGCCACTGGCCGCGGACGCGGGAACATTAGTCTTCCGCGAAACGCGGCGGCGGGAGCCAGCAAAGGCACGTCGCGGAGTCAAGGGTGTGTGGGCACCCTCGACGGCCTGCTCGGAGTAGCGCGCGGGAGCAACCTGCGCGCGACTACTCGGGCCAGGTTAGTAGGCGGCCAGCTTCCCCAAGCTGACCGCCCTCTGGCTCAATTAGGGCGGAAGGCGGCGATCGTGAGCCGCCCTCCGGCGACCCGGCCTCTTACGGCGGATGGCGAGTTCGGCAATAGCCTCCCTCGCCCGTTCCGCCGACTCCTTCTCGAGCACCACTGCCTCGCAGAAGGAGGAGACCGCATCCCACGACGTCTCGCTACCGGCCATGGCCTTGACCACGGCCGGCAGGGAGAGGTCGTCCCCTATGACGTCGCGCAGAACGCGACGTTGAGACGCCCAGGCTGTGCACACCTCCAACGTGTGCTGGGCCGTCTCATCGAGGCAGTCGTCGCAGTGGTGGCAGCGAGCGTCGGGCTCCCTCCCAGCGATCCGACACAGGTAACCCCCGAAGCAGCCGTGCCCCGTGAGTACCTGTGTGGTGCGGAAGGTTAGGACGCCGTGACGCCGCGCTAACCACTGGCGGAGGACTGGACGAACAGCCTCGATCGTCAACCGGCCGGCAGATGGTGTCGCCAGCCGGGATTCCCACACTTGCAACGCGGCTTCCCGCTCCTCCTCGGTGCGCGCTGGGCTTGCCGGATCCCCGGACGCAAGGCCCCGACGCCGGCAATAGACCGACGCCAGAGAGGTCGCGTCCAGGTCCCACGGCACGACTCCGGCCAGCACGCACGCTGCTTCACCGGAGATGGTCCGATACCCCCGTATCGCCCGGATGGCCATCACCCTCTGCGCACGTCGCAGCAGGGCGATGTTCTGCCGATCCAGGGCGTCCGCCCATACGGGAGCACCATAGAGGGCCATCGATCGGACCACTCCGGTGTACAGCCGACGGCTCGAGGCGCTCGGTCCAGCGACATTGGGCAAAAGGCGTGCCAATGCACCGCAGCCGTAACCTAACCTAACCTAACCTAACCTAAACCTAAACCTAAACCTAAACCTAAACCTACACTTAAATACTTATCTTACTTATTTTTTGATAGACTGAAGCTATTAAAATGAAATAAACACTAAATGTTACTTTGATTTACTGTTACGCATAAACCTTGCTTAAATATATTGTGTACTTTTGACGTGATGCGTGTTCACATAAACAGGAAAACAGACAAACAGACAAAAATTTCAAAAATGTTGGAAATGGATTCTGTTAGTTATCCTTTAACACCCTGGCTAATTTTTTTTTAAATATTTTCAATGTACAGAAACGACTTTTCTACAGATTTATTATAAGTATAGATTTACATTTTCTCGAGTGGGAATCGAAGCCATAATCTGTCGCGTTTTTAAAGTAAAATAAGTTTAAAGTACATTATTTAGCAGTAAATCATGAAATAATAGAGAAAATAACTGCCCTATAAATAAAAAAAATATCGATTCAAGCGAACTGAAGCTCGTAGAAAATATTTAATCACTTTGTCTATTTGTCAAACAACTTGCTGGAGGTTCCTCGTACAAAACTTTATAGTTTTGTTTGAATTCGTGTGAACTCGATATTGATTTTATCTTTCTGCACTTGCACTTTAACCTACTTTACCAAGATCCTTGATTTACTCCTTTTAAAAAAAATTCCATCATGTCTATCGCTATGCTCTTATATTTTTTTACTTGTCGTCAACAAATATTAAGTTAGACGTGACTGTGGTAAACTCTTATATTTTTTTACTTGTCGTCAACAAATATTAAGTTAGACGTGAACTGTGGTCTGTTTGTCTGTCTATATACCCTATGGGGTCATGGGGTATAGCATTATACCCCATAAACGGCTAACTTTTTATCCATTTGTGTTTAAAAGTGATTTTTTTTAATTTAGTGTTTCTAGCCATGATTTTTAAATAAATGACAAATCTTCAATATTAACATATTATGTTATACTGTACAAGAGTATTTTATCAATAGATCCTAAGTGTGGTCTTCGTATGACACTCTTCACCAACATACCGCAGCGTTTGGATATGTTGAATGTAATTTTTGTTGAAAAATTTAAATTCTTCTGTGGTAATTGTCAGTTAGCTTTTAATAAATTAAATTATATTATGTCCATAAGCGCACACTTGGACTTTTTTTTATTATTTTCTTGAGGAAAATTTTGGTGATATATGTGACTTGAATCTATTTACAGCTTAGAGCCACCAGTTTTTAAAATAAAGTAAAAATCTGTGGGCTACTCCCACTAATTTATTTAATTTATTCAATATTATTTATACTAAATTTTAATGTCACATATTTATCTATTCAGAATCTTATTTATTATATAAATATCAAAAAACATACACTAGAAAGTTATTTATTTAATAAAATATATACAATTAAACACACAACCCACAAATCACCGACGTCGGTTAAAATGATTTATTATCTGCACGGCAATTGCTACCTGAGCCGTGTGACGTCATTTTGGGTCGTCCACAGCCGATCGCGCGAGACAATTCGCCACTCAGTGAGTCGCAAACACCCAACCGTCGCGGATTCCTTGCACTATCGCCTACTACTTGCCTATACTATCGGCCACTACGTCACGTACCTACCTTTTAGTGAACGTTCTTGTAGTTTTGTCTCCGATATATGTACACTCTTAATTTTCACTCCTTCTGTATTATTGGTAAAGTGTGTGGACTATCTTTCTTTGTGTTTCTTCGTATATATGTGACTTTTTTTATATGTGTAATAAATATTTTGTGTTGTATATAAGACTTGATTATTGATACTAATCGTCTACAAACTCTAAATATCCACCGCACACCACCACCAAACTGGTGACCCCGAACAGTGCACAATATGAGTGATAGCAGTGAATCCGTTAAAACCACCGGCTCGCGTAACGGCGACCACGTCACCGCACGTCGCACGCGTAAAGTGCGCGTTTCAAGTGAACAACACGATTCGTCGTTGGGATGTCGGAATAATTTTAAAATTCCACAATTTTCTGCGGATGATCCTGAGATATGGTTCGCATTATTGGAAGGACAGTTCGACAATTATAATATTACTAATGACCACACTAAATTTACATGTGTCATCACCAACCTGGACATGTCGGTTGCAAAAGCGGTGAAAGATATTATTATTAATCCTCCAAAGGAAAACAAATATAACAAAATTAAAACAGAGTTAATTCGTCGACTCACGGCTTCTCAAGAAAAGAAGATTAAACAATTACTTACGCATGAGGAGCTTGGGGACAGGAAGCCTTCGCAGTTTTTGAGACACCTTCAGGACCTAGCAGGACCTTCGGTCCCAGAAGATTTTATTAAAACAATTTGGTGTGACCGTTTACCGAAGAACATTCAAACCATACTGGCTTCTCAGACTACCCACACCATTGACCAATTATCGGATTTGGCGGATCGAATACAGGAAATTACTTCATCCTGCAACATCGCATCAACATCGACGAGTATGCCAGTACATCCGCCCAGTCAGATCCTGAGCTTAACCAACTTTTAGACGGTGAATCATCACTCCGCCTAGAAGAACTACCACTCAGGAGGAAGTAAAAACTCGCTCTGGACGCGTAGTTCGCTTCCCTGACTACTTTCACCCGTAAGACGGTCTCTGGGGGGGGAGTGATGTGGGCTACTCCCACTAATTTATTTAATTTATTCAATATTATTTATACTAAATTTTAATGTCACATATTTATCTATTCAGAATCTTATTTATTATATAAATATCAAAAAACATACACTAGAAAGTTATTTATTTAATAAAATATATACAATTAAACACACAACCCACAAATCACCGACGTCGGTTAAAATGATTTATTATCTGCACGGCAATTGCTACCTGAGCCGTGTGACGTCATTTTGGGTCGTCCACAGCCGATCGCGCGAGACAATTCGCCACTCAGTGAGTCGCAAACACCCAACCGTCGCGGATTCCTTGCACTTGCTATACTATCGGCCACTACGTCACGTACCTACCTTTTAGTGAACGTTCTTGTAGTTTTGTCTCCGATATATGTACACTCTTAATTGTCACTCCTTCTGTATTATTGGTAAAGTGTGTGGACTATCTTTCTTTGTGTTTCTTCGTATATATGTGACTTTCTTTATATGTGTAATAAATATTTTGTGTTGTATATAAGACTTGATTATTGATACTAATCGTCTACAAACTCTAAATATCCACCGCACACCACAACCAAACTCTAATCAAAATGCATTGTAAGTATGTATACAACACTAGCTTATCTTGGATGATTTTTTTAACGTCATTTTTGTATTCTATAGAATAGATAGTTTTGTCTGAAACAATCTCCTCCTTATTTAAAAGAGATGTTCGAATTTTTAGGAGCACATACAAAAAGCCTGAGATCTTCCGAGAACCTTGCTCTTAGAATTCCGAGACATTCCTCTAGATCTTATGAGCACTCCTTTGCTGTGAAAGCAACTAAGTTGTGGAACGATCTACCTCTAGATATTAGACGTTCAAAATCTTTAAACATATTTAAAAAATTAGTTAAAAATTATTATTTGATGGATGATTCAGCTTGAAATGACATCTATATACACAACTCACTATTATAAATTTTATTTTTATATATATTAGTATATTATAAGATTATATATTTTTTTTCAAATATATATGTATTATGTTTATGTATTAGTATATAATATGATATGTAAGTTTATTTACACCACCCACTCTATTCTATCGCAAATATCCTAACCCAAAGGTTGTCTGGTAGAAATCGCTGATTAGCGATAAGACCGCCTTTTGTGTGTCAATTGTTCTATCTTTGTACTTTTTATATCATTTATTTCCTGAGGAGTAATTGTGCACAATAAAGTGTAAATAAATAAATAAATAAATAGTTTTTATCGATCGAGGTCGTAATAGCACAGTGCTCCTGCACCACGCCAAGGGTGTGATTGTAGCGACGATCGTGGGTTCGATCCCCGCTCGTGGGAATTAATTATTATTTATTAATATTTTCGTTTCTTCGTTCTCCAGAACGAACCAAAAGCCCGGTGTTGATTTCCACCACTGATTTACCTACCCTGCTGTATTTGGAATCACGTAAAGAACGCTTAATTAAAACTACTTCAATTATTACCACCATATATGTAAGTTAACTTTTAGTTTAACACAACTCAGTTTCTAATTAAGCAATTTGAAACTAACGAACGCCCAAGGCAGTCATTAATAATTTTGTGTTTTCGCCAGTGTTAATGCCGGCTCTTTCCCCGGCCTCTTACCCGGGACCCGGGGGACCCGGGGGACGCGACGAGCCGAAGTTGGCAAAATGTCAGTCGCTGGCAACATTTCACTGTGACCTTAGAAACATTCCTTATGAATTATGGAAATCTTTTCCAAGGATATTGTTAATATTAAATTAATATAACGTTACAAACATTTAGGCTATTATAAATAACAACACTTAGTTAAATTAAACAGTGATTTTCTGTGCACAGTGGTAGTAAGTAGGTTCAATTGAGTAAAGTAAAATGTGCTTGTATTCATATTGATTTATTTTTTGATACAGATTAGATCCGTACACTTTTAATGACAAAGACTTTCCTGAGGACTATTTAGTATTTATATGATTTAGAAAGTTTTTTTTTTGTAGTTGGACGATCACGAAATGAACGCAGAAGTCAGTTAATGGCGTAAGAGGGAAGGGGGGCTGTATGGTATGCATTCCCACCCCAAAAATTAAAAAAAACAACATTGACATGAACATATTTAAAGTCCAGCTCCCAAAAAATGTATCAAAGACGCAACGCAAATTGTAAAAGATAAATAGCAAGTTGTCATTTTTCTTTTGCCAAAGAAATCTGTAATTGTGTAATGGTGTCTTTACTATAAATGGGTCTCTTTGACTGGGCATAAAGACATTTATAATTTTAGAAACAGCGTTTTTCAGATACGATAAAAATGGTTTTATAAAAGTGTTTAACTAATATCAAAACATAACAATCATAGTAATAAAGTAAATAAAATATTTAATTTCCTCGAGTGCGGATCGAACCCACAACCAGTCGATTTAACAGTCACACTTTGTGGCCCTGCGCCACGACTGGTCTCAAATCAGTCGGTAGGTCCAAAACCGGCGTTAAATGAAACCATCAGGTTTCACAAACCAATACTGAGTAACGGTGAAGGCGAGCATTAATAATCCCTTTGTAGTTTGTTTACCAATGTGTACGTCATGTACCCGCAGGACACCCCCGTCCGGCGGACACGGCGGGATACACTGGCAAAATGTGAAACAAAACGTTGCTGTGAGGTTGCGAGTGCTTAACTTTACCGTTTTTTGAAGAACATAAATATTTTTTAATGACCTATAATTACTAATATTATGCCTGTTTTTCTTGGATATTTTTTTATTGTTATTTTTATGTAAATAAATATATTTAAATAAGTTAATTATATTCATTGTTTTTAGCAATGGATTTATGTCGGATAGATTTTGTAAGTGTTTAATTTACTATATACAAAAGGACAAGCAATATTTTGAGAATCATCGTTCATAAATGAAACTTAAGCGACATCTCACACTTCTTATGAAGAAACCGTCAAAACATATACAAATAGTGCTTAAAGTTTATTTGAAATGGTCTAAAAAAATTTCCAAGTTAACTTAACTTAACTTAGCTTCACGCTTTATCCCTAGCGGGGTAGTCAGAGAGAACGGAGCGCCAAACGCTACGGTCTCTACATACCTCTTTCGCCTCGTCCACTGTCATCAACCTCTTCATACATGCCCTCCGGGGGATCCTCATGCTTTTTACGTGACCTTCCTCCAGTATCTTTGATACTGTGTTTTCGAAGGTCAACCGAGGTCTCCCCCTACCTCTCTTACCACTCACTTTTCCATCATAAATCTTTTTTGCCATTCTTTCCTCGCTCATTCGTTCGACGTGCCCAAACCAGCTGAGCACGTTCTTCTTCATTCTCACCGTGACATCCTCGCTGGTACCTGCCATTCTGTGTACCTCTTCATTGCGGATTCGATCAGCTAGGCTGACTCCGCATATCCTACGAAGAGATCGCATCTCCACAGCATTCATCTTTCTTTCATTCTTCTTCTGTAATACCCACGTTTCGCTGCCGTATAACAGGGTCGGTACCAACACTGCATTGTGTACGGCCAAACGCGCAGCTGTGCTGACGTTTCGCCGTCTCATCAACGCAGCCAAGGCCCCGTTAACCTTGTTACCGGCAGCAATACGCCTTTCCACATCCATCTCGTATCTTCCATCTCTACTGAGCATACTTCCCAAATATACCACTTCATTCACCTGTTCTAATATCTTATCATTTACACTGATCTTGCATTCCGTCCTTTCTTCATCTCGTTCAAAAATCAGAACCTTTGTCTTATTCGCATTGAGGCTTAGACCATTATATTCACACTCTTCTTTCAGAGTGGTGACCAATGCCTGCAACTCGCACTCTGATGATGCAATAAGCACTGCATCATCTGCGTACAGCAGGCAATTCACATTCAGGTCACCTACTTTCACTCCTATATCACTTTAGGATATATATAAATTTCCAAGTTAACTTCATAATTTACTGAATTTTATTATTTCTTTGAACAAAACATATAATTCGAATTAAAATTGAATTGGCATATGTTAATAAAACAATTTACTTTATAAAATTATATATTTATTAATATTCTTACATTAAGAGAACTACAGGTATATATATATATACAACTTTGATTCACAATATACATTATATTACATATAACATTTTTGTCCTAAATTATTTAACAAAAGATAATGAACACGTACTTATAAACTAATAACTACCATTCAGCTGTTACACTAATTAAGACTTAAAGCCAAAATTTGAATATTTATTACATATTTTTAATAATAATATGAAATTTATTACTGCAAAGTGTATCATGAAAATAGAAAATAATAAAGATATTTTTTCACTATATGAAACTATGAAATATATGAAAATATATTATATTGTCTCAAGTATCGATATAATAAATATAAAAATACAATTTATAATATACAGTTTAGAATGATATTTCGCTTTAGTATAAACCACATACTCGATTTGCAGGGACCGCTTTATCTGAAAAACAACATGTACATATAAAAAAATGTTTTAAGCAAATATAGGCAAAATTTTATCAGTTTAACTGTTTCCCGCATATAGACGGTTGTATACAGCGATGACTGGCCTCTAGAAATAAAAATATAAATAAATAATCATTCATTCTCTCTAGTGGAGATCGAACTCGCAACCGTCGCGTTACAGCCACACTCTAGTGCCCCTGTGCCAAGACGGTTTCTAAATTTTATTATTAACTTTAATTAAAGTAACAGTGATAACTGAGGCTATAGTGGAGCATTGCGGCAGTGAGTGAGAAATAGGTAAAAAGAGTTTGATACCTATGAGCAGGAGAAAATTATTGTCTTTTCAGAGCTTGATTAATACACAGTTCAGCGTTGAGTTCCGCCACTCATCATGCAGCGTCTCAAATTTGAGCGGATTTCATATTAATGGAAATAATCATTTAATCTATTATCGAAAGTATAGACTTTCTCGCCATTATGGAGGTTTATGTTACATAAATCTATTTTTTTTTTATTTGTTTCTTCGTACAAGGTAGAGAGAACCTAGTGTCAACACACAAGACATTTCACTGAGTGGCGAACTCAACGCCGCACTTTATCTTACCAGAGCGAGAAAATGAAAATAATTTATAGTTTTTATTTATTCTTTTTTTTCTAAATATCAAAGTTAAAATGTAATTTACCTATCATTTTTGGATACGGCAAATTCAAATGATCCATTATATTAATAAACTCATTCAACGGTTTTGACAATCTTGGATTATATTTTTTTTCTTCTCCCACAGTGGTTGCAGTTTGTCCTTTATAGTCGTGAGCCGGATATAATATATAGAAATCTGGTAAAGTAAATATTTTACTATGAACTGAATTGTATAATGTTTCTGATGAACCTTCTTGAAAGTCTGTTCTGCCACAACCTCTTATTAAGAGAGTGTCTCCTGTAAATGCTATACCCTGAAATTTACAATATTATTATCTTTAGTTTTTTTAGCTTAGTTGTATCCCGCATATAGCAGGATAGGCAGAAGGAACCTTGTGATAAGACATCCAGTTCCAAATTATTTGAGATATATATTTAGTGTTGTATTGAAATCAACGCCGCGTTTTTAATTGTTACCAGGGTAAGAAAATGAAAATGATTAACATTTACAAGATAAACTTCCATTACCCACTTTCCTGCAAATTCTGGACACATTAAGTGTTAAGTGGCGGAACTCAACGCCGCGTTTTTGCCTCGTTACAATTGCCGGAATCAAGCCAACCACAACTGGCCTCTGACCTCTCATCAGATATCCGAGTCTAAAGAATATATTAAACTAAACTTACATGTTCATGGCATATATATGTTAAACAACCATTAGTGTGTCCACTAAATGTACATCCACTAAATGTATATCTGCTTTGGCCCCTGACGCCTTTCCAATCACACTTTTTGTATTGGGGATTAGAGATTTTAGTCTTCCCGTACCAGTTATGTGGTCAGCATGCATATGTGTATTCACTGAAATTGAACAATTGTTATTGTTATATATGGTTTTGATATTTATTTATAAATTATTAAGGTACCCACAGCTTATGTTACTTTTATAATAAAAGTGATAGTAAAGAAGGGTAAGTTGACATAATGCTGTTGTCGTGAGATAAATGTAATTAAAGTGATTTTGAATCAATAATAATGTGTTTGAATATAATAGTGGCGACGAGATAAAGTTTTGTTTACTTAAAACTCATGTACAAACATGACACATTTACAATCAATTAAATTTCACGAGTACCAACCCGGAAATGAAGACTTTCGACATTATATAGACAGATTGAATTATTGTTTCATTGCGAACAACATTGTTACGGATGAAGCTAGAAGAGCAAACTTTTTTACCGTTTGTGGAGCACAAGTTTACGAACTAGTGGTAGCGTTAATAACACCATTACAAACATATGAAGTCAGATATGAAACTATTATTGATATATTGGCGAGACACTATACACCTAGGGCGAATGAAATTACTATGACATACAGATTTTACAATCGGAATCAACAAGATGGTGAAAGAGCTAGTGACTACAATACAGAGTTACGGAAAATAGGTGCTTACTGTAATTTTGACAATCTAGAACGAAATCTCAGAGATCGCCTTGTGTGTGGGATGCGCGATGAAAAACTAAAATTTGATTTATTAAAGCGGAACAAATTGCAATACCAAGAAGTTCTAGATGAAATGATTGCAGCAGAGATAGCACATCAAGATGTAACCTTGATGCAATCAGCGGGGACATCGTTGGATATTGCGAGTAATAAGACATCTAACGTAGAAGCTATGGATATAGGAGCTGTACATGAAAATTCTTGGAAGATCAAGTATCGTTTGTGCTACAGATGCGGTGACAAGCATAGTGGTGTATGTCGATTTATTAACACCATTTGTAATTATTGTAACAAAAAAGGACACATAGAAAAAATATGCACACAGAAACGTAAACAGAGTAATGGTAGGAAAATGTATTATGCAGCGGAAGTTGACAAAACGGGTGAACTTCTTAATGGAATATATTGTGTTAGCAAAGAGAAATGTAATTATCGACAGAAAATACCGCCTGTTGAGGTTAAGGTGTTATTATGTGGTGTTAGTGTAACAATGCAAGTGGACTCGGGTGCTTCATATTCTTTAATTAATAAGAAAACATTTAATAGTTTACCGGATTCTCAAAAGAACAAATTACAACCGTTATCCATACAATTATCAACATGGACTGATACACCTGTAAAGTTGTTAGGCCAATTGAACATTCAAGTGCAGTATAAAGATTTAAATAATTTACAACTAAACGTTATTGTAGCTCATGGTAGTGGTCCAAATTTACTTGGTCGAGACTGGTTTCAACCTTTAAACATTTTTATAAATAATATAAATACAGTTACCGAATGTGAAAATTATCAAAATTTATTAATTAAGTATAAGAATATTTTTGACTCAAGTTTAGGAATGTATCATGGAGAGCCAGTATCTATAAAGCTGTCACCAAATGCTATACCGAAGTTTTTGAAGGCGCGACCTGTGCCGTATGCCCTTAAGGAACGAGTAGAAAAAGAAATAGACAACATGGTTGCTGAGGGCGTTCTGAAGCCGATCCCCTACTCAGAATGGGCAACTCCCGTCGTACCAATTATTAAAAAGAATGGAAATATACGCTTATGTGGCGATTATCGTAGCACTGTAAATGAAGCCACAGAATCTGACACATACCCAATGCCAACTGCTAGTGAGATTTTTGCGTTACTGGCTGGGGGAAAGATTTTCACAACTCTTGATTTAGACAGAGCATATACTCAAGTACCAGTAGATGATAAGACTGCCAAATTGTTGACATTAAATACATGTAAAGGCTTGTTTGCAGTTCATAGGCTAGCGTTTGGTGTGAAGGCTAGTCCTGGAATTTTTCAACGTATTATGTCGTCATTGTTAGCTAATATACCTGGTGTAGCGGTGTTGCTAGATGATATTATCATAACAGGACGTTCTTATGAAGAAATGTACAATCGGTTAGATATTGTGTTAAACTGTATAGCGAAAGCAGGCTTGCGATTAAATAAGGATAAATGTAGATTTGCTCAAAAAAGTGTGGAGTTCTTGGGTTTTGTTATTGACGCAGAGGGCATACGTCCTGCGGCTAGTAAAATAGAGGCAATCATGAATACTCCAGTGCCAAAGAATGTGCAGGAATTACAAGCATTTTTAGGGCTTTATAATTTTTATGAGCGTTTTATTCCTCATAAGGCAACTATGCTGGAACCTCTTCATAGATTATTAGATAAAAAGACTATTTGGAAGTGGACTGAAACAGAACAAGATGCTTTTGATATGGCTAAGAATCAAATAAGTTCTGACATTACGCTAACGCATTACGATGTATGTAAGCCGTTGATATTAACTTGTGATTCTTCAGAATATGGCGTTGGTGTGGTGTTATCGCACGTTATGGAAAACGGGATTGAAAAACCAATAGCTATGGGATCCAGGACATTGCATCCACATGAAAGACGATATTCTCAGATAGACAAGGAGGCGACAGCAATTATTTATGGTATAAAAAAATTTAACAATTACCTGATGGGTCGAGAATTTACTATCATCACCGATCATCAGCCTTTATTAGGAATTTTTAATCCGTCTAAGAAAATACCTGATTTGTTGTCACCGCGTTTAGTACGTTACTGCCTAACATTGTCTGCACATGATTACAAGATCATATACAAGCCGGGAAAAACAATAGGAAATGCCGATGGTTTAAGTCGTTGGCCACAACCAATGGTTGGCAATAGAGCTGATTTACCTGGAGAAATTTTGTTAATGGCAGAGACGCCAGAAGATTTACCTTTTGATATAGATGAAATTGCCAAGGAAACATCAAAAGATGCCATTCTGAGTCGAGTTATGCAGTGTATATTGAGGGGATGGCCAACACGTATGCAGAATGGGGATTTGCATACATACTGGTTACATCGTATGGAGTTGAGTGTACAAGATGGCTGTATTTTAATTGGTAATCGTGTGATCTTGCCACCAAACATGAGAAAAGATATTTTACAATTATTACATCAGACTCACAGTGGAATAGTACATACTAAATCTTTGGCTCGAAGTTATGTGTGGTGGCCACATATGGACAAAGACATTGAGATAATGATCAGTTCTTGTGGGAAGTGTCTTGAAAATAGGAAAATGCCAGTGAAGACTACCTATGAGTGGATATCGCCAGGACGACCGTGGTCACGACTACATATTGACTTTGCAGGTCCTTTCCAGAATCGAATATTCCTCATTGTGGTAGATTCTTTTTCTAAATGGCCAGAAATAAGATTAGTAAATAATATGACATCGGCTACGGTTATGAAACATTTAAGATACATATTCGCACAGCATGGATTATGTGAAACTATCGTGACTGACAATGGGACTCCTTTTGTGTCAAAAGAATTAAAGATTTTTTTAGAAGCTAATAAAATTAGACACATAACAACTGCTCCACACCATCCAGCCACAAATGGCCAGGCCGAAAGAATGGTACAAACTGTTAAAAATAAATTAAGGAAAATGCAAAATATGCCTTGGGACGTTAAGCTCCCTAAGATTTTGCTAAGTCTGCGAGTTACTCCTTGTTCAGCTACAAACAAAAGTCCAGCAGAGTTGTTAATGAATAGGCAGTTAAGAACATTATTAGACACTGTACATCCCAATACTAGTAGACAAAGGAAAAGAGAACAGCAGTTTGAAAGGAATGTAAAAAAAACGCAGAGAGAAATAGACATAGGAAAGAATGTTATGTACAGAAGCTATTTAGGAGTGCAAAAGTGGATGCCAGGAAAAATTGTAGATAAAGAGGGTCCTAGTAGTTACAGAATTAAAACACAAGAGGGAAATGTAGTACATAGACACATTGACCAATTGGTAAAAGTGAGGGAAAAAGAGAAAGACAGTGATATGGAAGTAGTACATAATGAAGGCGAAGTAGAAAGTCAAACCCAGAGTAGTTCCTCTCTGGACCAGGACCAGGATGACAAAATTATTGAAATACCTAGTTCTGAACAATGGGCAGATATAATAGGTGTACCGACACAGTCAACATCAGATATAGGCAAAATTAGAAAGAAAACACAATTACATGCACGAGCCCCTTATGATAGACCATAGAGATGATTGTTTGCCAATATTTAATATATATGTATGTCATTGATATTATGTATGTATTTTAAAATTAGTGATTCATTCTATGTACTTATTAATATTATTTGTTAACATGAGGGAGAGGTATGTTATATATGGTTTTGATATTTATTTATAAATTATTAAGGTACCCACAGCTTATGTTACTTTTATAATAAAAGTGATAGTAAAGAAGGGTAAGTTCACATAATGCTGTTGTCATGAGATAAATGTAATTAAAGTGATTGAGAATCAATAATAATGTGTTTGAATATAATAGTTATATTTGTATTAATGCTTATCATACATTGGTTTCAATTTCACGTATCAGAATAGGCAGGGGAGCCCAATCTTAAAACAGTGTGCTCACCACTTTCTGAATTCTGTAGATCAGATTGGGTGTATAATATATTAACATTTATATTGGAAAGTATAGAGGGATCCTTTTAGAATATCATCATTTAAAATGTCATATATTTTCCTTATTTAGAGGTATAACATATAAAATTAGATAAGCTTGATGAATTATGCAAACCAACTATATGTCTGACTGACTGTATGTACTTATAACACTGTAACGGCCATTTTTCCTACCTGAATGGGTAATTAACAATAATTAATGTTCCTGAGTAAGTATTGGATCCACAACTATCACATTTACAGTCAAACTATTTACAGTCAAACTATTTACAGTTAGACTCTGTGCTATTAAACCATAATATTTTTATTTACACATAAAACACATTTTAAAATATTACTTTGTTGTTTAACAATAAACTATAATAGTCTATTGTTTCTAAGTTCATCAAATAACATTTTATTATTTACTTACGATCTATGGTAGTTGTATTCACAAGTTCACTATTATGAAACATTGCATGAGTGAATTGTAAGCAGTTTACTACTTATTATATTTAGTTTAAAATGAAAATTAAAAATGTAGTACACATGAAATGCAAATGTTAAGTCAATATGAATTTGTTAAATAAAAATCAAACACTAGATTTTTTTTAAATCAATAAATTATTACACTATAAATGTCTCACAAATTAGATAATAGCTAGAAAAAGGCTTCTTCAGCAGATCCTGCTTCATAAATAAAAAAGCATGAAGAAAAAAAAAAGTTTTTTCCTATAAATACATCTTAGTGTGGACAGATCAAAACATAAGTTATACTTACTTGCATAAACTAAATTAAAACCAAGCTCTTTTATTAAATTAGCATCTCTTTCTGCATGTTCTAAAACTGGATCTATTAAAATTGCTTCCTTTGAATTTACATCTCCTAATAAATATGTGTATGTACTACTGACTGTGTCAAACAGCTGAAATTTATTTAAAAAAAACATAAGAATTATTAAGCAGGTATTCTTTAGAATATATTAAGGTGCATAAAATATACAGCATTATGTTATTTATATTATAAAGTAAATAGTAACTATTGTCAATGTAAATAAATAATTAAAAGTGAATAAAAATATATAAAAATAGAAGGACAACGAGAAAAACCAAGCCTCAATACACTCCATGCAGACATTTGAGATTTTCTCAGCACTGAGCATTAGAACTCAATACCTGGTTCAGTCTGGTAGAAAAAGGAAAATAACTCCCAAAATAGAAATGGAATCCACAACTCATGTTTAACCTCACTATATAAAATTCCTTTATACAAAGTTGTAAAAATATTTGTTTTAATCAGATAATAAAATTGAAGTTTATTTAGCCTTTCAAGTTTGAGATACCCTTGTATAATAAAACTAAGATATTCTACCTGTCTAAAAAGGAAGTTAGATCCTTTCTGTAATCCAGTAGAAAACCCCTCGAACTTTTCCTACAGTGCAGGTCAAAGCAGTAACCTTCACGTTTTTAAATGAAAGCTTTAATAACATTCTGGAAAAAAATACATAGATTCACTTAAAGTTGTTAAAGTTGTTGAGGCCGGCCGTGGCGTGGCACGAAATGTGACTGTAAAACCGACTGGTTGTGGGTTCGATCCCCACTCGAGGAGATGAAATATTTACTTAAATTTATATTTCCATTTCTTCGCTCTGGTGTCAAGGCAAAGCGCGGCGTTGAATTCTGCCACTCAACACGCAAGGCCTTCAAAATCGGCAGAAAATGGGGAACGGAGTGTCTTAACACTAGGTTCCTTCTGCCTACCCTGCTGTGTGCGGGATATAGCGTGAAGCTAATTTAATTTATTTATTTACTTAAAGTTATTTGTGATGTTATGTGAATGCCAAGCAATTGATCGAGTTGATTGTTTGTTAAAACAAGTGATCTCATTCTATTAGCACAACTGTTCTATATATACCATAAGTTTATACATTATATATCTACTATAAGTTTTATAACTTAGCACTCAAGATACCACTACCAAATATTTATAAAGCTAGTTTTTAAACATATTAAAATTATGAAAATACTCACTTGATAAGTGTGTCTTAGCAACGATAATTATTTTTGTATATTGATGTAATATATCATTAATCAGCACTTTGATAACGTTTGATTAGATATAAAAATAAATATTTTATATAACAAAAACCTCTCAATACAAAAATAAATAAAGTATTTTCTCGGACATATATTTAAAAGGGATTAGCATTTTAAAATCTTTTATATATTCAATTAACAAACTTATTACATAAAATATTAATTCTATATCACCGTTATCAAATATTGTTTTCAAATACAATGATAAAGACGATAAATTTGGTTTTTGTTATGACTTTTTAAATTCTTGAATTCTGTCACCGTGTTGCTATCTTTTATACGCACAGACTATAAAGAAAAAAATCCTTAATTAACCCCAGTGCACACATATATTGAACAATGATATGATAAATATGTACTTTATTTACAGAAATCGATTATACTTTATGTTAATAATAGTTTATATTTTTTACAATATAAATTATTGCTTCGCCATTAAGAGATAGCGTATATCTTTTCTGACTCAATATTTTACAGCCAGTTATAACTGGCTGTAAAATGTAATTTGACTTACCATTGTCACAGAAAGAGTTATTTGAAATTAAATTGAAAGTTACAATATGAATAAGTGTAAATTATAGTATAAAAAAATTATAGTTTTATAAGAATTAACTAAATGTGTTATTCAAGATTGGTTAGTAAACAATTATCGTAAAAATCATATATAACGTATACTTTTATAACTTAAGAATAGCATTTTAAACATTTTTTTAATAAAACACCTACCACTTATCAATAATATTAAACAAATTGTATTCTTTACAAAATTTTCAACGCCACTGACCTCATCCATCCCCTCTACAAGTCAATATTTGTATTCACGCACACATCTATAACTAACATGGTGAGATAATGTGCGTGGAAACTAGTATTGCTGGCGTCTGTGCAATTCACGGGACCATGTATTGATGTAAACATTCTCTTGTCACATTTCAGAGCGTTTAGAGGAACGTATGGAAAATCTTTAAGACGCATCTTAATGAAAATGTAAACAGCTGATGCTATAACTCAATTGACACGTTTTTGTTATTTTTTTTGTTTGTGATTAGTGATCACGATTCGGGTTTTTTTGCCAATATTTGAGCAATATTTGCTAAATAATAGTGCGATATCCTTTGTTTACAAGTGCTCTGGTTTTTGTTTATAATATTTACCACAAACGTTGTTTATTTGCATTGTTATGTAATTTTGTAAATAATATATTTTTTTGTTTAAATTCTAAACTGGAAATTTAGTACATAAATGAATAAGCAGCAACGGTGAAATAGATTGTAAGTACACCTTTTCTTTTTTTTATCTATTCATTTTGGTCTTAATGAATTTTAAAATAATATTCGATACTATAAGCATCATTGTAATTACTATAGAGATATCTAAAAACTTGGTTATGAGATTTTGTAATGTTTAAAATTCATTAAAACTTTGTAGACAGTTTTTTTATTGAAATTTCTCTTTAAACAACGTGTAGAGTAGATAATAAATTTCTCCTTAATATATTATTTTTTCATTCATCAATAAATATGTAGGCAATTAATATATATATTTTTTATTCTTTTGAATTTAAAACACTATGGAGTATTCTAATTTGGAAACAATAAAACGTGTTGTAAAACGTGTTTTCCCTAGGATTACATTATATTGATGCGTAATTTCTAAGATAGTGCTCTACACCTTTTGTCTCTACTATTATGTCAAGTTAGCCTTAATTTTTTTCAACGATTAAAGTGCCGAAAATAATGTAATTTAAATATATTTTTGCTATCCATTATACCTTTCAAAATAAAAAAAAAATTAAATTAAATTAGCTTCACGCTGTATCCCGCACACAGCAGGGTAGGCAGAGGGAACCTAGTGTTAAGACACTCCGTTCCCCACTTTCTGCCGAATTCTGGAGGCATTGCGTGTTGAGTGGCAGAACTCGACGCCGCGCTTAGCCTCGACACCAGAGCGAAGAAATGGAAAATATAAATTTAAGTAAATATTTCATCTCCTCGAGTGGGAATCGAACCCACAACCAGTCGGTTTTACAGTCACACTTCGTGCCGCTGCGCCACGACTGGCCTCTCAAAATGACATCATATTTACAAAGTTCAAAATATTTTTTGTATACATTTTAATTGTATTGTATTTTAGAGGCCGGTCGTGGCGCAGCGGCACAAAGTGTGACTGTAAACCGACTGGTTGTGGGTTCGATCCCCACTCGAAGAGATGAAATTTTACTTAAATTTATATTTCCATTTCTTCGCTCTGGTGTCGAGGCAAAGCGCGGCGTTGAGTTCTGCCACTTAACACGCAATGCCTCCGGAATTCGGCAGAAAGTAGGGAACGGAGTGTCCTTCACTACGTTCCCTCTGCCTACCCTGCAGTGTGCGGGATACAGCGTGAAGCTGATTTTAATTGTGCACCAATGTATACAAATAGAAGTTGCAATAAAGCTTGTCAACCAGTATCGATTTCGACCGTGACCTAGTTATCCACTTCCCTAAACAAATTAAAAGTACGTTTTGTTTTTTTGTTCTATTTTCATTTCAATAGTATAGATTAGCTAAAATTAAATGTAACGTTTCGATTTTTTGACGCGCAAAGCGTAAAATCTCGCTCATTTCATAATACTTGTTCAGAAATAGAGAGCCGTCCTTGCCGAGCTATAGTTTCGAGCGAAACACGGCTTACCACAGCCGCTCAATACTTAATCGTCGTGATCTCATTGTTTTACAGATAATCTTGGGTTTTGCGGTTAGTAATTAGAATGTCGATTTATTTTTAATGTCTTTAGCTTTGTCATTAGGCATAGTCCGTAGCGTATACTATATAAATTGTAAGGGAATCCTGTATAATGTTACAATTATTTCGATTCGCACCTTTAAACACTTTCCTTGGTCTGTGCGACTGAAAGCGCGACAGGTTGTAGGTGCGATTCCCACTCGAGCACATGAAATATTAAATATTTTCATTCTCCTCGATATGGTAACGTGGCAAAGAGTTTTGTGCCGTGTGATCCCGGCCTAGAATAGGATCATCCTGGTACTGGTGGTGTCGTAAGAGGCGACTAAAGTACGTGTGGTAGAGTCACGTCGCCAGCAATGGCAACACGCATGGGCAGACTCGACCGGATCATTACCACCCCCGGCATTTAAAACCGGCGTGAAGTAATGGCTTTATGCCACTGCGTTTCGCATCAGGTAATGCCAGGCCCCGGTGCCCAACCCATCTTAAAGGCCGGCAACGCACCTGTAGCTCCTCTGGGGTTGCACGGAGTCGTAGGCGGCGGTAGTCACAGTCCCAGGTCAAACAAAGATATCACAGCACAAAACAGCATAGCAATCAAAATTGGACCCTCTACTAACCCCTAATCTCCCAGTACGACCGGTCACTGCGGGAGAATACGACTAAAACCCCCTGAGAGTAAATACCACAACGAATAATATTTTCTTTATTTGCAGCCTTAACGTAAGATCACTATCCTCTGATCAAAAATTTATCGAGCTCAAAGCTGCATTACGAGGTATTAACCATGACGTAATAGGTTTGTGCGAAGTTCGTCGCCTAGGAGAAAATATAATAGAAGACGACGAATACATTTTCTACTACATAGGCCGAACGAAAGGACTACATGGAGTAGGCTTTCTGGTTAAGAGAAAGTACAAAGATAACATCATTAAATTTACAGGAATATGCGAAAGAGTGTGTATACTAGAAATCATCTTATTATTTAATAAATCTTTGTGTGTAGGTGAATTCCCATGTTCATGGAAAGTGGCAAAAGTTGTCCCTGTTTTCAAGGCTGGTGATAGAAAAGATATATCAAATTATAGGCCAATCTCCATATTGTCAGTTTTTTCTAAAATATTCGAGTCATTAATTTGTCCAGTTCTCACGTGGCACATGAAATCAGCAATTATAGAAAATCAACACGGTTTTATCACAAAACGATCCACTCTGTCAAACTTGGCGTTAGTTGTTGATGATTTAGCTATGGCGTTGGATAATTCTGAACAGGTAGATTGCATTTATACAGACTTGGCCAAAGCGTTCGACGTCGTCGATCATAATATTTTATTAAATAAACTTCGTATATATGGTATTAATGGCAATCTGATTAACTGGCTTGGGAGTTACTTGATGAACCGTAAAATGAATGTAGTCATAGGGGGATATCTGTCGCAAACGTTTACTGCGAACTCAGGTGTCCCCCAAGGTTCCATTCTTGGCCCCACCTTGTTTGGGTTTTTTATAAACGACATACATGAGTGTTTTAAGCATTGTAGATTTCAATTATACGCTGACGATCTTAAAATATACAAAAAAATTATTAACATTGACGACTCGTTTAAATTACAACAAGATTTGGATAGACTCTCATTGTGGTGTGATTATAACAATTTAAAAATGAATCACCTCAAATGTTACATTATAACATTTAGCCGTAAAGTTAAAAATATTAACTGTAACTATTCCATTAATGGAAATGTTTTAGGAAGAGTTAACCAAATTAGCGATCTCGGGATCATATTAGATAGTAAGTTAAGTTTTTTACCACATATAGACGACATAATTAAAAAAGCACTTAAATTGCTGGGTTTCATTTTGCGAGCGTCAAAAGAATTTAAAAGATCCACTACCAAAACAACGTTGTTTAACTCTATAATACGTAGTAAGCTTGAATATTGTTGTATTGCATGGAATCCTCATTATAAGTCACATGTAAACAGATTAGAAAGAGTACAGAAGAGATTTTTACGTCAATTGGCTTACAAAGATAACGTGCTGAAACGAACTAAAAGCTATTCCGATCACTTAGGATTTTATAATACCGTTTCTTTATCTAATCGTAGAGATTCACTTGATCTTTGCTTCTTACATAAAATTATAAATGGGGGTATCGATAGTCCAAATTTGTTAAATAGAATAGGTTTTGCAGTACCAAGGCGCAATTCTAGAAGCCACAATAAAAACAAGCACACATTTAAAGAGCGTTTTTGTAAGAGTAACTTAGGCAAAGCAGCACCATTAAATAGAATGTTAATATTGTATAATAATATATTTAAAAAAGCAGGTTTAGATATATTTCAACAATCTATATCCACTTTTAAATTGCAAATAAAAAAATATTCCCTAAATTGTCTTAAATAATTGTTGATAAATGAGTAATTTTTATTTATTTTTTTTACTATGTTTTTTTAATGGTCAAAATTATTACAAGATTTTTGTTTTCTGTTTCTTTTATTGTATAAGTTTTATTTTTGGGTGTAAGTAATATCAAAGAACGATTTGCATTATGTTTGTTTTCATTTTTTATTAATTCATGCATGTCAAGTTAGCCTATAAGTGCGGTATACAATTTATGTTATAGTCCCCAAAGATTGTTTTATTTTTAGCATAAGAATTATTATTGTATACAACGTTGGCTTCCTAAAAAAAAAAAAAAAAAAATCAAGCTGGGAAACAAAGATTTTGCAATGATCCAAGCGTACGCACCTACTGAAAATTCATCACAGGAAGAAATAGACAGGTTTTACGAGGACTTAGCGAATGCTCACGATTCCATATCGACAGAGTACATAGTCTCTATGGGTGATTTTAATGCTCAAATAGGAACCCCCAAAAATTATGAATATTCCACTACTGGCGAGCATGGCTATGGCACAAGAAGCGCTCGAGGTACGAGACTAATTCAATATGCCCAAGAATACAACCTAAAAATATTAAATACAATGTTCAAACAAAAACCTAAAAACCGCTGGACATGGATCTCTCCAGACAGAAACACAAGAAATGAGATTGATTTTTTTTTTTTTTTTTTTTTTTTTTTTTTTTTTTTTTTTTTTTTTTTTTTTTATGGAAGAGACACGGTAAACGAGCGTGCGGGTCACCTGATGGTAAGTGATTACCGCCGCCCATGACCCCATGCAACCCCAGAGGAGCTACAGGTGCGTTGCCGGCCTTTAAGATGAGTTGGGCGCCGGGGCCCGGCATTACCTGATGCGAAACGCAGTGGCATAAAGCCACTACTTCACGCCGGTTTTAAATGCCAGGGGTGGTAATGATCCGGTCGAGTCCGCCCATGCGTGTTGCCATTGCTGGCGACGTGACTCTACCACACGTACTTTAGTCGCCTCTTACGACACCACCAGTACCAGGATGATCCTATTCTAGGCCGGGATCACACGGCAATTATATTATGTCCACGAAATATCACATGGTCTCTAAATATGAAGTATTACAATCTTTCACGTAAGTCGATAAAGAAAAGTAGACGTAATTATTCTAATACACACAAGAAGTTAAAAACATTAGAGGAGCAGAAATTATACTTTACAAACCTTAATCTATTTATACCAGAAGTTATAAAGACTCATCAAAGCTATAATGTAGAAGAGTACTACCAGCAAATCGATTATTATGTCAAATTAAGCCTAAAAAATATTAAAAGTACACAAAAGAACAAAATTCTATTCACGAAAGCGCTAGATTACATGAGAGAAAGGAGTTTATTACAAAATAAGCCTAGTTTGAATAAAAGCGATAAACAAAAATTAAAAACTCTGTATAAACTTACGGACAAGGAAATAAAAAAATGCTACGCTACTCACAGAGCAACAACTATACAAAGACACCTCGATAATTCCAGGTCGGCTAAAAAAGCTTATAAAGAATTAAATCACACTAAAACATGGATCCCTTTTCTCCAGAAAGGCCATAAAAATGTAAGTCTCGCACAGAAATTATAAATGCTGCTACCGAATATTACGCTAACCTATATAGGGAACCAGTCACACCAATACAAAACGTGGCTACTTACTGTAGTACAGATACCTCTCCAATACAACAGTTTACAGAAAAAGAAATTATGATGCAACTAATGAGACTGAAGCCGGAGAAAAGCCCAGGACCAGATGGGCTTACAAACGAATGCATCAAAGTCGCAAAGTCTGTACTATTGAAACCAATCACTATCCTATGGAATAAAATACTCGATGAAGAAGCTGTGCCACATAATTGGTTGGATTCTGAAATTATTCTACTATACAAAAAAGGTGACCCAGCTGACATAGGCAACTACCGTCCCATAAGCCTCATGTCTTGTTTTTACAAATTATTTGCCTCCTGTCTCCTTGAAAGAATTGCCCCAGTCATTGATGCACACCTATAGAACAAGCCGGATTCAGAAGTCGTTTCAGCACTATTGACCATATCCAAGTGGTAGATCAGGTGATAGAAAAATATCTAGAGTTTAATAAGCCATTATACGTAGCTTTCGTAGATTACAAAAAAGCTTTTGACTCTATTTCACACGAAAGCATCTGGGAGACGCTGAAAGCTCTTAACATAAATGAAAAATATATTAACATTCTAAAATATATTTACAACAACAGCACAAGCAGAGTTAGGCTGGATAAAGTAGGCGAAACAATCAATATAAAGAGAGGAGTCCGGCAAGGAGATCCAATTTCGCCAAAACTGTTTATAGCCGTCTTACAACACGTAATGGGAAAATTACCGTGGCCCAATCAAGGCATTAATATGAATGGGAACTTTTTAAGTCATCTCAGATTTGCTGATGACATAATTTTATTCTCAGAAACCCCTTATCAGTTAAACAAAATGGTTAACGACTTAAACCAGGCCAGCGTGAAAATTGGATTAGATATAAATCTAGAAAAAACAAAAGTTATGACGAATCGCAGTGAAACGCCTATCTTAGTGAATAGCACTCCACTTGAGTTTGTAAAAAGCTATATATATCTAGGCAAACGAATGTCTTTCAGTAAAGAAAGAAACAGTGAAGAAGTAAACCGACGAGTAGCAATTACCTGGAACAAGTTCTGGAACCATAAAGAAATACTTAAATCTCAACTTCCTCTGTCGATTAAGAAAATAGTTATGGATACAGCAATATTACCATGCCCCACCTACGGGTGTCAAACTTGGATCTACGACATCAAAACCAGAAATAAAATTCAGACTACCCAGAGAAGAATGGAAAGAAGTTGCCTAGGTCTAAAATTAAAAGATAAAGTTAAAAACGTTGACATTCGAAAAAAGACGAAAGTATGCGATGCTCTGTCTTTTTCGCTGAAGGCAAAATGGAGGTGGGCGGGCCACTTAGCTCGATATCAGGATAACAGATAGACACTAAGATCAGTAAGGTGGTCAGGGCCAAGAGGCTCCAGAGCAAGAGGCCGACCAAGAGCCAGATGGGTAGACGAAATAGTAGCGATGGCGGGCGGAAGTTGGTTGGACACAGCTAAGGATAGAGAATCGTGGCATTTCTTGGGGGAGGCTTTTACCCGAAAGGGGTCCATACAGTTAACTAATAATTAAAATAATCAATAATTTAAAACAAAATTAAGTATAAGTATCAATAATATAAATTGTAACAAATAGTTATTAAACCTAGTAATATATAAATGTTAAAATTTTTATAAATATGAATGTATCATTATAATCTGTATGGAATTGAAATAAAGCTTATTATTATTATTATTATGTTACCGTTGTCGGCTTGCCTACACTCGACTTGTCGTCGGATTATCTGTATATCCCGTCCTGAGGCCTTCACGAAAAAGGATATACAGTCTCTACTTCTACCTCTTTCCTTTTCTACGTGCATTTATTTTGTTTTTTCGTTGTAATGAATTAGTATGTAAATTTTGTGTACGTGAACTAGATGATGAGTTATAAGATCCTACTGTTTGTGATGTTTGTAAAGTGTCTGGTGCGTCTGATGTGGATTGTGGTGTTATTGGCGTGTTGTTCACAAACACAGTGTCTCCCAATACCTTACTTAGAATGGTAGTTGTTTGAAAGGCTGCTTGTTTTTGGAGGATTGTTATATCTATTGTAGCATTAAGTTCGTCTATATATCTATGTAAGCTTTTACTGATGATACCGGTCGCTCCTATTATAATTGGAATCACTGTGCTTTGTGTGTTCTAGAGGCGTCGAATCTCTGTTTTTAAAAGATGATATTTACTTAATTTTTCTATCTCTTTTGCTCCTATATTATAGTCGGATGGTACTGATATATCTATTAAGTAAGTCTTATTGTTTGCTTTGTCAATGTAAATTAAATCTGGTCTATTGTGCGTTACTGTTACGTCAGTTTGAATAGGTATTTCCCACATGATTTTGGCTTGATTGTTTTCCTTTACTTGCGGTTCCATAAGGGTTTCTTTCCACCAAAGATTCGCCACCTCAAAGTTATGTTTTTGTGCCAGACACCAATACACATACTGAACCAAACTGTTGTGTCTCTTGACATAATACGCGCCCGCTAACTTCTGGCAACCTGAGATGATATGTTGCGTCGTCTCATCTTTGCTGGCGCATAGGCGACATTTGCCATCCACTTCTAATTTTAGAACATCGCGTTGATGCTGTCTCGTCATAACAGCTTGGTCTTGGATGGCGAATACTGAAGATTCTACAGAGGGTGCTATCTGTTGTTTTTTTATCCATTTGAATGAGCCTTCTTTATCTATATTAGCCTGATCCAAAACTGCTTTAGGAAACTGCCCATGTAATTGTTTGCCTCTCCATTTATCCTTCTGCTGCTTAAGTATTGCTTGTTTAATTTCTTTATTTGTGTATGTACTATCTTGTGGCAATCGTAGTTCTATTTCTATTTCTTGTGCTTCTTTTATTATTGAATATTTATTTTTATTCCTGTCATGTTTAATAATTACTTTAATTAAATCATCGCTTTCATTTTCTAAGTATGTTTTATATTTAAGTATCTGTGTATTATACATATTTTCTATATTTATTAATCCCCTGCCTCCCTCTGCTATAGGTAAGTAAACTCTTTCCACGTCGGCTTTTTGTTGTTGTGCTTTCTTTATTGATAATAATTTTCTGGTTTTTATGTCTATTGCTTTTAAATCTCTTTTCTTATAATTAATTATTCCAAATGAGTAAAGTAAAACCGGAATGGCATAAGTATTTATACCTTTTATTATATTTCTCGAGCTTAAATGTGTGTTAAGTAATTTTTTAGTTCTCTTAAAGTATTCTTTTGTAACCTGTTCCCTTATCTGATTATGGTCTATTTTTCCTGATTCATGTATTCCTAAATATTTATATGTCCTCCCTATTCCTAACTGTTCAATTGTATCCCCGCTCAGTAGTACATGTCCTTCACCTATAGTATCACTTCTATGGCCTGCTTTAATGTGTATTGTATTACATTTGTCCAAACCAAAAGTCATGCCAATATCTTTTGTGAATATTTCTATGCTATCTAATAAGACTTCTAAATTATTTCTATTGTTTGCGTATATCTTTAAGTCATCCATGTATAGTAAGTGATTTACCCAGAAGCTATCTTTGAGTTTATATCCTTTGACTGTGTATTTATACAAGATTAATGAAATTGGATTAATTGCCAGACAAAACAACAATGGCGACAGTGAGTCTCCCTGAAATATGCCACGCTTAATATGAATCGGTTCAGTAGTCAATGATTCGTTAGTCCCTCGGGCTGTCATAATGACTCTCCACGTGGGCATAGCAATATTAAGAAAGGCTTTGATCATGGGTGGACACTTATAAATATCTAGGACTTTCAGAAGCCATTCATGAGACACGCTATCAAATGCCTTCTGATAGTCTATCCACGCCATACTTAAATTTTTCTGGGATAGATGTGCGTCCTCAAGAATTGCCTTGTTGATCATAAGGTGGTCTTTACATCCCCGAACTCCACGGCGGCAGCCTCTCTGTTCTATGGCCATGATGTTATTCTCCTGACAATGATTATAGAGTAAATTGGCTAATATAGATGTTAATAATTTGTAAGTAAACAGGCAATTGGTCTCCAATTTTTTGCGTTTTCTGTATTTTCATTCTTTGGAATTAAAATAACCTGCCCTGTAGTAAACCACTCTTCTAGCTGTTCCCTACCCCTTATAATATTTGTAAATACTATAGCTAAATATTTGTGCGTACTTGTAAGATATTTTAAATAATAATTTTGTATTCTATCCAACCCTGGAGTTTTCCAGTTTTTAAATTTCGTCAGTGCATATTTTACTTCCTTCTCAGTTATATCCTGTGGATCTTCTGTCATTATCTTCTCTGATGTAACTTCTATTTCCTCTATCCATTTTGCATTTTTATTGTAATTTGTGGGCTTAGACAGTATCGACTTCCAGAATTCTTCAACATTGTTTCTACTAGGCAGTCTTATATCACAAGCGGCACTATTATTTCCTAAGCTTCTATATAACCTATGCTCATTGTCATTGAACAATTTATTTTGATCTTTTCTGCTATTACTTTCTTCATATCTTTTTATCCTACCAGCAAGTGCTTTGACCTTTTGCTTCAGAGTTTCTACTGTGTTGCTTCGATCATTTTCATTTTTAATATTGTATTTACTGTATAGTTTAGTTCTTATATTGATCATTCTACTTGAATTTACGCCTCTACCTATTTCTAAAAGCTGTCCTAACTCTTTCCTATTTTTTTCAATTCTATTTTTGATTCTTTTCTTCCAAGGTGGATCTGATATTTTTCTTATTGTATTTTTAGGTTTGAAAGGTTTTTGCTTATTATTAATTATTAATGTTTTTGCAGTAGCATATATAATATTATTTAATTCCCTAAGTGATTCCGTAGTAACTAAGAGATTTGGTAAGTAATTATTCAGTATATGTAGGTTTTGTAAGAAATATTTATTAATCTTTGCTTTGGGCAGAGAATCTCTGTTTTCTATTGGAATTTCCCTGGTTTCAGCCACTATTTGTAGAAAGTTCAAGATTAATGGATCTTGATCTTCAGTAACTACTATATTTCTAGTAAGTGTATCAGTTATCTCTACTTGTTCCTGCATTAATTGTGTATTTGTATTAATTTCGTGTTGAGTGCTTATGTGTAAGTTAGTTTGTGTGTGGTTATTTGATTCCTCCGGTATTAATTTAAATTCTGTTATGTTTCTCGTTAGGATAGTGTTTTCTATCGCTCTTCCTTCGGCTTCATCTTTTATACGGTTCAGAAGTTCTTGAGATATTACTTTTTGTTTTATTATTCTCCGTGCCTGGTTTGAAAGCGTATTGCCATTGAATTTATGAATCTTTGGATAAGAAGGGTTTCTATCTTTAAATAATGTAAATAATTTATTGATGTATCCGGGTCCCTGACTTTGTGCTTTATAAAAACAGTACATTAATTCTCTCTCTTCCTCTTTCGACCATTTTCTCCTTTTATCTCCTTTTGGTTCTTGTATGGCCCCCCCAGATGGGCCGGCAGAGTGATCAATGAGCATTGATGCTCCACTTTGCAAAGCACCACCTGTTCCTATCCCACCCCATTGTTCGGCTGTGATCCCTTCGGGTTCCCCGGCTCTTGCCCGCCTGTTCAGCAAAGAGCCACTGACGGCTTGCATGCTGTCACGTCCAGCGTCAGCTCCAGACGTGCCCCGGCGCTCACCCCCGGGCAGCGACCCTATACGTTTATCAATATTAAAAGGCTCCATGGTTAAATGGGTTACCAGTGCCACGTTAGCCACGCCAGTAATTTCTCATCGTGTGTCCGCCCCCCACGTGATCTGATGGTCGATCCGGACGTGTGGTTGGATTTTCGGGGGCTTATTATTATTATTATTATTTTATAGAATAATACTTTATTGCACAAATAATAAATAAAACATACAGTTCATAATAGAAGTAAAAGATACACAAATGTGCAATGGCGGCCTTATCACTAAAAGCAATTTCTTACAGGCAACCATAAAAGCTCAAAGGATTTATTTCACGCAAGAATACAGAAAGGTGCAAAAAGTATTGTTTTATATATATATATATATGATATAACAGAAAATATAAAGCACAATAATTTTATACATACATATATAAATATATAATCATAGGTATACATATATAAAAAAAAAAAAAATACACATACACATGTAGATAGATATACATACATACATACATACACACATACATACACATATACATACATATATATACTTACAAACGTACACTTATTATCGTATTGTCCGTTCATACGTTTAATTTTAGATAGAAGTCTTTAAGACGGCGCTTAAATATTCCAATCGACTGTGATCGTCTTACTTCAATTGGCAGCTCATTCCATAGCTTCACTGTCTTAACAGTGAAAGAATCACTGTAACATTTCGATCGGCATAAAGGAATTTCAAGGATATGGTTGAGACGGGAGCGGAGGCTTTGGGAATGGAGAGTGTCAGACCCCAGAAACTTAAAACGTTCCTTGAGGTATGATGGAGTAACGGGATTGTAGAGGATGGTGTAAAGGAGGGTTAGGGCATGCAAATGACGCCTATGTTTTATTGTCAACCATTTGAGTTGGCTACGGTACTGCGACACATGGTCATGTTTTCTCAACCCAAAAATAAACCTTATTATAAGATTTTGCAGCCGTTCGAGCTTACACAGTAGTTCCTGAGACAGATCTAAGAAACAAGAATCAGCATAGTCTAAAATAGGTAGAAGGAGAGCATGGGCCAAAGATATTTTGGTCTTGAGGGGCAAGAGATTCTTCCACCTTCTCAATCTACCCATAATACAGAAAATCTTCCGACTAAGCTCACACACGTGAGGCGACCAGCAAAATGCACTATCCATCCTGAGTCCCAAATTCTTAACACTCTCACTAACCTCCAAAGAAACATTGTCAAATAAAACTAAGGGGAGAGGAGAACATAATTTAGAAAGCTGCTTAGAGTTACCAAATATACACACCTGAGACTTATTGGGATTGATACAGAGCCCAAACGATTTACTCCACTTGCTAATTGCTTGTAAGTCGGAATTAATTTTATTAATTGCACTGGAGATGTCGCTTACCGCTGCAGTTGTATATATTTGTAGGTCATCAGCGTAAAGGTGGAAAGAAGATGATATATGTTGAGTGAGAGTGTTAATGAAAATGGAAAAGAGTAAGGGAGAAAGCACACCACCTTGCGGGACGCCAGCGTTGATAGCACATTGCGACGACTGCTTTCCGTCAATCTTAATGCTTTGTGTGCGTCCGTGTAGATAAGAGGAAAACCATTCAGTAGCCTTCGAGGAGAAATTAATAGTTTTTAAAATTGCTAATAAAATATCAAAATCTACCGTGTTAAAAGCGTTCGAAAAATCTAATAGAACAAGTAAAGTTACTTGCTGTTTGTCAAAACTGCATCGAATATCGTCACAGACTTTATTAAGAGCCGTAACTGTGCTATGCCCAGGACGGAAACCAGATTGGAAAGGGGAGAGAATGTTATTATTGTGCAGGTATATATACATTTGTTCATGAACTATGCGCTCAAAAACCTTTGACAGGAAGGGTAGTATAGAAATAGGACGATAGTTAGAGAAAGATGTAGGTTTAGATGCTTTAGGAATAGGGATTACAAGGGCATGGCGCCAAACATCAGGAAATTCGTTATAGGATAAGGAGAAATTAAAAATATGGCAGAGGACAGGAAGGATTGAGTTAAGAGTTAGGAGAATCATGCGTCGGCTTATGTTATCAAAACCAGTAGCATCGGATTTGATTGCAAGGATATGCTTGCGTACCTCCGTTTTTGTAATAGGAGAGAAGTGGAAGGGTTCGGATACAGGATGGGACTGTAATGATAAAGAATTCAGTGTTTCTATTTTATTGCTGTCAGAGATTAAATTGACAGTAGTAAAAAAATTGTTCAGGGCGTTTAAATCCGTGCAGTTGTTTAAGATACCTCCGTCATTAGTACGCCGGCCTCCTATACCCATCGCGTTCAGGAATTTCCAAGTTTTTGCTGGATTGCTATTGTTAATTGATGAGAAGATATAGTTACGTCGGGCATCCCTGCAAGTCTTATTACATTGGTTCCGTAGTTTTTTGTATCTTTGCAGATTTGCATCTGTAGGATTCTTTTTGTATTTAGATTTTGCAGAATTACGTTTGGCCATAAGTAATTTAATATCCGAAGTTAACCAGGGAGCAGGGAGATGTTTTATTTTAACAGGCCGGAGCGGTGCATGTATATCGAAGAGCTCGGTCAAAATGGAGTTGAAAATATTTAATTTATCATTCACATTACCGGCGCTAAATATGCAATCCCAGCTAATACAGGCAAGATCGTTCATAAACTTCACGTTATCAATGTTATTGAAGCATCTTCGCATCACTACCGTCGGCTTTAGTTTTGGTGGACGTATTTTGTATGACAGGTAGATGAGGTCATGATACGAAAATGCATCAGCTGATATTTGTCCAAAACTTGCAACACGTTCCGTTGATGAGACGATCATGAGGTCCAGTAAGGACGGCGCACAACCAGGAAATAAGTGTGTGGTGTTCGTGGGAAGAATATTTAAATTGATACTGTTGATAATATTTTTTAATCTTTTTGCACGAAAGTCGTCCTTAATTAAACATGTGTTAAAGTCACCCATTATAATAGTGTGATCAGCCCCTGGAGCATATCTTTCCAATAGGTCCTCAAATGCATCAAAATAATTGATGTACCGGTTGGGACTATAAAAGACGCCGAGTAGTACTCTAACAGTGCCAAAGAGGACTTCTATTAGAATATGCTCCGAGGAGTGCGAGAAGGCCGAAGGTGATTTGTGTAGTATTGTGAAAGGAAAGTGACTACGAAGGTAAATAGCAACTCCCCCCCCACCCTTCTCTGTTCTATCATTGCGGATTAGGTGAAAACCAGGCAGGGTATATGAAGTAGATGGCAATCCTGGCTTGAGAAATGTTTCAGAGACTAGAAGAGCGTGAACATTATTTAAATCAAACGAGTCAAGAAAATCTGAGTAATGGGCTGGTATACTCTGCGCGTTAATGTGCACAACATTAAAATTTTTACTATAGTTATTCAACTTATTTTTTAGGAGGGAGCTCAGAGGATCAGAAATGCTATAACAACTACTATCAGAAGCGCCTGAATCACATTGGTGAAATGAATCATCACTTGTACTACTGCTACCGCCACTGTTATCAGTATACATTACGAACAATAAATATATAACCTATAAATAAGATATATAATATATATATATATATAATATAGAAATAACAAAAAATAAGAAATTACTTAAATATTTGGCAAATAACAAAATATAATAATAAAATACAAAACTAGACAAATAAATATAGAGATATTTAATTCTAAATACGTTATTAAACTAAATATACCTAAACTTCATCCACCTGTCAGCAGTATTATTATAATAAAAGAGAAGAAAAAAAGAATGCGTGTAACGAAACGGGTCTTAGTGAGCAACCGATAACACTTGTTATAATATAATCTATTTTGACTGTCTTGTCAAATTGTCACTGACATTTGACAGATGTGATTACAGTGTTTATTAACAAAGTGATAAATATTTGTTTTAAACAAAATTTTGTGGGTACAAGCCACTTAGGTAAAAATATACATAAATAAATATGAGAATATAGAATCAACTAGTACATTAAAAGAGAATTGAGTGCAATATCATAATAATACGGGAAAGAAAACATGTAATACTATCAATATAGAAAAGACAAACAACACAACATAAATTCCCTCGTTTTGTGGCGAGCTTGGAAAGCCATGATCAGAGAAGCATACCATATCATTACTTTTTTATTATTCTCCTGGTACGGATGACTTGCTTAGGTGCCGTGGTTAATTTGGCCGAAGAAGAAATAGGATTCCCTTGTCCTCGAGCTTCAGTATTAGGAGCAATCTTATCCAGCTCAGCACATGAGACTATACTGTGGTGTTTACTGTCTGGACCAATAATAATAATATTTCCATTCTTTGTCCAGCACTTGGAAATACCAAAGCGCTGCCGTGCCACCATAAAAGTATCGTGTCTGGATTTTGTCAAAAATTCAGAGAGTGTGATTCCAGTGCTTTTAAGGGAGGTTTTGGAGTACCAGATTTGGTTCCTCACAGACAGATCTCGGAATTTGATTAAAATAGGTCTCGGCTTACCTGGAGAGGTCTTACCCAGGCGCTGGCATCTGCTGACATCATCTATACAAAGCTCTGGAATTTTTAGATGTTCAGTTAAGACTTGTATCACATGAGAAGCAGTGTCTTCTTTATTCTCAGCAACACCATGCACTAATAGAATCTTCCTTCGACTATGCATTTCAAGGCTGTCGCATTGCTTAGTGAGAAGCTGAACCTGTTGTTGGAGGGCCTCAAGAGCAGTCAGTACAAAAGTTCGAAACATATTGAATTGTATTGCTAAATTAGAAGGAGGACTCGCCGTACTGTTTGTTGAAACCAGTTGTTTTTGAAATTCAGCCATTTGAGTATTGAATTGTTGTGTCAACTCTGCAATTGAGTGCTTGATTGATTCCATTGCTTGGTATTATAGTGACGGCACAATATAGAACTCACAATGTACACAAGGTTAGACAAGGTCACCGAATTTATTGATACACCTGTAGTGTGCTGGATATTTTTAAAGGATTATCACTGCTGGCAGGTAAGAAGGCTTAGTTCATAGCTTTTGTCTATCAAATAATGTATAAAAACTGTTTTTATAAAAATTATCTTAGAGTGCTCTATGAACAGCAGTTGCTACTTTTGCACCTACCCGCGGATTGTTATTATTATTATTATTATTATTATTATTATTATTATTATTATTATTATTATTTTATTTTTCTTTTAGAAATCTCTCTTCCTAAAAAGAGGTGTTTTATTGCCATATATACGGGCCTTAACCAAGTATAGAGGCAATCGAGTGTACAGATGATGTTGATAAAAATTTACGAGTTATATGACAAGTGTTAAGAATGATTGCTTTCTGCATAGTGTGGATAATCGCTTGTGGAATATTTAAGAGTTCTAAACTATTATGTAAAGTTTTTGGTACTAATCCTGTGGTAGAGATGACTATTGGCACTATATGGATGGTTTCTGCTTTCCATTGAGTTTTTATTGCTAAAGCCAATTCTTGGTATTTAGTGATTTTTTCGGCGATAGTAGACTGAATATTGTGAGAATTGGGTACGGCTATGTCAATAATGTATACAGTATTTGAGGTTTTATTGTAAAATGTAATATCTGGTCTATTGCAATATACTGTTTTGTCGGTAAGAATAGTTCGATCCCAATACAGTTTATAATGCCTATTTTCGTGAACGGTATTTGGCTTATATTTATAATAGGGTAACTTTTGGTTTACAAATTTATAAGAATGTGCTAAATGTTGATGGATGATAGATGCTACTTGATCATGCCTGTGTTTGTAGTCGGTTTGTACTAATGTTTTGCATGCGCCTGTTATGTGCTGAATAGTCTCAGGCGAGGTATTGCAATGTCTACATAAATCAGAACCTTCTCTTATTTCCTTTGTGATATATTTTCTATAATTTCGGGTGGCAATGACTTGATCCTGTATAGCAAGCATAAAAGCCTCTGTTTCTGGGAACAACACACCTCGTCTGAGCCAGTCGTTCGATGCTTTCTTATCGACATAAGTCTGGTTCAGATCATTTCGGTGTCTCCCATGAAGAGACTTTTCTTGCCACCGTGATATTTTTTGTTGTAGTTGTGTTAGTGTATCATTATTTTGTGTTCTTATATCCTGCATATTTAGCGGTGTAAGATGATTGTCAATTTTCGTTACTTGTCTATGGAGAGAGGAACTTTGTGATTTATGTACGAAATATTTTCTTAAACTAGTGATTTGCTTGTTATGTAAACTTTGGATGTCTATTATTCCCCGCCCACCTTCGCGGCGCGGAATTGTAAGTCTTTCTATTGATGATTTTGGGTGATGTTTTCTGTGTTTCGTCATACATGTATTAATTATCCTTTGTAGTTTTTTTAAATCTGTCTGGGACCACTTTATTATTCCAAAAGAATAGGTAAGAATTGGTATGGCAAATGTATTGATAGCCTTTGTCATATTTCTGGAATAAAGATGGGACTTCAAGATGAGATTTAACCTTTGTCTAAATTTCTGCATTAACTCTAATTTAGTTTCCGTTTGCTTTATCCTTCTAGACTGCTTAAAACCTAAATATTTATAAATATCTCCTTCATTCATCGACTCTATTTTTTCATTATTTATTAATGTGTAACTGTTACTTTCTATTTTGCCTTTATTTATCGATAATATTTTACATTTCTCTACTCCAAATTGCATACTTATATCATTTGAAAATTTCTGAACTACATCTGCCAAGTAAAAAAGGTTGGTTTTATTGTTAGAAAATAATTTGATATCATCCATATAAAGCAAATGTGATAAAATATATTCACTATCAGCAGTTTTTAACTGATATCCTATTTTAGCCATGTTTAGTAAGCTTGACAGTGGATTTAAAGCCAAACAAAACCATAAAGGACTGAGAGCATCCCCTTGAAAGATTCCACGTAATATACGTATGGGTTCAGTTGTAGTTGTAGAAGTTGAATTTTTTAGTTTTAAAACAGTCGTCCAATGTTCCATAATAGATTTCAAGAATTTTATGATTTTGGGGTGAATTTTATATAATTGTAAAATGTATAACAACCAGCTGTGAGGTACAGAATCAAATGCTTTACGGTAATCTATAAACATGCTATAAATGTTGTGCTTTTTCTTAAATGCATTATCTAGAACAACAGAATCTATTATCAACTGCTCCTTACAACCTTGACTGTTCCTTCTGCATCCCTTTTGTTGTTCTGCAAGTATGTTGTGTTTATCTAAATGTTTGTAAATAGATTCACTTAAACATGCTGTAAAAATTTTGTAGATAGTCTGAAGGCAAGTAATCGGTCTGTAACTAGATGGATTTTGCGTGTCATTGGATTTAGGTAACATATAGGTGACTCCTTGTGCGATGTATATTGGCAAAGTCTCTGGAAATTGTATAAATGAATTAAGGTGTTTATGTATGTATGTGTGGGTGCATGTGAATTTTTTATACCAGAAATTATGAATGTTGTGAGTTCCAGGGGACTTCCAACTATGTAATCGCTTAATGACTTGTGTTAATGTTTCCATTGATATGTGTTTGAATTCCATGTCAGGGATATCTGTTGTTGTATTCTCAACATTTTGAATCCAGTCAGAATCTAGGTTATGTGCCATTGGTTTTTCCCATATATCTGCCCAAAATTTTTGTAGATTATCTGCTGATGGTGTATTTCTATTGTCTACATTTGATAATTGACTAAGATTTCGGTAAAATCCTTTTTCATTATTAATGAATAGTGAATTTTGTTTTTTCCTATTAGTACAATTTAAATATCTTTTTAGTCTGCTAGATGCTGTATTCAGTTTTTGTTTAAGAGTATCTAAGAAATGATTAATATCTATGTTTGAATCTTCATGTTGAGCGTGTACCTGATATTTACTTTTAATTTTATGCATATGTGTAATTATTTTTTTACTTCTATTTCCATTAATATACTGTGTTAATCTTCCTATTTCACGTCTATATTTGTCTATTTTATTTTCTAATCTTCTCTGCCAGGTTGGATTGTAAATATGTCTTGGTTCATTACTTTCATTTGTTCTAATTTTTGCACCATTGCTGATAATTGTAGTATAAGCTGCTACATATATTATTGTTTGGAGAGTTACAAAATCTTGTTCTAATGATAGAAATTTAGGGATTATATTTTTATTTAAATAATCGACTATTGCAGCTAACTTTCTTGACGATTTTTGTCTCGGAAGGTGAGGCCTTAAAACCGGTTCAGTATTTTTAAACTTTTCCAATATAATACAAAATTGTTGTTCAATTTCTCCATAGTTTAACTTATAAGGATGAGGCTGATTATTATCTTCTTTTTGTTCTATATGTTCAGTGCACGCTGGAGTATCAACATTTATATTATCTTGTGAGATATTTAATATATTATTTGAATGATGTGGGGACAATATATTGCTAATTGACTTATTTTGTAACTTATTTTGAATTTCGATTTCTACTTCTTTTTTAATTTCTTGTATTCTATTTTCATTTACCATTTTGTTGTTAAAAATTACTCTGCGTTGATCCGCTAGTCTTTGTTCTGATATATGGGCAAGATTAGGATATGACTCGACAAAGGAATTGTGCAATTTTTTACGGTATGCTGTTTTATTCATTTCTAAATCAGTTATTAGGAAGTAAATGCGTACTATAGCTTCATTAATATCATTTGACCAACTCATTCTATCTGCAGGCTGTTTCGGATGTTCAAAGCCTAATGTTTGGGTTGAATTTGTGTTATTTTTTAACATTATAGAAACTTCTTTTTTTATATTAGATAAAATGTCTTCAGAAAGTAATTTATTATTAACTATTGCTCTCCGCTGATCACTAATTCTCTGTTTTGTAACTTGTATTTCTGGATATTTTTGTTTAAAAGATTGATATAATGAGTTTAAGTAGCCTCGTGGAATGGTTTCTAATTTACTTGTAATGAGGTAAGTGCGCCATATGAACATATTCATTTCAGTTGTCCATTTTTGTCTCGCACTATTTTTAGCAATAGTGGGTCCAAGATTTTTGGGTTTTGCCCCTTGGACAACATCTATTGCTTGATATGATTTGGATGAAAGTGTTGTGGATGATGCTTTCGATGGTGATGAATACGATGATGAATATGAAGATGAAGAAGAACTACTTGGTGATAACGCAAGATGATTGATGATTTCGGCTGTAGCATCTTTATCGGTAGGAGCCCGCCTGCTCAACTCCATACCGCCGATGGATCGCATGCTGGAGCATCCAGCATCGGCTCCAGATGCGCCCCGGCGACCCCCGGGCAGCGGCCGCAAATTGTATACTTTTTTGTCAATTGTAACTCCATTAAAATAAAAGGGTTGGGAATTGTTAGTTAAGGGAGGGTGTGCCTAGATGTAATTGGCGTTTTAGTAGCATGCACATATGACTAAAAGATCAGATATTATGTTCTTAAAACATTGTACCTCCTCCCCGTAAGCCCCACCACCACGACAAGGTCAATTCCCGTGGGGGGTTATTATTATTATTATTATTATTATTATTATTATGTTTGTAGGATTATTCCTTCTCGGTTGGCCAAGACTAACCGGTAGCTTACAACATCCACGGGCCAAAGCCAAGTGGACATTATAATGTATTTGTGTGAGAGTGTTGGTGTGTTGGGTTTAACTGCAGGAATTTTCTAGTGATACGGCACGTATTTAGAATGACTGCTTTCTGAAGGGTAATGTAAGTGTATTTGGGTACATTTAATTCATCTAGTGCGTTGTGCAAGCTGTTTGGGATAATACCTGTTGTAGATAAAACTATTGGTACAATGGTTACCTTACGCAAATTCCACATGCGGGTTATTTCATCTTTTAGTTCTATATATTTATTTAATTTTTCCGCTATTGTGGTTTGGATGTTATGTGAATTAGGTACCGCTATGTCAATTAAATATCCTGTTTTATTGATTTTATCTATTAATGTAATGTCTGGCCTATTATAATGAACTGTCCTATCGGTAAGTATCGCTCTATCGAAGTACAATTTGTGGGATGTATTTTCTAAAATCGTTTCTGGACTGTATTTATAGTAAGGTACTGAGGGTGTCGGTATCAGGCCATGTTTCAGTGCGAGTTTTTGATGAACGATGTTGGCGACCTGATCATGCCTATGTTTGTAATCTGTTTGCACAATTGCTTTACAAGATCCAGTAATATGCTGAATCGTCTCAGATGCATTGTTGCAACGCCGACATACATCAACCACATTTCGGATCTTCATAATGTACTTTTGATAGTTTCGGGTTTCTATAACCGTGCCGTGTATTTTTTGCCGTGTGATCCCAGCTTAGAATAGGATCATCCTGGTACTGGTGGTGTCGTAAGAGGCGACTAAAGTACGTGTGGTAGAGTCACGTCGCCAGCAATGGCAACACGCATGGGCAGACTCGACCGGATCATTACCACCCCCGGCATTTAAAACCGGCGTGAAGTAGTGGCTTTATGCCACTGCGTTTCGCATCAGGTAATGCCGGGCCCCGGCGCCCAACCTATCTTAAAGGCCGGCAACGCACCTGTAGCTCCTCTGGGGTTGCACGGGGTCGTGGGCGGCGGTAATCACTTACCATCAGGTGACCCGCACGCTCGTTTTGCCGTGTCTTTTCCATAAAAAAAAAAAAAAAAACTTGGTCTTGGATGGCAGACATGAAGCCTTCCGTCTCTGGAAATAATTCACCGCGATGGAGCCACTCGTTCGATGCATCTCTATCGACGTGACTATGGCTCAAATCATGGTAATGTCTTCCGTGTAAAGACTTTAGGGCCCACTCATCCTTTCGAGTGTGCCGGTCAGTGAGTCTTTCGTTATTTTGAATATTTTTATCTTTTAAATTAAGCGGTGTAAGGTTTAGGTCATTATGTACTATGGCTTTGTGTAAGTTGGATTGATCGGCTTTGCAATGGAAGTAATATCTAAGATTTTTAATTTGTTTGTTATGAAGGTTGATGACATCCATAAATCCCCGACCTCCGTCATTCCTAGGTAACGTTAGCCTCTGTAAACATGATTTTGGATGGTGTTTTCTATGTTTGCTCATTGTGGTATTAATAAGGCGTTGAAGGGCCTGCAGCTCACTTTTTGACCATTTAATTATACCAAAGGAATACGTTAAAATTAGTGACAGCATAGGTGTTAACAGCCTTTACGATATTTTTTGAGTTAAGTTGAGTTTTCATGATAGAATTGAGTCTGTGTTTGAATTTTCACCTAAGATTCGATTTTGTTTCTTTATAATGTATTTGTCTGGATTGATTGTAGCCAAGATATCTATAGTATTCGGTTTCCTCTAGGGGGTCTATGGTTTGACCCGTTTGCAATGTGTAATTGTGTTGGTCTATTAGTCCATTTTTAACGGAGTTAATCTTGCACTTGTTTATCCCAAACTCCATGCAGATGTCCATTGAGAATGTCTCAGTTACTTCTGCCAGTTGAAAGAGTTGCTCTTTGGTCTCCGCATAAAGTTTGATATCATCCATGTACAAGAGATGATTAAGATTTATTTTATTGTTCCTTGTCAGTGAGTCGGTATCTGCGTCAATATATTGCAGGGGATAGCCAATATCTAAAGAATTCAACATATTCGATAATGGATTTATTGCGAGACAAAACCATAAGGGACTAAGGGCATCCCCCTGGAAAATACCTCGTCGTATTTTAATAACTTGTGTTTCTATTTTGTGTGTAGCTGTAGTTAGTTTAAGTCGAGTAGTCCAATTTGCCATTACACATTCTAAAAAATAAACTATTGTTGGATGAATTTTGTAAATATCTAGTATCTTAAGGAGCCAAGAGTGGGGTATAGAATCATATGCCTTTTTGTAGTCTATGTACATTAAATAAAGATCTTTCTTCTGTTTTTGGACTTGTCTCATTATGACTGCATCTATAGATAGTTGTTCTTTGCAGCCCTGGCTTAGTTTACGGCATCCTTTTTGTTGCTCTACTAATATGCTGTTTTTCTCAGCATGGGAATATATGAAGTGACTAATACAACTGGTCATGATTTTATATATGTAAACGAAGTGAGTGACACTTCATTTAGCTATGACATTTGACGTCTCTTAAAGACAAGAGAGAACAATATATTTTAATATTTAATTAATACGAACTTGTGCTAAATATTTTCTTAAGTTACCTCTAACTATATTTAAGCAGGTTTCTATATATTGCCTGCTGTTCAAGTCTCTAGCTAATAAAGGTTGCACCATTAAAGTGTAATCTGGTCCATACTGAGGCCAATCCTTGTGCTCAGGAATATTACTATCTAATTCAATACCAACGGCTAAAGCTGTGAGTGATGTCCAAAGCTTAGCTGCGTTTGGATTATTGTATCCTCCTCCACCTAAAAGCAGTGTAGGTTTCAATTTATTTAGTACACTGATAATGCAAGCGCTGTATCCATCTATTGTTAAACCGCCACCACCGTGTGGATCTCTTGCTAGTGCATCTGCTCCGCATTGCATAACTATAGCATCAGGCATGAAGTAGGAATAAATCATTGTGAAAACATTTTCAAAGGTATATTTGAAGGTCTGATCAGAGTAACTAGCATATAGTGGTATATTGCAAGCAAAGCCTCTTCCGTTTAATGTACCTATATCTTCTAAGCTCCCAGTGCCAGGATAGAAACCTGGCTCATACTTATGAAATGAAAGAGTAAAAACTGTCTTACTTAAGTTGTAGGCGTCTTGGACTCCATTACCATGATGTACATCCAAATCTATATAAAGTACTTTAGGAAATTTTAATCTTAATTTTTCTATTGCAATAACAATATCATTTACATAATAAAATCCTTCTGCTCCAAATCTATTTGCATGATGCCATCCTCCACACCAATTAATAACAACATCAGCAACATCCAACAATAAGCTTTTAGCTGCAGTTAAAGAACTACCAGCTACAGATGAAACAACATTGTACAAATCTGATATTGGAGGACAATCATATCCAATACCATATTCTTCATCTTCAGCATTAGGCATGAAGTCTTCACTTACATGATTAAAAGTTTTAAGGTGATCTAAATATAAATTTGAATGAAATGTTTTTAGATCTGAATATGTTGCTGAACAAGAACGTATCACCTTCAAATGATTTAGGAGTCCATATGATGATATCAGTTCATGTACCATTGATGCTCTATCTTTAACAGCTGGTAAACAATCACAATATTCAATTAATTTTTGCTCCCATATATACGCTACTTTTCTTTTATCCATTGTTTATTTGCTTCAATAACGATTTTTTAATTTATAAAGCACATTATAAATAAAGAATACCAAGAAATTATTGTTGTTATAATCACTGAACTTTTAAGTTTGACATCACTGGCGGGAAAAAATATATTCTATAACAGAAGCAACCCTTTGGGTATATGTCAACATTTGGGTTGACACAACACGGGTTGGGTACAATAGCTTTAAATGTTGTTTCACCAGTTCGTATTAATTAAATATTAAAATATATTGTTCTCTCTTGTCTTTAAGAGACGTCAAATGTCATAGCTAAATGAAGTGTCACTCACTTCGTTTACATATATAGTTTGCAAACATGTGATGGGCCTATAATTTGATGGGTTCTTGAGATTACTAGTGTCTTTTGGTAACATGTGTGTGATTCCTGTTGTAATGTAAGGTGGCATTGTGTGGGGATTAGCTATAAAGTTGTTAATGTGTTTCAGTATGTAAGGATGAATGTGTGTAAATTTTTTTATCCAGAAGTTATGGATGTGATCTGTGCCTGGCGCTTTCCAGTTATGGAGTTTCTTAATAACTTCTTGAAACACCTCTGCAGTAATCACTTGGAACTCCATGGGCTCAGATATAGGGTGTGTAGTTTGAGTATTTATCCATTGAGCTTGTGTATTATGACTTATAGGGTTGTCCCATAGTTGTGACCAAAATCTGTGCAGTTCTTCTGATGTAGGTGTGGTGGACGTAGAATTGGTAGTATTACTTTGTGTGTCATTAGAGGAAGACTGGCTGAGGTTTCGGTAGAACTGTTTTTCGTTATGAATAAATTTAATGTTTTGACTTTTGCGAAGTGTGCATGTTTTGTAACGTTTTAGTCGACTACTTGTTACGGAAAGTTTTTGTTTTAGTGTATCAAGAAAGTGTGGAAGCTGTGAATTATGTTCTTCATGTGTAGTATGTATTTTGTATTGTCTTATGATGTTTGAGATATGATTGTTTAAGGTGGAACTCCTATTTCCTTTTATATATTGAGTTAATCGTCCTATTTTTCTACGAAGATCTTCTATCTTTCTTTCTAATCTAATTTGCCATTTTGGTTTGCGTCTATGATTTTGGGAAGCAGTGTTTTCCCTTTCGGTTGGGCTATTTAATTCTAAACGCGCTCCATTAAGTTTAGCTGCCGTCCAAGCAGCACAATATATTGTTGTTTGAAGTGTATTAAAGTCTATCTCTGGGTGGATGTGTTTAGGGAGAGTTTGAGAATTAATATAATAAACAATTTTAGAAAATTTTTTCGACGATTTCTGCTTTGGAATATAAGGTCGGGTTGTAGGATCAGAGTTATTGAATTTGTCAAAAACATCTGAGAATGTATTTGTTATAAGTACTTCTAGATTAATATCAGCGTCATTCTGACCTTGCGTATTAGGCATATTCTGTTGTGATTCGCCAGATACAGTAACTGTATGTGTTACGTTATTTGTGCGGGCAGAGGAACTTAGCATCTCCTTGGGGTTTACGTTTTGCAATGTTACTCGAGGGCCACTCCGCGTCAGGCCATTATAGTAATCGTCATGGCGGTTACTATCTTGGCCAATAGAAGATACCGTATCTGACATGTTATGTATCAATATCGAGTTGTCTATATTCGATGTCCTGTTCTGATCATTATTATGTTCTGAAGTTTGTTTTTTGATAATTTCTCTTTCTTTGGCTGGTATAAGATTGTTGCGATGGATAACTCTAATCTGGTCAGATAATCTTTGTTCACTAACGAAATTTAGTTCGGGAAATAATTCTGTGAATTTTCTATGAAGTAACGGTCGGTAGGTAGTGAGATTAGTATCATTATTGGTAACGCTATAGTAACACTGAAGAAGTTGCCTGTTAATATCTTCTGTCCACTGCATTCTCTGTCTCGGTTTTCCTGTTTTCGTAAGTGTCGATTTCATGTTTACTAAAATATTATTTTGTTGAGAATTTATACGATTATGTCTACCGTGATAATATGATGTTGCTATAGAATGTGATCCGCTTGCTGAGTTACTTAAAGCGTCTGTGAGGTCCGGAGCAGGTGTTTGTATATTTTGTTTGGACGTGTTTGGTGCTTCATTTTGCATATTTTGTATGACTTCCTGTTTGATCTCTTCTAATATTTCAGGTGCTAGCAGTCGGTTTCGTATGATAGCTCGCCTTTGATCTCCTATCCTTTGCCTGTGTGTTTGAATGTTTGGGAAACTTTGTGTGAATCGTACAAACAGTGGTTCAAGGTATTTCTTTGTGTGTGTTTCAAGCTGTGTGATTTCAAGGTAGGTGCGCCAAATAAATTTATTCACATCATTAGTCCATTTTATACGCGCACGTTTTGTGGTGCCTGTAGTGGGAGCAAGTCGTATGGCTTCCGCCTCTTGCTCAACATCTACCGACATTGGAGTTGCAGTCGATGAACGAGATGTGGATGGGTTCTCAAAAGAATGTGAGGATGAACTGGGTGACTGGAACAAACTATGGGTGGATGAAATGGATGATAATAATAATAATAATAATAATAATAATAATAATAATAATAATATATTTATTCATCAAATTAAATTTAACAAATTGCCTCTTAAACCAAGAGGTGTGCGTTGGTAGCCGTACTAGTATAAACTGTGTCACAGCTACCAGCGTCTTTGCCCCTTTACAATTTTAATGACATTTTAGACATTTGAATCATTTAATTATCAGTTAAATATTATAAAAATATAAAAATGAAAAAGTAAAATAAAAAAAAAAACAAAACGATACAATATTTTAAAATCGCCAAAAGCAAAAACAAACTAACAAACAACTTATAATACAATTAATCAAAGAACAAAGTGTAATTATCACGTTAAATATATATATTTCTATGTGTGTATGTGCTGCTGTGTGTGTGTGTGTGTGCGTGTGTGGGAGTGCGTGTGTATGCCCATGATATGGGTGTATATTTATTTAGCCGAGAAGAAAATTCTCAGTATCTATGTACGATAAATTTTGAAGCCAAGTTGTAACAATTTTTTTGCATTTAAAAGAAGATAGTGGATATATATACCTAATTTTGTTTATTTTATTGTATATGTGGCTGCTGATAATATAAAATTGAGTGCGGGCGGATCTCGTTCTGGAGTACGCGGTTTCACAGACCCTGGACTTATTACGTTTGCAAGTAGGCCTGAAAGTAATACTTTTATGCTTGCGAAGTATCACCAACATTATGAAGAGTTTCCTAACTGAAAGAATAGACGTCTCACGGTAGAGTAGATCCGTACTGTAACGTCTAGGTTTTCCCAGCATAACTTTCAAAATAGCCCTTTGAGCACGTTCTAAGGAGAGTAGTGTATGTTTGCTGGTGCCCCCCCAAACAACGATGCAATAGCTTAGAAGACTTTGTACGAGAGCATAGTACACCGTGAGAAGGATTTGGGGATCACCCGAATTTCTAAGTTTTTTAAATACCGGAATTATTTTACGTAAACGGTTGGCTATGTTATCAATATGAAGTGACCAGCTCAAACAGCAATCCACAGTAACTCCCAAATATTTCACATTGAAGGCGCGAGAAAGATTAAGACAATTGCAGTCATCCTGTCGAGAGCAAGTATGCGCTTTGATGGTAAAATCGGAAGACGGTTGGGAGCTTAGTCGGTGAGAGAAAGCTACAAATTTAGTTTTGTCAATATTGATAGTCAAAAGGTTGGAATTATACCATTGTGTCACTAATTTGATAGCATTCTCGGCATAGCTTTTAGCCTCAACCCATTCTCTCCCATGTATTACCAACACAGTGTCGTCTGCATAAGCGATCATTCTACAGTTGGGCAGTGACATATTACATAAGCTATTAACGTATAACAGAAACAGAGTGGGACCCAGGACACTTCCCTGGGGAACTCCAAAGGAAATAACTGCTTTGTCACTTACAAATTGATCAATTCTGACATACTGAGAGCGGTTAGTTAGATACGAGCGAAAGATATCTAGAGCCATACCACGTATGCCAAAAGATTCCATTTTGTTAAGTAAGATGGGTATAGATACAGTGTCGAATGCCTTAGATAAATCAAGGAAAAGTCCGATAACCTTAAATTTGTTGTCGAGATGCTTAGCTATAGTTTCCGTAAGCAACAAGGCAGCGTCCTCCGTGGATTTGTTTTTAATGAAACCAAATTGATTGTCAGCAAGGATGTTATGGTGTTGAAGATAACGTGTCAATCTTTTATTTAGTAGCTTTTCTAGGATCTTGGAAAGGACTGGGAGAATCGATATAGGTCGATAGTTATTAACACTATTTCTGTCACCTGTTTTGTAAATGGGATGAATTAGAGCCCTTTTAAAAATATCCGGGAAAACACCGGTTGAAAAGCAGAGATTAAATATATGCGTAAGAACAGGGGTTATACTAACGCTGACCTTTTTAATTACTGCTGTGTGAATGCCGTCAATGCCAGGAGCCGAATCTTCTTTTAAGTTAGAGATGATAGTCTTAATCTCATCATTATCAGTGTCGTAAAGTACCATGGATTCATTTAAAGTATAAGGATGAGGATTTTTGAAGGCTATTTCTGAACTTAGATTGTGAGGACGTTTAGCAAGTATGGCATTAGCATATGTCGCACCAATTTCAGCAAAGTAATCGTTAATAATGTTGACAGAAACATGAGGATTATTATGTAGGTCTAGTAAGGGGGTAGGAGAAGGAGAGGGCTGCTTAAAATACGTAATTTTATTTATTATATTCCACGTACCTTCTAGACTATTTTTATATTTCAGAAATTCGCTTTTCTCATATGCAATCTTTACTTTCTTTATCAAGTTAGTGCAAAAGTTACGGTATCTGGTGTAAGTAACTCTGAGTATCGCATTGGCAGGATCACGCTTACTTTTTTGGTGCAATTTGTCACGGTGTCTTATACATCGTACTAGTCCCGGAGTCAACCATGGCTTGATTGGACGCTTCCTATGTGAGACTTTAATAAGTTTTGAGTGAGTAGTTATGGCTTCAGAAATTATGTCAGTAAGGAGGCTAGCAGCTGTATTGGCATCAGTAGAGTTAAGTACACATGTATAATCAATTTCAGAAAAAGATTGAATTAACGACGAATAGTTTATTCTAGAAAAGGTAGTTTTAGACCTATGACACTTTATGTTACATAGTAAGCACAAAACCAATGGCGCATGATCAGTCACATATGAGTTGAGAATATACGTAGCTGCGTATCTGTTGGTTCGTAGCATTACGTGATCAATACAGCTTTTGTTACGAGTCGGAAAATTGTGGGCGGTTAAAAAACCGTGGAAAGCCATCATGTCCAAATATTTACCACTATTTGCGTCGTCACTATCTGGAGCGATATTAATATTTATATCACCAATAACAGCTACGGATTTAACATGCTTGAGTGATGACAAACATAAATCAAGGCTATCACAAAATTTACTAATATTACTGTTAGATGGTGATCGGTATACTGCTACTACAGCATATTCATTGTTATATTTCAGGATAAGAGAACTAGCATCAGATAGTGTTGATTTAATAATGGAATGCTTTATTACTGTTTTTATATACATTATAACACCATCGTTTTGGTTCTGATAATCCGAGCAATAGGAAGTGTATCCATCGATACAAGGTGGATTAGTTGTTACAGAAAGCCAACACTCAGTAAGAATCAATATATCAAACCTGATACAAATTCTTTCGAGGAGAACAGCAAATGCATCGAAGTTACAGGATATACTACGAATGTTGGTATGCATTACAGTTAGAGAAGTCTGAGATATATTTATATGGTTACCCAGATCTTCCGGAGAACACACCATGGCTTCGGATACTTGAGCTGAATCGATGTCATTAGATATATCATTTAAGGGAAACATTATAACCAGATAATCCGTTGCGGCATTTCTTTGGTAAATACGAGTGAACCTTTTTTGATATCTTGTGTTTGGATGCAATGTATTCTGATAAAGTAAGTAAAAATAAGTAAAAATGGGCCATGCAATGTATTGATTGTGTATTTAGTAATAAGGTATATTGAAGAGTATTATGAGTGAGTGATAAAAACACAGTGCTCAGAAATGGATAATTATAATTACCTATGAAGAAATACTGAGTAATCATTAAAAAAATAATATAAAAATATTCCAAAAGTTCAAAATTAAAGCAAAATATAATAAACACGGTTGTTACAACTAGTCACAGCTCAGGCGATGACAGAAGACGGCCCAGGTCATTTTCAGTGTCGATACGATAAGACTGACCACCTATAGTCTTACGGAGAAATACTTTTCCATGAGCTGTCCAACAAAACTTGTAGCCGTTGTTATTGCTAAATTCCCGTGCCAAATGAAAAATTTTTCTTGCTTTTTGGGTTAAACACTCGCTAATATAGACTGGCTTGGGTTCCCCATTTAGGTTAAGATGTGAGGTATTTAACTTAATTGTAGTATTATTGCGATTATAGGCTTTTACAGAAGCTAAGATTTTTTCTTTTATAGGAACAGAAGAAAAATCTGCTATTATGGCCTTGTTGACCCGATTCTTCTGATTCAGTCGAAACACATCCCGTATTTGATTATCCTCTATATTAACACTAGTAGCGGCCCCAATATTTTTCACTAAAGCGAGAAGGTCATTTTTAGTTTCGTTATTTTGGACAGGAACGTTTCTAATTTCGACACTGGTATGTTTTTGTGATCTTTCGAGGTTCTCTACCTTCATCTCCAAGGTCTGTATGTAGGCTAGATGTGACTGCTTTTCAGATTCCAATTTAGTCATTTTATCCTTTATCTCCTCGTACTGCTTAGATATAAAATCCATGGATTTTATTATATCATTGTTTTGACTCTGTATATCCCTAATCGTAACTTGTATGAGATTTTGTTGATTTTTAAACGTCTCAAAGGATTTTTTTATTTCAAGCATAAAAGCAGATACTTCATCATCATGATGACGCTTACGGGCCCTTGGTCTATTAGTGACATTATTTGCATCCTCATTATCCGTATCCGTGATTGCTGAGCTATGATTTGTATCCGTACTTTGCATAGTGAGTTTATCCTTTAGGTTTGGAGAATTCTTTTTAGGTGGCATCTCAGTAAAAATACAAACAAGTAAAACTATTAATCAAAATAAATAAAATTATTAAGTAGCCTCCCAGAGTCAGAAACGAATCGATACAAAGCAATGTCACATCTATTAACTAATCACTGACGTAAAGCGTATGATACATCACTGGAAGGTCACGCACGACGTTGTAGTCTTTATGCGTAATGCCGAACCGTGAAAATCGCTTGCACTAGCCGTAGAATGACTTGATGATTTGTTAACGGTCGAATAAAAGTTATTTGCACTTTGAATTATAAATTCACTGTTTTACTCGGTTAATTAGGTTTGTTAAGACACTAATTCACTACACCATTGATAATAAAGCACTGGGCGTAGTTTATATGGCGAAAAATACTTTTTTACAACGAATTATAATATTTTTAAAAGGAAGAAACAAAGATGTGATGTCACATGTTTAACCCCCGGGGCAAAGATCGAAATGATGACGGGAAAGATGATGTGGTGTTTACCCTACTCGCAGCAGTACTAGACTGGGCAAGTTGTAGCGATTCGGTGCCCTCCCCAGAATTCGTAGGGCTGCCCGAACTTGCTAGTTCGGGGCGGGATTCTCCATTTCTGGTACCCACCTGGGGTACTTTATTACTATTTCTTAATCGCATCGCTATTGTGGGTTTACTATTGCTCCGTTGGTCATTGGTGAGTATTCAGCTAATTGCTGCCAATGTCCGCCCCTCACGTGGCTGTAGGTGGTCAAGCCGGACGTGGAGTTAGATTTATGAGGGGCTTATTATTATTATTATTATTATTTTTATTTTATGAATTACTTCATTCTCCCATTACTGGGGACTTATTCCCTATCGCGGACTTTTAGTCAAACATTAGAGAAGTGCTATGATGACCTATTGTATTGTTAAAAATTTCCGAACTATGCGACAGGTGTTTAAAATCACAGCTTTTTGCAATTGACGATAAAGAAGCGGATGAATATTGAGTTGCTGGAGACTTGAGTGCAAAGTAATCGGTATAACTCCTGTCGTGGAAAGTATTATTGGTATTGTTTTGACTGTGTTAACTTGCCATTGTGCTTTAATTTCTATTGAAAGATCGGTATATTTAGTAATTTTATCTGAATGTGTCGCGGAGAGATTATGTGTGTTAGGTATTCCTACATCTATTAGGTAAACTATTTTATGCTTTTTATCGTGTAAAGTTATGTCCTATTATGATGGACTGTTCTGTCAGTAATTATAGTCCTATCCCAATAAAGTTTATAATCTTTTGAATCTATTACAGCCTGAGGTTTGTATTTGTAATATGGCAAGGTTTCAGTGATTAAATTTAATTTTTTTGCTAAATATTGGTGAATGATGCAGGCAACTTGATCGTGTCGATGTTTGTAATCTGTCTTTGCTATGGATTTACAAGCTCCGGTAATATGCTGTATAGTTTCGCTAGCACAATGGCAATGTCTGCAGAGATCTATTTGCGTATCATGTATTATATGTTTTTTATAATTCCTGGTCTCAATAATTTGGTCTTGTATAGCTAGCATGAACCCTTCCGTTTCAGGAAATAGTTCACCTATACTCAACCAGGCGTTCGACGCTGTCTTGTCGACGGTGGGGCTGAGTAAGTCACGCCTATGCCTTCCGTGAAGGGATTTTGCCAACCAAGCCTCCAGCTTTTGTTGTGGTTGTACTATGGTTTCATTTAGCTGTGTTGAATGATTGCTTAAGTTAAGAGGTGTTAATTTATTGTCTAACTCTGTAATTAATCTATGAAGTGATGCCTGTTGCGCTCGAGTATGAAAAAATGATCTAAGTAAATGTATTTGTTTATTATGAAGATTTTTAATATCTATTATTCCTCTTCCTCCTTCATACTTAGGAAGAGTAAGCCTTTGCACACAAGATCGTGGATGATGTTTTCTGTACCTAGTCATAAAGGTATTTACAATGCGTTGCTGTTTTTGTAAGTCCGTTTGTGACCATCTAATTATACCAAAAGAGTACGTTAGTATCGGTATTACAAATGTGTTTATTGCTTTTGTGGTGTTATATGCGTTTAAATTTGTGTTTAAAACTTTTTGCAATCTGGCTTTAAATTTGTTATTAATATCTATTTTTATCTGTTTATGATGAATTCGTTTCGACTGTTGATATCCTAAATATTTATAACCGTTTATGTCATCTATGGGGTCTATATATTCTCCAGAATTTAATTGATAGTTATTCTTTTCTATGTGTCCCTTTCGAATAGATTGAAGTTTACATTTATCTATGCCAAATCTCATCTGAATGTCAGTGGAAAACATTTGTGTCATGTCCGCTAGTTTATTTAAATTATATAGCTAGATGCGTAAAGTTTAATGTCATCCATATACATTAGGTGCGAGATGGTATTTTGAACATTATTTAGGTTAATTTTGTATCCTTTTTCGCTATTGCTTAATATTAGAGATAATGGATTTAAGGCAAGGCAAAACCAGAGAGGACTAAACGAATCACCTTGAAATATACCTCGTCTTATGTGTATTGGTTCTGTTTCTACTGCTTTTCCAAGATTAGTAATTTTTAATCGTGTAGCCCACCTTTCCATGGTTATTTTTAAGAAATCTATGATATATGGATGTATTTTATGAATTTGTAAAACATAAATGAGCCAGGTGTGTGGTATGGAATCGAATGCTTTCTGATAATCAATGTACATAGTGTATATATCTGTTTTATTTTTAAGTGCATATTGAGATATAACAGAATCTATTACTAGCTGTTCTTTACATCCTTGACTTTTTGCTGTTCTGTTAGTAACCTGTTGCTATCAATATGCTTATAAACAAGATCTGTAATACAGGAAGATATTATTTTGTAAATTGTTTGTAGACATGTTATTGGGCGATATTTAGCGGGATCCTTCTTATCTGTTAAATCTTTAGGTAGCATGTATGTTATACCTTGTGTCACAAATGACGGTAATGTGGTTGGTGATTTTATAAAATTATTTATATGAAAAAGTAAATGCTTATGTACACAAGTTAGTTTTTTGTACCAAAAATTATGTATATTATCAGTTCCTGTAGCTTTCCAGTTGTGTGTTTTTAAAATAACGGATTCTAATAATTCTATACTAACAGTTTCAAATTGCATTTCAGTTGTTTGTTTATCTAAATATTGTTTTTGTTTTTCAATCCACTCTGCTTGATTATGCTCAACCGGGGTAGACCATATGGACGACCAAAATGCATGCAATTCTTCATTTGAAGGTAAATCAACAGTATTATTATCTATGTTGTTATTAGGAGTCCTAGTCAAGTTGCGGTAGAATAATTTTTCATTTCTAGTAAACATTTTATTTTGTAATTTTCTTAATGTTGTTTGTTTATATCGCCGTAAACGATTCGCTAATGCTGCTAGTTTCTGTTTCAATGTATCTAAGAAATCTATTAGTGTTGAATTTTCTGCCTCGTGCTGTGCGTGTATTTTATGATTTTGTTTAATTTTATTAATATGATTTTGCAATGTCTGGCTTCTATTTCCTTGAATGTAATCAGTAAGTCTACCTATTTTAATTCTTAGTTCTTCTATTCTATCCTGTAATCGTTTTTGCCATTTCGGAATTTTTTTTGTTGCAATAGTTCTATTTTGATTATGTGAAATTTTGGACCCATTCAGTATGGCAGCTGTCATTGCTGCGCAATATATGAGAGTGTGAAGTATTTGAAACTCGCATTCAGATGTGAGATACTTGGGTAGTACTACTAAATTAATATAATCTATTGTGGCTATAAATTTTTTATTGCTTTTCTGTTTAGGTATATATGGTCTTTGTATTGGACAGGTGTCAGAAAAATCTATATATATTTTAGAAAATGTAGAACTAATATTTGCTTTTTCTTCCTCGGTTAGCTGATATTTTATGTAACGTTGTTGTGCCACATCGTTTGTTACCATATTTTGTGTACTAGTTATTTGAAAAGCTGAAGGGGATGAAATTCGTTCAGTTTCATTTGTGTTTTCAAGTGTTGGATAAAAAGTAGGCTGACTATTGCTATTGTCATCAGTTAATAATGGCGATATTGATTTGGATATATTATCCATTAAGTTTTCATCACTAATTGATTCCATTACTTCAGATCTTAATTCAGCAAGTCTCTCTGGTTTTATTAATTTATTATGAATTATAACTCGACGTTGGTCAGCTATTCGTTGGACTGAAACATTAGCTAAAGATGGAAATTGCTGTGTGACTTCTTTATGCAGCTGTGTTCTGTATCCGGTTATATTTTTTTCTAAGTTTGTTATCCTATAATAGTTTCTCATTATTGATTCATTAATGTCATCACTCCACTTTCTTCGTTCTATAGCTGCTTCTTGACTATCTACTGCTTGTAAATTATTATGATTTTTTAACATTAGTTTAACTTCGTCTTTAATTTCTTTTATTTTATAAACACTAAGTAATTCTTTTCTCATAATTGCCCTACGTTGATCTCCAATTCTTTGCTTTGACACTTTCATATCGGGAAACTGTTCAATAAATTTTGCATGTAATGGTGTAAGGTAAGTTCTAAGATTAACTGTTTCTAATGAGGTGACAATGAAATATGTACGCACAATGAATATATTCATTTCTATGGACCATTTTTTTTCGCGTACGGGGTCCCGCCGTAACGGGTGCAGGAATATCAGCCTTTTCGACCATCTGCACAACATTATCGACAGGATGAAAAGATGAAACGGATGATGATGATGACGGTGACGGTTGATATAATGGAGACGATGGTGATGATGGATATGGTGAAATTGTTGATGGAGTATGAGGTGAATGCTCGGCTGTAGTATGTTTTTCGACTGGAGTCCGCCTGATCAACTCCTCGTCGCCGATGGTTCGCATGCTGAGACACCCAGCATCGGCTCCAGGTGCGCCCCGGCGACCCCCGGGCAGCGGCCGTAAATTATATACTCGTTTTTTCCATTTTTCATACAAAAGGGTTGGGAATTGTTAGTTTGGGAAAGGCTGGCCAAGTTGGTATTGGCATGTTTATGCGTTGTAACTAAAAAGTAAAAGGCTAGATGTCGGTGCCTTTTTAGAAGTATCTCTTTCCCGTAAGCCCCACCACCACGACAAGGTCAATTCCCGTGGGGGGTTATTATTATTATTATTATTATTATTATTATGTTTCTCTTTCATAATTCACGGGTTCAAAAGAACCCGGTCCTTTGGAAGGCTTGCGTGGGGACACAGGTCCAACACGTAGAGGCCCCTTAGAGAATGTACAAATGTTTTGCTGTGACGCGTCAGCCGGGATCCATCTCTGCGTAACCACAGGTAAGATGACCCAGAGATGGTCGCCGGTTAATGCGTAGGAGCTATGGAAAATGTGGAAATCTAAACTAGAACTATGGAATGGAATTTGGATGGACTGGCTACTGGGCTATTGACTGAGACTAACGGACGTCCGCCTTTACAATAGTCTCAAATTGAATGGTTGGCGGACGGTGACTCGCCTCCCACTAGATGGGCCCCCACAAAGCGGCGTAGTGCCTTGGGCGCAACATCGGCGTGGTCGGCTAAGGGTGTAGAGAGGTGTGCACCGGTTTCACCATCACGAGGAGCTCGTGAGCGGGTTTCCCCGCTATTACGCAGATTGAGCACTTCCACCCTTTCGAGCATATAGCTCTTGCGCTCCACTCTGCCAGCCAATAAAGGCAAGCCAGAGGCGGGGGATAGATTACAATTCCCCTCCGGAGGACTCAGGTCCATGGGGTCGCCACTCCCCAACAGCTCGCCACAAGCTGCCCTGCGGGTTTATTATTATTATTATTATTATTATTATTATTATTATTATTATTATTATTATTATTATTATTATTATTATTATTATTATTATTATTATGTTTCTCTTTCATAATTCACGGGTTCAAAAGAACCCGGTCCTTTGGAAGGCTTGCGTGGACACAGGTCCAACACGTAGAGGCCCTTTAGAGAATATACAAATGTTTTACTGTGACGCATCAGCCGGGATCCATCTCTGCGTAACCACAGGTAAGATGACCCAGAGATGGTCGCCGGTTAATGCGTAGAAACTATGGAAAATGTGGAAATCTAAACTAGGACTATGGAATGGAATTTGGATGGACTGGCTACTGGGCTATTGAGTGAGACTAACGGACGTCCGCCTTTACAATAGTCTCAAATTGAATGGTTGGCGGACGGTGACTCGCCTCCCACTAGATGGGCCCCCACAAAGCGGCGTAGTGCCTTGGGCGCAACATCGGCGTGGTCGGCTAAGGGTGTAGAGAGGTGTGCACCGGTTTCACCATCACGAGGAGCTCGTGAGCGGGTTTCCCCGCTATTACGCAGATTGAGCACTTCCACCCTTTCGAGCATATAGCTCTTGCGCTCCACTCTGCCAGCCAATAAAGGCAAGCCAGAGGCGGGGGATAGATTACAATTCCCCTCCGGAGGACTCACGTCCGTGGGGTCACCACTCCCCAACAGCTCGCCACAAGCTGCCCTGCGGGTTTATTATTATTATTATTATTATATTTTAACCATTTTTATTCTCCCAAGTGATTGGGGTACGTTAACCAACAATTGCGAGCACATAGCCAAGCAACTTTTGGGTGGGAATCTTCAGTTATAATTTTTTATTATTATTAAGAAATCCTGACAATAAGTTAATTATTCGATGATAAGAATTTCCTAACTATACGACACGTATTCAAGATTGCAGCTTTCTGTAAAAGAATATAACTTAACCGGTGCATTCCTATAGTTTCCAGACTTGTGTGTAGCGCATGAGGTATTACTCCGGTTGATGAAAGAACTATTGGTACTGTGGTGACAGATTGAACTTTCCATTGACTTTTGAGCTCTATGGATAAATCTGTATACTTATCTATTTTATTTGAATAAGTGGATGCAAGATTGTGTGTATTAGGAATAGCTATATCTATCAAGTATACAGAATTTTTAACTTTATCGTGAAGTAAAATATCCGGTCTATTGCAGTGTACGGTTTTATCTGTGATTATTGTACGATCCCAGTACAGTTTAAAACTAGTAGATTCTAAAATAGTCTGAGGTGAATATTTGTAATAGGGAGTTTTTTGCGCTTGTGGGATGAGTGAATGTTTAATTGCAAGGTGTTGATGAATAATAGCAGCGATTTGATCGTGTCTATGTTTGTAATCAGTTTGGACAATGGATTTGCAAGCTCCGGTAATGTGTTGGATTGTTTCAGGACTAGAATAGCATCTTCTGCATAAATCGTTTATCATATTTGGTCTTTTTATTATATGTTTTTGGTAGTTCCTAGTGTCAATTACTTGGTCCTGAATAGCCATCATGAAGGCTTCCGTCTCTGGGAAGAGATCTCCCCGTCGTAGCCATTCGTTGGATGCAACTTTGTCAACGTGAGTTTGGCTAAGATCGGCCAAATGTCTACCGTGCAGTGACTTTAAGGACCATGCTTCTATTTTCTGTTGCTTAGTAATCATAGTTTGGTTTAGTTGTATATTTCTATCGTTTAAATTTAACGGTGTATATTTATTATCTATATTAATTATATATTTGTGTAGTTCACTAATTTCAGCCTTAGAGTAAAAATAATTTCGGAATTTAGTTACTAGATTGTTATGTAGGTTATGAATATCGACGAGTCCTCGTCCTCCATCCAGGCGTGATAAAGTTAGACGCTGGGTGCATGATTTAGGGTGATGTTTCCTATGTGTAGTCATGTTTGTATTTATTAAACGTTGCAGGTTTGATAAATCAGTTTGAGACCATTTTATTATAGCAAAAGAATAAGTAAGGATCGGTATTGCGTATATGTTGATGGCTTTTATAATGTTACATGAGTTTAAGTGTGATTTTAAAATTTTATTCAAACGAAATTTAAATTTATTGGTAAGTTCTAACTTGGTTTCTTTGTGTTGTATTTGCTTAGCTTGTTGAAATCCAAGGTATTTATACGTGCTATTTTCATACATTGATTCAATTTGTTCACCAGTATTAAGTATATATGTATTTTGTTGTGATTTACCACGTACAATTGAATGCACCTTGCATTTTTCAATTCCAAATTCCATTCGTATGTCTGTAGAGAAGGATTGTGTGAGGTCGGCTAGTATTTTTAGTTCTTTATTGTTAATGGCATATAGTTTGATGTCGTCCATGTACATTAAATGTGAAATTGTATGATGTGTGTTATTATGTTTTAGTTTAAATCCTATATTGGTATTATTAAGCAATTCAGAAAGAGGGTTTAACGCTAGGCAGAACAATAATGGACTCAGCGCATCTCCTTGGAAAATGCCTCTTTGTATTTTAATCAAATCAGTAGTCATTGTTTCATTTTTGTTAATTAATTTTAATCTAGTTTTCCATGAGAGCATAACAGAGCTTAAAAATGTTATAAGAATGGGATGAATCTTGTACTTTTTTAAAATATATATTAACCAACTATGTGGAACTGAATCAAATGCTTTTCTATAGTCTATATACATTGTATTAATATTTTTATTATTTGCCTGTTTCATAACTATTGCGTCTATAGTAAGCTGCTCTTTACACCCTTGACTATTTTTCCTACAGCCTTTCTGTTGTTCAGCTAAAATGTTATTTAGATCGACATGTTTATAAATTATGTCAGTGATACACGCAGTAATAATTTTATATATTGTTGGGAGGCATGTTATTGGCCTATAGTTAGCTGGGTTTGTGGAATCTAAGCCTTTCGGTAACATATATGTTATTCCGTTTGTTACAAATAAAGGCAGTGTGCAAGGTGATTGTATGAACTGGTTTATGTGTTTAAGAAGAAGGGAATGAGTGCATGTCAGCTTTTTGTACCAGTAGTTGTGTATATTATCGGTTCCAGGTGCCTTCCAATTGTGGGTTCGTTTGATAATTTGGTTAAATGTTTCTATGGATATATTTTTGAATTTCATTACATTTATTTCTCCGTCAGGTATTTTTTTTAACCATTCGGCGTCTGCGTTATGTTCTATTGGATTTTCCCAAATATTCGCCCAGTATTGTTGCAAATTATTTTGCGTTGGATTTTCCAGTAAATGTGTTGTGGTATTTTGGTTTATGCTAGATAGATTTCTGTAAAACTGTTTTCCGTTGTTAACAAATGTATTATTTTGTTGCTTCCGCGTTGTACATGTCAAATATCTTCTAAGTCTGTTCGAAGTTGCATTTAATTTTTGTTTTAGTGTGTCTAAGAAATGTTGTAATTCTGTATTAGGTTCTTCATGATGTGAGTGAGTTTTATATTGTGTTTTTATTTCTTCTAAAGTTTTTAATATTTTACGGTTCCTATTTCCTGATATATATTGCGTAAGTCTACCTATTTGCAATCTATATTTGTCTACTCTACTTTCAAGTCTTTTTTGCCACGATGGTTTGCTGTTACGAGTTCGATAATTATCAATAAAACTGAATTTTGTTCCATTACACAGTGATGCAGTGTAGGCAGCAGTATATATAATCTTATGAAGACCATTGAAATCTATTTCGTTATTTAAATGTTTTGGGAGTACTTCATTTATTTAAGAAACTGACTATTTGAGAAAATTTACGCGATGATTTTTGTTTAGGTATATAGGGTCTGGTTTCAGGATTTGTATTGTTAAATTCAATTAAAGCATTATTAAATTCCTGTTCAATATAATGTTTTTCTATTAAATTGTGTTTATTTATACAATGCTGGTCTAGTGTTTCAACGTGTTGTAAATCTGTTTGTACATATTCATCATTCATCATTCATTTCATTTGTTTGACTGCTAGGCGAATCCGACTCTGTAGTATTTTTTGTTAAAGGATTACTATTAGCTAACTTAGTTTCTACTTCTCTTTTTAATTCAATAATTCTATCGGCTTGTATACTTTTGTTCGTAAATATTAGTCGTCTCTGGTCAGCTATTCTTTGTTCTGTAAGGTGTGATAAGTGTGGGTTTCTGGATATAAATAAACTGTACAGGTTTTTACGATAAGAAGACTTATTAACTTCCAGTTGAGTGACTTCAAAGTAACATTTGACAATTTCTTCATTAAGTTGGTTTGACCATTTCATTCTAGTATTTGAGTGTGAAAGATGAGTTGAATGAATGTTATTTTTTGTAAGTGGTTGATCACCGATTCGCAATAGTTCTTTAACTTCAATCAAAATTTGAGCTAAAGTATCATGTGATAGCAGTTTGTTCCTTATTATTGCTCTACGTTGATCTCCTATACGTTGTCTAGTCTGCATTTCGGGAAATTTACTAGTAAATTCTTGGTGTAAGGGTTCTAAATAATTATTCAATAACGTGGTTTCGCATTTTGTTATAATAAGATATGTGCGCCAAATATGCTGGTTCATTATGTCGGTCCACTTTTTTCGCGCACGAATAGAGCCCGCAGTGGGTGCAGGGTAATTGGCAAGTGCCTCCTGTACAACATCTGCTGACCTTATAATTAGTGATGAATGTGATGACGTCGGTGATGAATTATGGGAATTTAATAGGGTACGAGTTGAGGATGGTGAGGGTATGCTTGATACCGGTGAATGAAAGGAAGAAGAAATGAATGATGAAGATGATTGTTCGGCTGTAACATTTTTTTCGAGGGGAACCCGCCTGCTCAGTCCCCCGTCGCCAACGGTTCGCATACTGTGGCATCCAGCGTTAGCTCCAGATGCGCCCCGGCGACCCCCGGGTAGCGGCCGCAAATTATATCTTTTATTTTCCATATTCTCCATAAAAAGGGTTACCAGTGCCATGTTAGCCGTGTAAGTAATTTATTATCACGTGTCCGCCCCCCACGAGAATCAGATGTTCGATTCGGACGTATGGTTGGACTTTAGGGGGCTTATTATTATTATTATTATTATTATTGTTATATAGTTCGGTGTCACAGGCGGAAAACTTGTTTAGTATTATAATGTGTCCGTCTGATAGGCGGCCGAGCGCCACAAAATGCTGACAACAGAGAGATCGGGTGAACAGCGCCGGTGGGAAAGGAATTTCTTCTTTTCCCACACTTATTATTCTATCGTGGAGTAATTAAGTCGTAGGTTAAGTTAGATTAATTTAGGTTTAAGCAGATTACTGTTTTTCCAAAATTGAAGGCAGTAATCTTAGATATAGTTTAGTTTTAGATAAAATGTATGTATTTTAAATTTAAAAATTTATTAATATAAGTTTAAGTATAAAAATCGTATTTTCTTGACCCTCCAATTGCAGCCTACGTAACTTTATTATTATTATTATTATGTTTCTCTTTCATAATTCACGGGTTCAAAAGAACCCGGTCCTTTGGAAGGCTTGCGTGGGGACACAGGTCCAACACGTAGAGGCCCTTTAGAGAATATACAAATGTTTTACTGTGACGCATCAGCCGGGATCCATCTCTGCGTAACCACAGGTAAGATGACCCAGAGATGGTCGCCGGTTAATGCGTAGGAACTATGGAAAATGTGGAAATCTAAACTAGGACTATGGAATGGAATTTGGATGGACTGGCTACTGGGCTATTGACTGAGACTAACGGACGTCCGCCTTTACAATAGTCTCAAATTGAATGGTTGGCGGACGGTGACTCGCCTGCCACTAGATGGGCCCCCACAAAGCGGCGTAGTGCCTTGGGCGCAACATCGGCGTGGTCGGCTAAGGGTGTAGAGAGGTGTGCACCGGTTTCACCATCACGAGGAGCTCGTGAGCGGGTTTCCCCGCTATTACGCAGATTGAGCACTTCCACCCTTTCGAGCATATAGCTCTTGCGCTCCACTCTGCCAGCCAATAAAGGCAAGCCAGAGGCGGGGGATAGATTACAATTCCCCTCCGGAGGACTCAGGTCCGTGGGGTCGCCACTCACCAACAGCTCGCCACAAGCTGCCCTGCGGGTTTATTATTATTATTATTATTATTATTTTTGTATTTTAATTTCTCAGCTTAAAGCTGGTGTATAACTATAACTACGGGCATGCGCCAAGTAATTATAGAATGCAGTGTGTTTAGTGTTGTGTGTTTATGTCCTCTATCTGCAAGAACTTCCTCACTATCCTATATGTATTTAAAATGGCAGCTTTCTGTAGGGTGTGTATTATATTATCTGGTAAGGTTATTATTTTTAAATAGTGATGAATGGTTTTTTGTATGACGCCGGTGGTGGATATAACTATTGGGACGACGTAGACTTTATCCTGTTTCCAGATACGGTTAACTTCCTCTTTAAGATCTGCATATTTATTCATTTTTTTCAACTATTGTTTTTTGTATGTTATGAGTGTTAGGGACTGCGACGTCTATCAGGTAAACAATTTTATTAGTTTTATCTTGTAGTGTTATGTCTGGTCTATTGTATGGTATTGTTTTGTCAGTGAGTATTGCGCGATCATAATATATTTTATGTGAGGTATTCTCCAGAATTGTTTTTGGTGTGTATTTATAATAGGGAATTTTAGTGTCTTGTATAAGGTTGTGTTTGTATGCTAGGCTCTGGTGTATTATATTCACTAGTTGATTATGTCGGTGAGTATAGTCTGTCTGTGTGAGGTTTGCACAGGCTCCTGTTATGTGTTGTATGGTTTCTGATTGTGTATGGCATCTACGACATTTATCATTTGTAACTGTAGGGTCTTTGATAATATATTTTCTAAAATTTTTAGTGTTGATTATTTGATCCTGTATTGCTATAATAAAACCTTCTGTTTCTGGGAATAGACTTCCGGATTTTAGCCACTTGTTTGAAGCTTCAATATCTATATGAGGTTGTTGTAGGTCATTTGGGTGTCTACCATGCATTACTTTTTTCTTCCATTCTTCTATTTTCTTTCTTTCTTTGGGGGTCCAAGATGGAAGGCTTGCTCGCAGCGACCCCTGCCAGCCCTTACGAGGGCTGCAACGTTCCATCCGCCACGTGCACCCCGAGAGAGCGCACTGCTAGGGCGTCCCCCCAAGGCGACGCGCACCAGTGCGTCCCCGCTGGTGTGTCAAGTGGCGACGAATGCGGCGTTGGGGACCGCCACCCAACACGCCATGTCCGGAACGGCGGGAGGTGGAGGACGGAGCTACAAATAGCTACGTGGAATGTAAGAGGAGGGATGGAAGAAAAGATGAATGAATTATTAGATGTGATGGATGATAGAGATTTAGATGTCGTTTGTGTGACTGAGACCAAGCGAAAGGGCAATGATACAACTGATTTGCCGGGCAGTCGGGTCGCTTTCTGGGCTGGCGTATCAGAGAGCGAGCGGGGCTGTCAAGGTGTAGGTGTATTATTGTCCTCTCGATTGGTTAGTGCAGCGGTTGAATACAAGGCGATCAACCCGAGACTGCTCTGGGTTCGCTTCAAGCTGGGGTTAACAAGAGTATTCTTGTTAGTGGCGTATGCGCCGGTATCCTCAGCTCCATTAGGCGAACTCGAGGAGTTTTGGGAGAGTGTCAGGGATGTTCTAGGTAGCGTTAGAGGGAATGAAAAATTAATAATATGTGGCGATTTGAACAGATGGGTCGGAACTGCGCGAAGCGGTTACGAGGGAGTGCTAGGTCAGTATGGTGACAAGAGAATAAATGAGGCTGGAAAGCTTATATTGGAAATTTGCAAGGAAAGGAATTTGTTTGTGGCAAACACTATGTTTGACCACAAACAAATTCACATGTATACATGGGAGCGAACGGAAGGGAAAAGTATGATTGACTTATTCCTAGTGGATCAGCGTATTCGAAGCCAAGTCATGGACACACGAGTGTTTAGGGGTTCTGATCTGGGAACAGACCACTATCTAGTAGTTGCTAGAATAAGGGGTCTGTTCACGGGCTGGCGCAGCTACACGAGGTGTCCAGACTTGGAGTCGAATTATCGCATAAGAAGCTGGAAGCTTCAAGATCCACCAACTAGAAAGGAATATCAAGAAAGAGTTTCCAAAAGGCTAGACAGCAGTGAATCTGGAAATGGAAATATTGAAGTATGCTGGCAGAACCTTAGGGATTGTATGAAGGAAGCAGCGATAGAGGTATGTGGTAAAGGTAAAAGGGGCTTTAGCAAAAAGCGTGATGAATGGTGGGATGATGAAGTGCAAGATGCTGTAGAAAGAAAGAAGAAGGCATGGCAGGATTATAAAGCCTCTGGTAAGGATAAAAGTATGAGAGAGATAAAAAAGAAAGAGTATAAGCTGCAAAAGCACCAGACGAAAGTACTGATAAAGATGAAGCGCGAAAAGGCAGAGAATGAAAGAGATGAGAGGTTAACGAACAACTTCAGGGAAAACACGAAGCTTTTCTGGCGAGAAGTTAGTGTTTCTCGAGGTTGCTCGCTAACTTGTAGAATGAAAGGGGTGCTTTCGAAGGACGGTGAAATTCTAACAGAAAAACCACACGTTTTGCAGCGATGGGCGGAATTTTACAAGGAGATGTATGAATGTGATGACGCCTCAGTCTCAAGTAGCAGCGAAACGCTGAATCTTGATGTAGCTGATGGCGAAATCAGTGTAAAAGAAGTTGAGTGTGCAATACGAAGTCTGAAATGTAGTAAGTCAGCGGGAGCAGATGGAGTTACTGCCGAGATGATCAAATATGGTGGGCCACGCGTCTTGGACTTGTTCTGGTTTTTGTGCAATTTATGCTGGAAATCAGGGGAGGTCCCAGACGATTGGCGAGGTGCGGTCATCGTGCCTTTGTATAAAGGCAAAGGTTCACAGATAGACTGCGCAAACCATAGGGCTATCAGTTTGATTAGCTTAGGTAGTAAAGTTTATGCTAAAGTTTTAGCGAGAAGAATGCAAGAGAGATCTGAAAGGCTGTTATGGGAGGCCCAAGGAGGCTTTAGACCTGGAAGAGGGTGTATGGATCAGATCTTTTCCCTCCGCATGATCACGGAAAAATTTTTGGCCGTTAACCAAAAAGTTTTCTGTGCTTTTGTGGACTTGGAAAAGGCGTTTGATAGAGTTGTCAGAGCGAAATTATGGGAGATACTACCCCGGTACAATGTGAGTGGACCCTTGTTGCAGGCTGTAAAATCTCTTTATAGAGACCACTCAGCCTGCGTGCGAGTAGGAGCTGGCATGTCGCCCTGGTTTGACATCCGATCGGGTGTTAAACAGGGTTGCGCCATGTCAGCTTGGTTGTTCAATTTGTATTTGGATAGCTGTCTCCAAGGAGTGAAACAAAGTGATATGGGAGTGAAAGTAGGTGACCTGAATGTGAATTGCCTGCTGTACGCAGATGATGCAGTGCTTATTGCATCATCAGAGTGCGAGTTGCAGGCATTGGTCACCACTCTGCAAGAAGAGTGTGAATATAATGGTCTAAGCCTCAATGCGAATAAGACAAAGGTTCTGATTTTTGAACGAGATGAAGAAAGGACGGAATGCAAGATCAGTGTAAATGATAAGATATTAGAACAGGTGAATGAAGTGGTATATTTGGGAAGTATGTTCAGTCGAGATGGAAGATACGAGATGGATGTGGAAAGGCGTATTGCTGCCGGTAACAAGGTTAACGGAGCCTTGGCTGCATTGATGAGACGGCGAAACGTCAGCACAGCTGCGCGTTTGGCCGTACACAATGCAGTTTTGGTACCGACCCTGTTATACGGCAGCGAAACGTGGGTATTACAGAAGAAGAATGAAAGAAAGATGAATGCTGTGGAGATGCGATCTCTTCGTAGGATATGCGGAGTCAGCCTAGCTGATCGAATCCGCAATGAAGAGGTACACAGAATGGCAGGTACCAGCGAGGATGTCACGGTGAGAATGAAGAAGAACGTGCTCAGCTGGTTTGGGCACGTCGAACGAATGAGCGAGGAAAGAATGGCAAAAAATATTTATGATGGAAAAGTGAGTGGTAAGAGAGGTAGGGGGAGACCTCGGTTGACCATGAGGAGGGTTGAGCATGAGGATCCCCCGGAGGGCATGTATGAAGAGGTTGATGACAGTGGACGAGGCGAAAGAGGTATGTAGAGACCGTAGCGTTTGGCGCTCCGTTCTCTCTGACTACCCCGCTAGTGATAAAGCGTGAAGTTAAGTTAAGTTAAGTTAGTTAAGTTCTATTTTCTTTTTTTGTGCATCTATTTTTGTTGGGTTTTCTATATTTTGGTATTCATTAAGATTCAAAGGCGTGTATTTAAAATCATTTTGGACTATTGATTTATGTATGTTGCTTGACTGAGCTTTTGTATATAAAAAATTTGATAAATTATGTATTTGTTTCTGCCACAAATGTTTTATATCTATGAGATCTCTTCCTCCGTTTTTTCTTTTTATTGTTAAGCGTTCAATTGCAGATTTAGGATGTAAGTTGTTATGTTTAGTTAGTGTAGTGCGTGTTAAGCGTTCAATTTGTTCTATATTACTATTTGACCATTTTATGATTCCGAATGTATAAGTTAAAATTAGTATTGCAAATATATTTAAGGCCTTATTAAGATGTTTACTTGATAGCTGAGTTTTACAAATTGCATTGATTCTCTTTTTATATTAGTTGGTTATTGTTTCTTTGATAGCTATGTGGTTTAATCCTTTGAGTTGCTGAAATCCTAGATATTTATATAATTCATTAGGTTCCATTGCAGTTATTTTATCTATTTCATTAATCATGTAATCCCCAGGCTGGATATTACCTTTAATTATATTAACAGTTCTACATTTATCAAATCCAAATTGCATGTGTATATCTTTACTAAATTCTGCTGTAGTGTCAATTAGTGTTCTCATCTCTTTACTATTTCTGGAATATAATTTTATGTCATCCATATATATTAAATGTGATATTGTGGTTTCGTTATTCTCGTGTTTAAGACGATATCCGACGTGGTTACTTTGTAATCGATAAGAAAGTGGGTTTAAGGCCAGACAGAACCACAAGGGGCTCAGGGAATCACCTTGATAAATTCCTTTTTTAATTACTATTTCTCTAGTGCTTATATTGTAGTTAGGGCTGTGTAAATGTAGTGTAGTTTTCCATTGGGACATGACGTTTCTTAAAAAGTTAATTATTTTAGGGTTTATTTTGTAAATGTTTAGTATATGTAGCAACCAAAAGTGTGCAATACTGTCAAACGCTTTCTTATAATCAATATAGGTACAGTGTAAATTTCTATTTTTGGATAATGCATGTTTCGTTATGGTGGAATCAATGATAAGTTGTTCCCTACATCCCATGTGGCCTCGTCTACAGCCTTTTTGTTCCTCTGATATTATGTTGTTATTTTCTATATGTTTATTAATTTTCTGTGTAATGAGTAACGTGATTATTTTATATATTGTAGGTAAGCACGTAATTGGTCGATGTTCAGATGGTTGGATAGAGAAGTTCTTTTTGGGTAGCATATAAGTTATTCCGGTAGCTATAAATTCAGGTATGTTTTGGTGTCCAGAAATGATTTCTGATATATTCTTAGCTAATGAACTGTGAAGGAAAGTAAGCTGCTTAAACCAAAAGTTATGAATTTTGTCTACGCCTGGGGATGTCCAATTATGCAACTTATCTGTAATGTCTTTAATATCTTCTTCTACTATTTCATTGTATTCCATGACTTCAAGGTCATGCCATCTTTGTTCTTCTTTTGTTATCCAAACTGCTTGATTGTTATGATGAGTTTGCTCTTCCCAAATGCTTGACCAATATTGTTCTAATTCTTCTTTTGTTGGTGTTCTTATATTATTTTCTTGAATTGAATTTTGTGGCTAAAATAAATTTCCATAAAATTGTTTTTCATTTCTGACAAATATCTTATTTTGAGTTTTCCGTTCTTGTGCTTTGTTATACCTTTTTAACCTGTGTGATTTAAGTGCTAATTTCTGCTTTAAAGTATCTAAAACTTCTTTCGGTTTTTTATTAATCCTTTCATGTTTTGTATGTACCTTTGTTGTTCTTAGTAAAAATTCTACTCTTTCTATTATTTTTTTAGGTCTATTATTATTAATATATTGTGTGAGTTTACCTATGTCTGCCCTCAATTTTTGTATATCCTTTTCTAATCTATATTGCCAAGCTGGTTTATTTTTGCTGCTTTTACTTGTAATGATTGAGTGTTCTGTAATTTTGTAGTTTAATTCTTCTGTTATAGTAAGGGCAGTGCAGTATATTAATGTATGTATGTCTATAAGTTTTGTATCTGGGGAAACGTATTCTATAAGAATATTTTCATTAAATAAATTGGAAAGTTGGAAAAGTTTGTGGCAGTATCTGAGTTTTGGTAATTTTGGCCTCAACTTTGGGTCCATGCCTGCATATAAGATTAAATTACTACGGAATTTGTTCATTATAACACGTGTATATTCTTCGTTAGGTGGTTGCTGATTTACAAAGCCTTCAATTTCGTTCTCTAGCAGCTGTGTTATAGTTTCTGTTTGTGTAAAAATATGGGAAGTTTGTGTCTGCTGGCTATTTGCGTAATGTAGATTTTTGTTTGTAGACAAACTTTGAATGTTTGGCTGGAAAAATGTAGATGTTGGTGAAGAAGTTCTTGTTTGTGTATTTGTGTCATTTGATATTTTTGTTACGTACAAATTACTTGTTTCTTCTTCCTGTAGTTGTATTTTTACTTCTTCTTTAAGTTGAATGAGTATTTCTTGTGATAATAATTTATTTCTCTCTATTGTTCTTCTTTGGTCTGAAATTCTTTGCTCTGAAACTTTAATTTGTGGATAGTTAAGTAAAAATTGTTCGTGTAGTTTTTTCCTGTATATAGTCATATTTGTCTCTAATTTAGTGATGTAGTAGTAAGTGCGCATGATAAATAGGTTTACATCTTTACTCCATTGCATACGCACTCTAGGTTTACCAGCTTTGGTGGACACGGGTAAAAAGGCATTTGCCTCCCGCGCAACATCCAAAAGCGGTGTACCTCTAATACAGACCGAAGATGTTGGTGAAGAATGTTCCGAAGGGTTGTACGATTCGGTACTCGGACTGTATGGTTCACTTGGGCTATTGATTCTACTGGTGTACGTGTGTATATATTCGGCTGTAGATTTTTCGGGTTGTAGATCCCCGGTGGGAGCCCGCCTGCTCAGCTCCTGACCACTGACGGTCCGTATGCTGAAACACCCAGCGTCAGCTCCAGGTGCGCCCCGACGATTACCCTCGGGAAGCGGCCATCTCAGTTTCTTTCTTAATCTGGTCTCCATATTTAATGGGTTACCATTGCCACGTTGGCCCCGCCAGTAATTTATTGATCGTGTGGCCGCCCCCTACGTGATCAGGTGGTCGATCAGGACGTGTGGTTGGAACCCGGTCCTTTGGAAGGCTTGCGTGGGGACACAGGTCCAACACGTAGAGGCCCCTTAGAGAATATACAAATGTTTTGCTGTGACGCATCAGCCGGGATCCATCTCTGCGTAACCACAGGTAAGATGACCCAGAGATGGTCGCCGGTTAATGCGTAGGAACTATGGAAAATGTGGAAATCTAAACTAGAACTATGGAATGGAATTTGGATGGACTGGCTACTGGGCTATTGAGTGAGACTAACGGACGTCCGCCTTTACAATAGTCTCAAATTGAATGGTTGGCCGACGGTGACTCGCCTCCCACTAGATGGGCCCCCATAAAGCGGCGTAGTGCCTTGGGCGCAACATCGGCGTGGTCGGCTAAGGGTGTAGAGAGGTGTGCACCGGTTTCACCATCACGAGGAGCTCGTGAGCGGGTTTCCCCGCTATTACGCAGATTGAGCACTTCCACCCTTTCGAGCATATAGCTCTTGCGCTCCACTCTGCCAGCCAATAAAGGCAAGCCAGAGGCGGGGGATAGATTACAATTCCCCTCCGGAGGACTCAGGTCCGTGGGGTCGCCACTCCCCAACAGCTCGCCACAAGCTGCCCTGCGGGTTTATTATTATTATTATTATTATTATTATTATTATTATTATTATTATTATTATTATAACTTAAAATTTTACTTAAAAATTATTACTAAAGAACCAAAAAAAAAATTAAAACTTTTACTAAAAGGATTATCTTAAGGATAAAAGGAAAGCAACTCCAGAAAAATTCTAAAGTACTTTTAAAAAAACATCGTACCTCTTATGTATCTATGTCTTGATACGCCTCCACCACTGCACCACGATGTAGTTTCGAGATAGCCGATGTCCTTGATCAATTCAGTGACTTATATTTCGGCTATCCTACCGACTGCGGCAGTTACGTAGGCTGCAATTGGAGGGTTAAGAAATTTAAGAAATTTTTATATCTTAAAGTTATATTAACAAAAATTTTTAAATTTAAAATACAAATTAATTATAAAACTAAACTATATCTAAGATTACTGCCTTCAATGTTGGAAAAACAGTAATCTGCTTAAACCTAAATTAATCTAACTTAACCTACGACTTAATTACTCCATGATGGAATAATAAGTGTGGGAAAAGAAGAAATTCCTAAATCCCACCGGCGCTGTTCACCCGATCTCTCCTTTGTCAGCATTTTTGTTGCACTCGGCTGCCTATCAGACGGATGTCCGTCTGATGATTAAAATATTAAATAAGTTTTCCGCCTGTGACACCGAGCTATATAACACACATAATAATAAAAAACACATTTAATATTTTGTTTGAAACGTGTCACGAAAATTGTCGAACAGATCGACAAAAAAAAAAACCCACTATCACCGTGTCACACATAGATTCGTTAGAAACGACGTGCGTAGGAGATTGTTGAGGGTTTGTTTTTGTTTTTGGGTTTCCATTTTGTATCTTCCGATGATCGGCACCGCACCGCACCCATCCATCCGCACGAGCGTGCGCGGAGTGGCGCTATCGGCGCGATCACACAGACACTACAGACTGGGAGAGATCCGTCGGTGCGTGCCGTTCGCAATACGCGCTAACGTAGAGCTCTCGACTGCCACACGACGCCCTCCTTCCCCGTCCGACCGCATTAGTTCAGCGGAGAACGATCGCGCGCGCACTTTCGACGACGACGGCACACGACATCAACTCGTAGCAAAAGTCGTCTAAGGGTGTTTTCGCCGATGGTGAGTCACTTGTAGCGGTGAGCCCGTAAGCGGTGCGATCGACTCGCGGCGCGGATTCTTACCGGTCTGCGTCGATCGCGTTCCACACGGGACTCGCCGAGTCCACACACCCAACACGTGCACAGTACGTTTGCTGCGCACGCGCCGGCGACACTCTTTCGCTCTGTATTGCGACGCGATGCACCGTCGTGTGCTCGCGCGCGTTACCATTGTCTTTTCGTCGAAATGTATCAAGTTTGGTCAACTTCCCAGCAACGCCGACGGCCGTGAAGCCACCGCGTGTCGGTCCGAAGACCTCACTAAATCATTCAATCGGTAGTAGCGACGGGCGGTGTGTACAAAGGGCAGGGACGTAATCAACGCGAGCTTATGACTCGCGCTTACTAGGAATTCCTCGTTTATGGGGGATAATTGCAAACCCCAATCCCCAGCACGAAGGAGTTTCAACGGGTTGCCCGGGCCTCTAGGCCAGGGAGAACATGCTGATTCCTTCAGTGTAGCGCGCGTGCGGCCCAGGACATCTAAGGGCATCACAGACCTGTTATTGCTCAATCTCGTGCGGCTCGAAGACGCCGGTCCCTCTAAGAAGAATTTTAACACGTCGCCAGTGAGTTGCGCGACCGAAATCGCGCATACGTAAAGAGTCTCGTTCGTTACCGGAATTAACCAGACAAATCGCTCCACCAACTAAGAACGGCCATGCACCACCACCCACCGAATCACGAAAGAGCTGTTAATCTGTCAATCCTTCCGGTGTCCGGGCCTGGTGAGATTTCCCGTGTTGAGTCAAATTAAGCCGCAGGCTCCACTCCTGGTGGTGCCCTTCCGTCAATTCCTTTAAGTTTCAGCTTTGCAACCATACTCCCCCCGGAGTCCAAAATCTTTGGTTCCCCGGAAGCTGCCCGCCAAGCCATTGTATTAACGTCGGCGAATCGCTAGACGAAATATTTACGGTTAGAACTAGGGCGGTATCTAATCGCCTTCGAACCTCTAACCTTCGTTCTTGATTGATGAAAACACCTTTGGAAAATGCTTTCGCTGATGTTCGTCTTGCGACGATCCAAGAATTTCACCTCTAACGTCGCAATACGAATGCCCCCCGTTATCCCTATTAATCATTATCTCGGAATTCTGAAAACCAACAAAATAGAACCGAGATCATATTCTATTATTCCATGCACGAAATATTCAAGCGGCATTTTGAGTCCGCTTTGAGCACTCTAATTTGTTCAAAGTAAAATTGTCGGCCCATCTCGACACTCACCGAAGAGAACCGCGATAGGATTTTGATATTGAACCGGCGTTTTACCGCCGGCTCACCGACGATATGCTCCGCAGACGTGTCAGTATCACCGCGGAGGCGGTGCACCGACAGAGCGGCGCACAAATGCAACTACGAGCTTTTTAACCGCAACAAGTTTAGTATACGCTATTGGAGCTGTAATTACCGCGGCTGCTGGCACTAGACTTGCCCTCCAATTGTTTCTCGTTAAAATATTTAAAGTGTACTGATTCCGATTACGAGGCCTCGAAAGAGTCCCGTGATTTGAGTGGGTAATTTGCGCGCCTGCTGCCTTCCTTGGATGTGATAGTCGTTTCTCAGGCTCCCTCTCCGGAATCGAACCCTGATTCCCCGTTACCCGTGACAACCATGGTAGTCGCAGAAACTACCATCGAAAGTTGTAAGGCAGACATTTGAAAGATGCGTCGCCGGTACTTGACCATGCAATCGGCAAAAGTTGTCCAGATTCATCAAAATTAACGACTTCGGACGCGAAGCCCTCCGTCGATTGGTTTTTATCTAATAAAAGCACTCATCCCATCACTGGTCAGAGTTCTGATTGCATGTATTAGCTCTAGAATTACCACAGTTATCCAAGTAACTGAGTAAGATCTAAGGAACCAAAACTGATATATTGAGCCATTCGCGGTATCGCCTTAATACGGCTTGCACTGAGACATGCATGGCTAAATCTTTGAGACAAGCATATAACTACTGGCAGGATCAACCAGGGAGCTAACAATAACATCGCTAACTCTCGCGTTGTTTTATATTTTTCTTAAAGTTCGTACGCGGGGGTCGAAAGACTCGTCGCGATGACTTTAAAAAATATTCAAAATTTTAAACTATGAAAGCTTACACACATACCAAATTATTTTATATGTGCGTCGGTTCGCGCAAACTTTCGCCGTTCTGATACTCTGTATACAACGACGCCGCAGCGCAGTCGTCGTCGTCGATCAAAACGACAACGAACGCGATGCTCGGTCACCGTACTGAACGTTCTCTGACGAGATCTTTGATGCGTGTGACAGCGACAACTGTCGCATACACACACACAATGCGTGAACATGTGTATTACAAATCGTCGCCCGGTGTTGGAGAGATCGTGGCCAATATTAAAGATATGTCGCCGCAAAGGACGCGCACACAGAAATTAGAACGATCGCTTGAACAAATAAGAATACATGATACAAATATATCAATGTATCAAAAAATTTGAAATACGAACAACGCACAAGGCGCGCCCGTCGACCGACACTGTACAATAATATTATGTTTGGTGTACGAATACACTATTACACATAATAATATATCTCCGGAGAGTATCGTATAGCTAGTCTCGCGTGGAGTAATTAAGTCGTAGATTAAGTTAGATTAATTTAGGTTTAAGCAGATTACTTTTTTTCCAACATTGAAGGCAGTAATCTTAGATATAGTTTAGTTTTAGATTTACTTTGTGTATTTTAATTTTAAAATTTTATAGTATAAGTTTAAGATGTAAAAATCGTATTTTCTTGACCCTCCAATTGCAACCTACGCAACTAATTTATAAATGTGTTATATAGCGCTCGGTGGCACAGGCGGAAAAATTATTTAATAGACGTAGACTTGACAGTGAAAAGTTTATAACGAATAAGGGTGACCACTGGTGCAATGCTTTCCCACACAGGAAGAATCATCTCAAGACTGAGATTATCAATTCCAAAGGCTTTAGAGGAAATGGAGTAAACACACTTCTTGACATCATCCTCTGACACAGCATTGAAAGAAAAGGAAATCGAGTCTGGTAGGTCAATACGGGACAACAAAGCAAGTGTTTCGGATTTAACTATGGGACTTATATTTAATGGTGGAGTTGTAAAAAAAGAATAGAGAGTATTAAGATCCACTGAAACTTGACGAGCTTCAGTGGCTTTGCCTACACCAAATGACTCTGTACGAGCAAGCGCGTACATGTGAGCGCTTAGCTTGCATTTATATGACCTAAATTACTCAATTCTATATTTTAATTATATTTAATAAGTTAGTTCGTCGCTATCGGTCATCAAGAGTACCGCGCGTGGCTCACCACTCATATTACATCAAATTCATTATATTTTAGATGTTTTATGATTATATTTTGCAGTTATATAAAACTGTTTTATTTATACATTCATTCGTACGGCATCCCGTACATATTGGTCCTTCGAACCTACCGAAAAGCGGGACCCTTGTACGTCCGCGTGTGTGCGGTTCCGTCTACCGGTCTACCTATAGAGACACAGTGCATTAGAACTATAATAAGTGACATTCGCGTACTACGTGTACTCTTCTATCAAGAGGAATAGTGAGTAGTATTCGTCCCTCACTGTGACATTAAGAGTTGCAGTGAGAATCACCTGAGCAATAAGGTTTCGGGCGCGCAGATTCCAAGTAAGATCTGTCCATTGATTTTATATTAATTCTCTCTCAACAATGTCTTCGGTGGCTGATATTTTGGCTAACCAGCAGCAGCTGGCGTCGGCCATAGAAAGCGTATATACAAATTTTAAGAAAGACGGCGCTAGTAGAAGGACTCCCGAGTACATAAAGAAGAGGTTGGACCTTCTAGAAAATTATTGGTTCGAATATGAGAGTAACTTTACGAGACTATTGAGTAAAGTTACTCTCATATTCGAACCGTAATTTAAATATGCATTTACTGCCGACATCGAAAAGATGTTTAGGCAAATATGGGTTAGTGATAAAGATCAGAATCTGCAAATGATTCTGTGGAGAGATAATTCAAATAAAAAGTTGCTTGAATATCACTTAGCTACAATTTCATACGGAAATAAAGCGGCTCCGTTCCTTGCAATGATGACGCTTAAACGATTAGCTCACGACGAGAGGCCGAACTTTCAAGATAGTTTAGCGCCTAGCGTACTAGAAGAATCCTTTTACATGGATGACCTAATTCATGGGGCCCACTCGCTTCAAGCTGCCAAACAGCTACAAACAGACATGACTAAATTATTGAAGACGGGTGGTTTTCATTTAAGAAAATGGAAATCAAACTCGCCTGAACTACTGAAGCACGTCAACGTACCTGTTCAACAACAAGATCCCTTTGACTTCAAGCAACGAAGACCTTAGGGCTCGGCTGGGACCCTCAGACTAATAACTTTACATTTCAGTCTCAATTACTTACATCATCCAAGCTTACGAAAAGAACACTTTTATCGGAGATATCTAAGATCTTTGATCCGTTAGGTTGGCTTTCTCCTCTCACCACAAAGCTTAAGATATTGTTTCAAGACGTTTGGAGGGAGGACCTTGCATGGGATCAACTAGTACCACAACACATAGCTGAAGAATGGTACAAGATTAAGATAGATATCGACTCAATAAGCCAGTTTCAAGTACCAAGGTGGTTGCAAAGTCACGAGGGTGATATCATAGATCTACATGGCTTTTGTGATGCAAGTACTAAAGCTTACAGTTCTGTCGTATTTTGTAAAATAACACGTAATAATAATTCTACAGTAATTTTAGTGGCAGGGAAAACAAAATTAGTGCCCCTAAGTCAAAAATGCTCACTGTCTCGGTTAGAACTATGCGGCGCAGTATTACTGTCAAAATTAATGGCAAAAATTATAAAATGCCTCGTCCACCATAATATCACCGTTCATGGCTGGGTGGACTCGATGGTCGTCCTAGGCTGGCTCTACGGTCAGGTCGACACATGGAAGCCTTTCGTGGCGAACCGCGTGACACAAATCACAGAAGCGATGCCGGCTACCTGTTGGCGATATATAGCGTCTAAAGAGAATCCAGCTGATTGCGCGAGCCGAGGACTTATGGCCTCACAACTTCGAGAACATAAATTATGGTGGCATGGACCGGCATGGCTAACGACCTACATACCTGAAAAGGAAACAAAACTATAGCACAAATCAAGACATGAAAAGTAATAAGCAAGTTAATGTTTTATTAAGCGGTAGCGAAATTATTAAGAAAATAATTGAAAAGCAAACCTCATTGACAAAGGCTATAAGAATTTTGGCGTGGATATTAAGATTCACCACAAAAAATAAAAAACAAAGTTATTTAAGCATATTAGAATTAAATAAGGCTAAGAATTTAATTATAAAAAATTGTCAAATGGAAAACTTTTCCCAAGAAATATATAATTTAAAGCTAAAAAAGGCTGTCAGTAAAGAAAGCAAATTATTTATTTTAAACCCTATAATAGACGAAAACGACATTTTACGAGTCGGCGGCCGACTGAGGCATGCGAACATCGATACTGAGATGAAACATCCTGCCATTATAATAATAATAATAATAACCCCCCACGGGAATTGACCTTGACGTGGTGGTGGGGCTTACGGGAAAGAGATACTTCTAAAAAGGCACCGACATCTAGCCTTTTACTTTTTAGTTACAACGCATAAACATGCCAATACCAACTTGGCCAGCCTTTCCCAAACTAACAATTCCCAACCCTTTTGTATGAAAAATGGAAAAACGAGTATATAATTTACGGCCGCTGCCCGGGGGTCGCCGGGGCGCACCTGGAGCCGATGCTGGGTGTCTCAGCATGCGAACCATCGGCGACGAGGAGTTGATCAGGCGGACTCCAGTCGAAAAACATACTACAGCCGAGCATTCACCTCATACTCCATCAACAATTTCACCATATCCATCATCACCATCGTCTCCATTATATCAACCGTCACCGTCATCATCATCATCCGTTTCATCTTTTCATCCTGTCGATAATGTTGTGCAGATGGTCGAAAAGGCTGATATTCCTGCACCCGTTACGGCGGGACCCCGTACGCGAAAAAAATGGTCCATAGAAATGAATATATTCATTGTGCGTACATATTTCATTGTCACCTCATTAGAAACAGTTAATCTTAGAACTTACCTTACACCATTACATGCAAAATTTATTGAACAGTTTCCCGATATGAAAGTGTCAAAGCAAAGAATTGGAGATCAACGTAGGGCAATTATGAGAAAAGAATTACTTAGTGTTTATAAAATAAAAGAAATTAAAGACGAAGTTAAACTAATGTTAAAAAATCATAATAATTTACAAGCAGTAGATAGTCAAGAAGCAGCTATAGAACGAAGAAAGTGGAGTGATGACATTAATGAATCAATAATGAGAAACTATTATAGGATAACAAACTTAGAAAAAAATATAACCGGATACAGAACACAGCTGCATAAAGAAGTCACACAGCAATTTCCATCTTTAGCTAATGTTTCAGTCCAACGAATAGCTGACCAACGTCGAGTTATAATTCATAATAAATTAATAAAACCAGAGAGACTTGCTGAATTAAGATCTGAAGTAATGGAATCAATTAGTGATGAAAACTTAATGGATAATATATCCAAATCAATATCGCCATTATTAACTGATGACAATAGCAATAGTCAGCCTACTTTTTATCCAACACTTGAAAACACAAATGAAACTGAACGAATTTCATCCCCTTCAGCTTTTCAAATAACTAGTACACAAAATATGGTAACAAACGATGTGGCACAACAACGTTACATAAAATATCAGCTAACCGAGGAAGAAAAAGCAAATATTAGTTCTACATTTTCTAAAATATATATAGATTTTTCTGACACCTGTCCAATACAAAGACCATATATACCTAAACAGAAAAGCAATAAAAAATTTATAGCCACAATAGATTATATTAATTTAGTAGTACTACCCAAGTATCTCACATCTGAATGCGAGTTTCAAATACTTCACACTCTCATATATTGCGCAGCAATGACAGCTGCCATACTGAATGGGTCCAAAATTTCACATAATCAAAATAGAACTATTGCAACAAAAAAAATTCCGAAATGGCAAAAACGATTACAGGATAGAATAGAAGAACTAAGAATTAAAATAGGTAGACTTACTGATTACATTCAAGGAAATAGAAGCCAGACATTGCAAAATCATATTAATAAAATTAAACAAAATCATAAAATACACGCACAGCACGAGGCAGAAAATTCAACACTAATAGATTTCTTAGATACATTGAAACAGAAACTAGCAGCATTAGCGAATCGTTTACGGCGATATAAACAAACAACATTAAGAAAATTACAAAATAAAATGTTTACTAGAAATGAAAAATTATTCTACCGCAACTTGACTAGGACTCCTAATAACAACATAGATAATAATACTGTTGATTTACCTTCAAATGAAGAATTGCATGCATTTTGGTCGTCCATATGGTCTACCCCGGTTGAGCATAATCAAGCAGAGTGGATTGAAAAACAAAAACAATATTTAGATAAACAAACAACTGAAATGCAATTTGAAACTGTTAGTATAGAATTATTAGAATCCGTTATTTTAAAAACACACAACTGGAAAGCTACAGGAACTGATAATATACATAATTTTTGGTACAAAAAACTAACTTGTGTACATAAGCATTTACTTTTTCATATAAATAATTTTATAAAATCACCAACCACATTACCGTCATTTGTGACACAAGGTATAACATACATGCTACCTAAAGATTTAACAGATAAGAAGGATCCCGCTAAATATCGCCCAATAACATGTCTACAAACAATTTACAAAATAATATCTTCCTGTATTACAGATCTTGTTTATAAGCATATTGATAGCAACAGGTTACTAACAGAACAGCAAAAAGTCAAGGATGTAAAGAACAGCTAGTAATAGATTCTGTTATATCTCAATATGCACTTAAAAATAAAACAGATATATACACTATGTACATTGATTATCAGAAAGCATTCGATTCCATACCACACACCTGGCTCATTTATGTTTTACAAATTCATAAAATACATCCATATATCATAGATTTCTTAAAAATAACCATGGAAAGGTGGGCTACACGATTAAAAATTACTAATCTTGGAAAAGCAGTAGAAACAGAACCAATACACATAAGACGAGGTATATTTCAAGGTGATTCGTTTAGTCCTCTCTGGTTTTGCCTTGCCTTAAATCCATTATCTCTAATATTAAGCAATAGCGAAAAAGGATACAAAATTAACCTAAATAATGTTCAAAATACCATCTCGCACCTAATGTATATGGATGACATTAAACTTTACGCATCTAGCTATATAATTTAAATAAACTAGCGGACATGACACAAATGTTTTCCACTGACATTCAGATGAGATTTGGCATAGATAAATGTAAACTTCAATCTATTCGAAAGGGACACATAGAAAAGAATAACTATCAATTAAATTCTGGAGAATATATAGACCCCATAGATGACATAAACGGTTATAAATATTTAGGATATCAACAGTCGAAACGAATTCATCATAAACAGATAAAAATAGATATTAATAACAAATTTAAAGCCAGATTGCAAAAAGTTTTAAACACAAATTTAAACGCATATAACACCACAAAAGCAATAAACACATTTGTAATACCGATACTAACATACTCTTTTGGTATAATTAGATGGTCACAAACGGACTTACAAAAACAGCAACGCACTGTAAATACCTTTATGACTAGGTACAGAAAACATCATCCACGATCTTGCGTGCAAAGGCTTACTCTTCCTAAGTATGAAGGAGGAAGAGGAATAATAGATATTAAAAATCTTCATAATAAACAAATACATTTACTTAGATCATTTTTTTATGCTCGAGCGCAACAGGCATCACTTCATAGATTAATTATAGAGTTAGACAATAAATTAACACCTCTTAACTTAAGCAATCATTCAACACAGCTAAATGAAACCATAGTACAACCACAACAAAAGCTGGAGGCTTGTGTTAGCGTTTGTAATTTTATAATGTAAAGTTGTTTGACTAATATTTTATTGATAAACTTTATAATTCTCTCTTTGACTTTTGATTTTTAAATAATATTTTGTGAAGTCAAATGACACCAATTTCATGTTATAATTGTACTTGTCAAGATAGTTTTTGATTTGACTAATTTTAAAAATATAAAAGGCATTACATTAGCAGTGTGGATTCATTCTTTGCTTGTGCCTTGACAAGTACAATTCTATATTAAGATTCAGTGGTGTATAAGAAGCAAATATATACGTGATAGAACTGAAGAGCTGTTTTTCTGTTATTTAAAATACCCGAGGAAGCTTTTAGTTCAGAAGTGGCGAGTATTTCCACGTTAACACGTCAAAAGGATATATTAAGGCCAGTATAAAATATTTTTTATTTTTTTATTATTTTTGTATTGTTTAAAATAATAGTTTGCATTACGATACCTATATACAAAGGTATGAATATTTGTTATATATTTAGTTTTTTTTTATTTTTTAGTCCGTAAACTAATACAACTGGGTGTAAGTTTCAGATTTGAGTCATGAATGTAAATGGAAATCACCATCAAGGTGTAAGAAGACGCAAACATGAACGTAGGCCAGTCTTGGGTCGTGAGCTGAGTTCGCGCTCATCTAGCAGATGTTTATCCAAATCGGATCATCGAACTTCGAGGTTATCTTCTCGTGCAGATTCCAGTTATCAACATTGATTAGGGCAACGTCGCAGTCCCAAGCGACGAAGAAGAATACTGGTGAGTGAATCTTCTAATTCTGATAGTGATTGTGGAATAGAAGATAGACCCCGTTCGTTACGAAATAATGTTAACGATGATAAAGAAGTACCTACGTTTAAAACGCGATAAGTAATTAACCTACTTAAAGCAATACCATCTACATCGTCCCAAAACCAAAATCATTTTTCAATGATTTCTAACGCGATACCCAAATTTGACCCGGCAAATAAAGAACAAACTATAGATATTTGCTTAACGAAAGTAGAGGAATGTTCAAAGTTATATAAATGGTCAAAACTAAATTACTCCATTATACATTGCCTAAACTTATGTGAGTTGGTAAATTATTGTATGAGAGACTTCCTTCAGTTAATTTTACGAAAAATTAAGCAAAACTTTTCCAACTATCCAAAACTATGTGCAGCTTTTACATGAAATGCTTTATCGTAAACCTAGATATAATGAACCCTTAAAACATATTTTTATCATAAAGTAAATTTATTAAATAGATGTGAAATATACGGTAAAAAGGCTATTAATTGTATTATCTCTGCTTTAGAGGACCGTAGCCTACGAGTCGGAAAAAAATTGGTATGCGTAAAAGTTTTGCGTATAACAGTAATACACCGCGATCATCTCCAATTAAGTGTTTTAATTGCGGTGAAGAAGTACATCCTAGTTTTAAATGTTTAAAATCATTAAAAACTTGTACTGTTGTTAACGTTTAGAACATTGTTTCCCAGTGTAAACGGTTACAAAGAAATGCTGACAATAAAAATATTTCTGAAGTTAAGTTTGCTGGCACTTTAGAAAATAAATTTATAATACCTATTGTTTTAAATCGAAACGTGACTACTTTATACTATGTAGATTTAGGCAGTCGATCTACTCTAATGAGACAATCTGATTTTAGAAATATACATATAAAATATGAACCGGTACATGACATTTCGCTAAAAGGTTTTGATAATTACTTAATAAAACCAATCGGTAAAGCTACAGTTCATTTAGAAATTCAAAATGTTTCAACAAATATTGAAGTTCTTATAGTACAAGATAATTTATTAAAATATACAGTATTATTAGGTCACAATTTTACAGAGCAAAATGGCATTGTACTTATTAAAACGGATAAAGAATTAATTTTACACAAAAAAAAAATATGTTGTGAAACACGTGGTGAAAAAATTAAATTAATCATAAGTCAAAATTTAATATTTGATACTATATCTTCAGTCCCAATAGAAACCGGAAAAAATATAGTCGTGTAAAAGAGTCTATAAGAGTAACAAAATATTTGAAATATTATGTATTACCTGGAATATATACAATTAACAAAGGAATAGGTTGTGTAATTATATTAAACGTAAGTGAACAAGAAATAGATTTACGTAAATAAATTTAAGTAATGGAGGACAAAAATATAGTAAATATTAATAAGATAGAAGCAACCGTAGAGCAAAATTTTGAAGGAAAATGTGTTGTTGGCGATGTAGGGAATTCAGGCGATAAAATGAAACTTGAAGAATTATTATTTAAATACAGTAGATGTTTTTCATTTAGTTTGTTGGACTTAAAAGATTCTTCACCAGTCGTATATAGACCATACAGATTAGTTTACTCGGAGAAGGAAAAAGTAAAGGATATGATACAGGAAATGTTAAATTGCCGAATTATTACAGAGTCATCTTCAGCTTACGCGAGTCTAATCCTTTTAGTGACAAAGAAAACTATTGATCAGTGATTATGCATTGACTATCGATCATTAAATGCCAAAACTGTAAAAGAACTTCCCTTTACCAAGAATCGAGGGCCAAATTGACAGTTTAGGTGGATATAAATATTTTATTACATAAGATTTGGCCTCGGGTTATTATCAAATACCTATTTCTCCATTATCTCAAGATAAAACTGCGTTTGTGACACCCGACGCTCAATATTAATTCTCGCGAATGCCGTTTGGCTTGGCTAATGCATCATCAGTGTTTCAAAAGACAATAAACACAATGTTGCACGAATCTAAAAATATTGCTTACGCTTTTATGGATGACATAATAATACCAGCAAATGTTAAGTATGGGATGATTAAGTTGGAATTAATTTTTAAAATTAACGTTAAAGGCTGGGCTCACTCTGAAACTTTCAAAATGTAGATTTTTGTTTAGTAAAATAGATTAGCTGGGTTTCGAGATTTCGGAAAAAAGGAGTTTGTCCGGGTAAAAGTAAAATTGAAGCCGTGTAAAAAAAATTCAAACACCTACTAACCTACATGAAGTGCCCCAATTTTTAGGCCTCGCTAGTTTTTTTTAGAAAATTTGTAAAAGATTTTGCTATTATTGCTAGTCCACTAACCAAACTATTGAAGAAAAATGTTAAATGTGAATGGGGTCCTTGTCAGATAGAGGCGCTTAACAAACTTAAAAAAAAAAAGAGTTGATCAATAGACCAATATTAGCACTATATAATCCGAAAGCTAAAACGCAAGTTCATACGGACGCTTGCAGTAAAGGTATAGCGGAAATTTTATTACAGGAACATAGTAATGTAGTAGAACATAGGAACATAGTAATGTATGTAGTGGAACGTAGAACATATTATATATTTTGTCAGTAGAAACAGAATTGGCTAACAACAATGCAAAAGACAGATGACGAGATTTTAAATATAAAACGTATATTAGAAGACAGTGAAATAGAAAAAGCAATTGATATTTACAAAAATTTTAAAATTAAAAATGTAAAAGTATATAGAGTTGTTGATAATGAATTGAAATGTGTAGTTCCAAAAGGTGTTAGCTGGCAATTATTGAAGAAAAATCGTGATGATTTAGGACATATTGGAGTTGATAAAACTTTAGAAAAACTAAAATCCTTATATTGTTTTGCTAAAATGAGAAAATTCGTAAAAAAAGTATGTTCAATCTTGTCTTGAATGTAGTTATCACAAGACCCCCCACTGGAAAAAGCAGGGTATGCTCCACACTATTCCAAAAGTTGATGAACCTTTTCACACCATTCATATAGACCATATTGGACCCTTTGTTAAAAGCAAATTAAGAAACTCCTATATATTAGTTATGATAGACGCTTATACTAAATATATTACTATTAATGCTGTTAAAAATACTAAAACAACTTTACAATTACTAAATCAATATTTTAGTTTATTTGGAGTTCCTTTTCGTATAATAAGTAATAGAAGTACGTCGTTCACGAGTAAAAGCTTTAAAGACTTTATTGTAAAACATGGGATCCGTCATGTATTAAATGCAGTTGCTATACCCCGAGCAAATGGGCAAGTAGAGCGCTATAATCGCACGATTTTAGTGTCATTGGCTATAAAAAAAATCATAATTATCAAGAAAACAAATGGGATAACCATTTAGAAGATATTCAGTTGGGGTTAAATACGACAGTTATAAAAACCTTCAGAAGTACTGTTTGGTTCATGATTACGTACTAAAAGCGTTGGTATAGTAAGTTCATTATTAAACAAACATGGGAATAAATAGATTTAATCAAAAACGTAGGCGACTTAGTTAGGGTTCAACGCGATATTAATAATAAAAATGGCAAATCAAAAAAAAACTTGTAGCGAAATTTCAAGGACCGTACAGAATTAAAAAAGTTTTAGAAAATGATAGATATATTGTAGAGGATACCCCAAATTACTAGAAAAAAAATAATAGAAAATATAAAGGAATATTTTCGGTTAATAAAATGTTCCCTTGGACGTCTTATAATCAAAATCACTTTTGATATAGTTGATTCATGTGAAAGTAATGAAATTAACCATAATAATTAACTTTAGAAATTAATGATCAAGTTTCAATGATTATAATGAAATTGATAGTGTAAGGAAAGTGTAGTGTAGTGGTAGGATAGATAATTGCAAAGAGATTGATTATTTATTGTATTAATGTAAAGTTAAATGAGTCTAGCGAAATTGATATCGATAATAGTTAAGTAAAACGTATGTTAAATGATGATGATTAAGCATAGGTGCACATGAGACCGATAAGTCAAATGATGAGTGCATCTAGCTTACATGATAATCTGTACACACATGAGGCCGATAAGCCAACTAAGGAGTGTAACAGATATCGAATTGAATATGATAATGATAATGATTCTAGGATAATTTAGTAAGTAGGGAATTGATATGATTGTAGTCTGAGTGTACATGAGACCGATAAGTCAAATGATGAGTACACTTAGCTTAAATCATAATCTGTACACACATGAGGCCGATAAGCCAACTAAGGAGTGTAACAGATATTGAATTGAATATGATAATGATAATGATTCTAGGATAATTTAGTGAGTAAGAAATTGATATGATTGTAGTCTGAGTGTACATGAGACCGATAAGTCAAATGATGAGTACACTTAGCTTAAATCATAGTCTGTACACACATGAGGCCGATAAGCCAACTAAGGAGTGTAACAGATATCGAATTGAATATGATAATGACAATGATTCTAGGATAATTTAGTGAGTAAGAAATTGATATGATTGTAGTCTGAGTGTACATGAGACCGATAAGTCAAATGATGAGTACACTTAGTTTAAATCATAGTCTGTACACACATGAGGCCGATAAGCCAACTAAGGAGTGTAACAGATATTGAATTGAATATGGTAATGACAATGATTCTAGGATAATTTAGTGAGTAAGAAATTGATGTTATTAAGAAATTGATATGATTGTAGTTTGAGTGTACATTAGACTGATAAGTCAAATGATGAGTGCAACAGATATATTTAAGTTTTGTTTTAGTCTTAATGTAATTGTAGGAACAATTAATTGTAAGATGGCCGAGAAGATTAAGTTTTATATACATATCTATTTAATTTTGGTTGTATTTTTTTTTTTCTTTCTCCTTTCGAGGGGACCCGAATGTAAAGGAAGGCCGAGCTGTTAGCGTTTGTAATTTTATAATGTAAAGTTGTTTGACTAATATTTTATTGATAAACTTTATAATTCTCTCTTTGACTTTTGATTTTTAAATAATATTTTGTGAAGTCAAATGACACCAATTTCATGTTATAATTGTACTTGTCAAGATAGTTTTTGATTTGACTAATTTTAAAAATATAAAAGGCATTACATTAGCAGTGTGGATTCATTCTTTGCTTGTGCCTTGACAAGTACAATTCTATATTAAGATTCAGTGGTGTATAAGAAGCAAATATATACGTGATAGAACTGAAGAGCTGTTTTTCTGTTATTTAAAATACCCGAGGAAGCTTTTACTTGGTTGGCAAAATCCCTTCACGGAAGGCATAGGCGTGACTTACTCAGCCCCACCGTCAACAAGACAGCGTCGAACGCCTGGTTGAGTATAGGTGAACTATTTCCTGAAACGGAAGGGTTCATGCTAGCTATACAAGACCAAATTATTGAGACCAGGAATTATAAAAAACATATAATACATGATACGCAAATAGATCTCTGCAGACATTGCCATTGTGCTAGCGAAACTATACAGCATATTACCGGAGCTTGTAAATCCATAACACAGACAGATTACAAACATCGACACGATCAAGTTGCCTGCATCATTCACCAATATTTAGCAAAAAAATTAAATATAATCACTGAAACCTTGCCATATTACAAATACAAACCTCAGGCTGTAATAGATTCAAAAGATTATAAACTTTATTGGGATAGGACTATAATTACTGACAGAACAGTCCATCATAATAGGCCAGACATAACTTTACACGATAAAAAGCATAAAATAGTTTACCTAATAGATGTAGGAATACCTAACACACATAATCTCTCCGCGACACATTCAGATAAAATTACTAAATATACCGATCTTTCAATAGAAATTAAAGCACAATGGCAGGTTAACACAGTCAAAACAATACCAATAATACTTTCCACCACAGGAGTTATACCGATTACTTTGCACTCAAGTCTCCAGCAACTCAATATTCATCCGCTTCTTTATCGTCAATTGCAAAAAGCTGTGATTTTAAACACCTGTCGCATAGTTCGGAAATTTTTAACAATACAATAGGTCATCATAGCACTTCCCTAATGTTTGACTAAAAGTCCGCGTTAGGGAATAAGTCCCCAGTAATGGGAGAATGAAGTAATTCATAAAATAAAATAATAATAATAATAATTTATTTAATTAAGACTTGGTCCACTTGTTAGTTACATTTAAAACTTACATTATATTAGTACATATTGATTTTTTTTTTAAACACACACATACAAATAAATATAGAAACATACATACAAAATCTGAAGAGATGAGACTCGTATACTAGCGACAATATCGAGCAACAGGAGCATGAAGCCCTACCCAGCGATGAAGTAATGGGGAGTCCCATCGGTCAGCCAACGTGCTCAGGATGGAGTTCGATGCTCCGCGCATTCGCGCCCACAGTGAAGCACACCGCTTTCTAATAATCGCGTGGAAACAGTCGGTACGCGACTCGGCAAACATCGACGACGCGCTACAAAAGCGCGGCAAATCGAACAACATCCTAAAAGCGTTATTATATTGAACGCGCAGTGCGTCGCATGCCCGTCGCGTAAAGCTGACCCACAGACCGCACGTGTAGAATGTTTGACAGTAGGCTTTAAAAAGCGTCAATTTGACCTGTTGGCTACAGCGTGCAAATCTGTGAATCAACATGTTACAGCGGACAGACAGCGCCCTACGCTCTCTTTCTACATCCACCGTGTCTGACAAAGTTTCAGTGACCCAGTGACCCAGATATTTAAATCGGTCAACTCTTTTTAATTGATAACCCCCTAAATTGACACTAGCAACTGTCCGCTGAGTCCTCACGTCCTTCGCCCGAAAAACCATGAACTCACTTTTAGATGCGTTATATCTGAGCCCATGGGCCACCGCGTACTCTTCACATATGCGAATCAACTTGGTCAACGCACCGATCGACGGGCTCAGCAGCACCATATCATCTGCATAGCTGATATTGTTGATGCACGTCCCACCTATATGGCATCCGATGTAGGTGCTGCTAAGCCCCTCGATCAGCTTATTAACATAAAAATTAAAAAGCTTTGGTGAGGTCAATCCCCCCTGCCTCACACCACATTCTAACCCGTACTCATCTGACTGTGTTCCAGCCCATTTGACGCAATTCCTCTGGTTGTCATACCAATATTTAAATATTGATATAACATTGGCAGGCAGATTGGTTTCACTCTGTAGCTTATTCCACAACAAATTGTATGAAACCAAATCGAATGCCTTCGACAGATCCAAAAAGCAAGCGTATACCGGCGTTTTTCGAGCAGTGTAGTACTGCACGGTCTGCTTGAGACAGAAAATGGCACTCTCTGTAGATAGACCAGGCTGAAAACCAAACTGTGAGTCATGAATTTTGATACTATCGGCCAATCTTCTGTCAAGCAAACCGTCCAGCACCTTGGCTATGACTGTAGCCAAGGATATAGGTCTATAATTGGACAAGTCAGAGGCATCCCCCGTTCTATTCTTCACAATAGGCACAACAAGAGTGTGCATCAATTTATTCGGTAAATAACAATGGCTCATACAAAGATTAAAGAACATTGTAAGAACTCGCGGCAAGTGCAATCCTGCGTATTTCAGATGCTCGACACTGAGATCATCGTGACCGGGAGACTTACCCCTAACCATTCCTTTAATAACTGAGGCGACCTCAGACTCTGAAAAACGTACAGTGAAGTCCCCATCACGACAACCCGAATCGAACACCTGCGACTCCGGAGGACGAGGAGGCACCACTTTAAAGTGTTTGCGGAAGGCGTTCGCTATATCGATCGGATTAAATTTACCATCTACACTCACGGGAAGGCTCGATTTTGGATTCAGTTTATTAGTGTTTTTCCAAAATTTATTAAAATCTTTATTAGCATAATTTTGAGCAATAATATCCAATTTTATTTGTTTTTCATTTTTTTGACAATATTTTAATTTAGTTTTAAACAATTTTCTCGACTCGCGCATTTTATCGTAAATAAAGCCAGTATACGGTTTACCATATAATAACCATGACTGATACCAAAATCGAACCTCTCTATGGGCGGAACTAACGTGCTTATTCCATCCCGCGATACATCTATGCCTCTTAATTTTTTTATCTTTATAGCTACATTCAGCTGAGTCTCTCAAAATACATATAATGTCATCATACATAGATGCTATTTTATTTTTATGGTCAGCATTTGAACAATTTTTGTCAGCACATGAACATAAATCCACTGGAAGGTTTATCAAACGTAATTTATTATTACAACTATCAGTATATTTCTGTATCTGATCACTATCCCTTTCAGCCCATTTTATTTTATTTAAAGATGGTGAGGGGGCCACAATTTTTAACTGAATCTTATTTAAATTACATTCAATTAATAAGGGAAAATGATCAGACCAGTAAACGTTATTATACATAACAGATACATTAAGCACAGACTGCCGCGCTGCGCTAGTAACGACACAATGATCGAGCCATCTGCGACAACCGTGTGAATCACTAACATAGGTATAGGTATCGCTCGGTAGTAAATCCATATCTAGGCACGACCACCTGTTTTCGTTACAAAAATTTATAAGTTCTAGCGAAAATTGCTCACCAGGATGTGCATTAAAGTCCCCAAGAATAAACACAGATTCAATACTGTTTGTCTCCACTAAAGCACTTATTTCACCCATGCAGTCCGTAAAATCAACAAAGTTGACCGCCGAGTCCGTAGGCATGTACACAGTAATCACTAGCATCGACTTATCGCTGTCGAGATATATTTTAATAGCCGTCAAACGCACACTATGACACTCAACTACTGACACACGTGGAAATGCAGACTTCTTCCACAATAGTGCCACCCCACCGTACGGTCTTCCACGAAGGATACCCTGAGAAGTGTCTACTGCTGATTTTCCAGTAAAAGCGAAGTCAACATCTATTGTCCCCAAAAAGTGGAGATCATGTGGTAAAAGCCATGTCTCTTGTAAGGCAATAATATCAGCTTCCTGGCAGAGAGATTTCAAGCAAGCAACAGACCGTTGAACATTCCTACAGTTGAAACTAACAATTTTTGTCGTAACTTCCATTATTGTTGTATATTAAGGGTACTATTCGGCATATAGCCGCTTCGATGTCTTCCTTTGAAGTCTATAAAACGCCTATAAGCCACTCCTTCCGGCCAAAATTCATCTTTTAAAAAGTATGTTATTTTACTTTTAGGCACATAGACTTTGTATGCATCGTAATCTTTTGGCATTTTCATAACAACTTTTTCCAAATCAACTGGCACATCAGTCTTATTTTTTACGTAACTTATAATGTCCTCTTTCGTCACATTCTTTGCTATATTATAAATATACAGCGGGATTCATATATCCGCAGCTTTAAAATTCACGTTTGATTCAACAATAGCTTTCCCTTTATTACCAATAAATTTATTTTTCAATTTATTTTATTTTTTTGTACTAATACCCATTGCTTATTTTCTTCTAACTGAATCCTTTGACCATGTTTCAAAACTTGAGAGTAAGATTTTTTCTCTTCCGACGTGCGGTCATTATAACACGGCCCATCAGATGGTATTATCGTCGTAGGTACAATCGACGCATGAGTCACGCTGTCGCTCGGCACTGCCTTCGTGTTGTTTACCGTTTCGAGCAATCCGCTCTCAGCTGACTCAACAACGTAAACAGGTGATACAACGTTAGTCATCTGTTCGGTTGATGATTTTATTTCACTTCTACCCACTTCAGAATGTTGTTTTTCATAACTGTTTTTTATTTTTGGAGATAATGAGCAGCGATCCTTGTAATTATCCTTCTCACTGTTTATAGGATGCAACCCCATAGGACCACTACTGTTGAAGCGCTTTTAGTAATAGTTTTTAATGTAAATATTTAGAAGTAAGCTAGTTAAGCAAAAGAAGCCTTGCATTGCTATTTTTTTAAAACAGGCGTTTACTAGTGATAAACTAGTATGTGTCATATGTGACGGTCGTTTTATTTTAATTTTTAAACCAATATATCGTTAGACTGCACGCTGATCAGTCACTAAGTTTGCATTTTATTTAAATTCCTTTTAAAAAACCCTCCTACGCGCCCACATGGTCCTTACGTACCGGATATAAAATTATTATGGGAATAATCAAGTATATAAAGGAATTATAATCGAGAATATTATCTGGAATTAATTTTAAATAAGCAACGTGTCCTGTGGATGTGAATATACCTGCAGTTTCTATGAAGAAAAGAAAAGTGGCTTGTACGAGTACATTAATAATTAAATATAATAAAACAAATAGTTTTAAACATTAAATTAAATTTATTTGACCCAACACTCGTAATATTCAGGTAATATTTTATGTAGAAACTTAGTGACTAATTTGAAGACTGTATAAGGTTAGTAACATATGTTAATTTTGTATTTATAATTTATTTCATTTTGCTTATAATTACTACAGTTTTATTTCAACATTTACATTGCAATAGGTAAAATAATATTGTATAATATAGTTAATCCGTGCTTCATTGTGACAGTACAGTAATATTAATATTACATTAGTTAACTATTCATATTTATTACAATATTTAATTTAAAACCCTTTTTTAATTGTCAGCTTTGTAAATCGTTATTTTGTTAGTTAACTGTAGTAAAAGTGTAAAATAACATATTTAAATATACCTACCTACCAGTCATTTATATAACAGCGAAAATAAAATCATAGTTAAACAACTAAATTAATTATAATATCAATGATATCTGTTTAGTTATTACAGTAATTGTCGAAAAACATTATAATAATTATTACAATATTTAGCGTTAAATCCGTTGTAATTCCAGGTTGACCGCACCATCCTTTCAAAATGACCGACATTAAAGAACTTAAAAAGAAACGTGGCAGTCACAAAGGGAGACTCACTGCTTTCGGAACATTTTTAAATCTTTTACAAGGTTCCGAGTTAACCCCTTGTTAGGCGATGGAGTTACAGTTACGTATCGATAGATTAGAAAATGTTTATGATGAATTTAACGAAACTCAATTACAATTAGAATGTTTATGTGATAATCTTGATATAGAATCTAGTGAAAGAAATAGTGTAGAATCTCAATATTATAGCTTAATTGCTCAAGCCAAAACTATATTAAATAATTATTCTAAATTAGAAAAAGACGAGGCTAAATCTAGCCACAGCTATGGTTCAAAGCATCAGTTAGTCAAGTTACCTACTATTTCTTTGCCAAAATTCTCAGGCTCTTACGTGATCTGGCTTGAGTTTCGCGATACATTTACTAGTCTTATTCACGGCAATGATGATATGGATGAAATTAATAAATTTCATTATTTGCGTTCTTCACTGGAAGGGTCAGCTGCTATTGTAATTGAATCGATCGAATTTTCCGCTCGAAACTACACTACCGCGTGGGAACTTCTTTGTGAACGTTTTGATAACAAACGCTTATTAATTAATAACCACGTCTGTGACGTGGTTATTAATTTGTCGTTTTTTGAAATCGAGTCAATTACTAAAGAATCTTCAATTGCATTAAAACGCACAATCAACAATGTAAACAAAAATATTAGGGCATTGAGCACGTTAGGCGAGCCTATTCACAGCTGGGATACTCTTTTAATATATATAATTACTAAGAAACTAGATTTTAAAACATTTAGAGAATGGGAAGAAGTCAAAGGGCGATTTGATAAAACCAAAACAATTTCGTTTCAACAGTTCATAGATTTCTTGCGTAACCGTGCTGACTTATTGGAAACTGTCGAATTATCTCGTCCTTCTTCTAGTATTAAGTCCAGTAATAAAATAAGAGCTATGATTTCCACGGAGCGGATTAATTCTCCAATGGCACGCAGCTGTCCGAGGTGTAGCGGCGATCATAATTTAAACTCGTGTCCACAGTTTTTAGCGCTGAGTGTTAGCGATAGAATGTTGTCTTTACAAAATTATAAAATTTGTTATAATTGTTTTAATCCAGGTCACTATCCTAATGTTTGTAAAAGATCAGGTTGTAAAATTTGCAAGCGAAAACATCATACGCTTATTCACAATAACAATTATAAAAACTATTCCATATCAGGTGATTGTACAGTCAACAAGGTCAAGGACGTATCTATCGCTTCCGAGAAATGTGACAATACGCACGTTACACTATCGGCTAATATTGCGGCGCACGCGCATGCAAGCACTCCGAGCGACGTCTTGCTGTCAACTGCGTTAATTAAATGTTATGATATAAATAATAAAGAACATATAGTGCGTGCTCTTTTGGATTCCGGTAGCTCATCTTGTTTAATGACAGAAAACCTATTTAATAAATTAAAACTCCCATTTTTAAAAATCAATAAGTCAATTCAAGGAATTAATAATTCATTGTCCCCTGTGAACAAAATGTGCCGAGTTCATATAGGATCTTTACATGAATCTTATGAAGATAATATCGTTTGTTTTATTTTGCCTACTATTACAGATAGCATTCCCGCCAGACAGTTACATATAGATATTCCTTCGAATATACAATTAGCAGATCCGTGCTTTCATACGCCGGCTTCCATTGATATTATTATTGGAGCTGACGTATTTTGGACCTTATTAGGTTCCGATAAAATTGTTTTAGGTGATAGGAAACCAACATTATATCAAACTAGACTTGGTTGGCTAGTTTGTGGCCCAGTTAACGGCGGCTATAACATGTTGTCATCTCATTTCCCACCAATACAATGCAATTTTACTGATTTTCAAAATAAACTTTCTTCTAGTTCTCATGAGTTAGATGACATTCAAAACCAACTTACGCGTTTTTGGCAACTTGAAGAAGTTTGTCATGAGTCATCAACTTATTCAATTGAGGAGAAAATGTGTGAAGCACACTTTATTAAAAATACAACACGTTTGCCAGATGGCCGCTTCAATGTCAAAATCCCGCTCAGGGAATCTTCAGGCTGTCTTGGTGATTCATTCCATCGTGCAAAACGATGCTTACTTTCTTTAGAACGTAGAAATTTAAAACAACCGACACTCGACAAAATGTATAAAGATTTTATGTCTGAGTACATTTCTTTAGGTCACATGTCAGAGTGTAATATTAATCCAAATCATGTTTCATATTTTATTCCTCACCATGGGGTTTTGCGTGAAAGTAGTACTACGACGAAGTTACGAGTTGTTTTTAATGCCAGTGCTCCAACCACTTCAGGTATTTCTTTAAATAATATTCAAATGGTAGGACCTACTGTTCAAGACGATTTAACGTCAATCTTACTCAGGTTTAGAATGCACAAGTATGTTCTTTCTGCAGACGTGGAAAAAATGTATCGACAAGTGTATGTACATCCGTCTGAACGGCATTTGCAACAAATTATATGGCGTGACGCGCTTTCCAATTCATTTAAAATTTATCAGTTGAATACAGTTACATATGGTACCGCTAGCGCTCCATATCTCGCGACTAGGTGTCTCAAGCAGATAGGTTTAGAGTGTCATGACAAAAAAATCGCAGAAATTATTATACATGATTTCTATGTTGACGACCTCTTAACCGGTGCCGACGTATTTGAGGAGGCTTATATAATGCGAAACCAAATTACTGATGCACTTGCTTCTGCCTGTATGCCTTTGCGTAAGTGGAAGTCTAATGATTCTAATTTAATTCAAGAATCCGTAGGGGATTCATATTTAGAATTCCATCAAGAAGGCAATGCCGTTACTAAGACTTTGGGATTAAGTTGGCAGACGTCTTCTGACGATTTGTGTATTCCTCTCAATGTACCTGAAAATTTAGAACCTACCAAGCGTGGCATGTTAGGTGTGATAGCGCGTATTTTTGATCCTCTTGGGTTACTAGCCCCATGTGTTGTACGAATGAAAATTCTGCTTCAGAAACTTTGGCTTGAGGGCTTAAAGTGGGATGATAAATTACCCATTGAAATTAAAATATCATGGTTTGATATTATTAAATCATTACCTGTTCTCAAGGATTTACGCATTCCTCGACGTGTGGTTTGTGAATCTTACAAGCAATTCGAATTGCATATCTTTTCCGACGCGTCAGAGCAAGCTTACGGTGCTTGCGTCTATGTTCGTAGTTTTAATGATAACGGTGACGTTGACGTGCGTTTATTAATATCGAAAAGTCGCGTCGCACCCATTAAACCAGTGACTATTCCGCGACTTGAATTGTGTGCTGCCTTACTTGGTGCACGTTTATATAAAAAAGTAATTGGTTCTTTAAGGCGTTCGGCGTGTGGTGTCACTTTTTGGACTGATTCCATGATTGTGTTAGGCTGGTTAAAAATGCTACCTATTAAATTAAATACTTTTGTACGCAATCGTGTCTCTGAAATTTTAGATGAATCAAGTTCTGCCAATTGGAGGCATATACCTACACACTGTAATCCCGCTGATCTGTTATCTCGAGGAATAGAACCCTCTGCAATAAAACCATGCGATCTATGGTGGTATGGTCCATCCTTTTTACGTCAAGATACCATTGACTTACCGCTCACGCCTACTGATTTAGTTAACTTACCGGAAATTAAGTCAAATATTTGCTATGTGGCGAATGACGCTCATCACAATTCAAATTTTAAAATAATAAATTTTGAACGGTTTTCAAATTTTATGCGATTACAACGTAGTGTTTGTTACGTTTTGCGCTTTATTAAATTGTGCAAAACACGTACTCCGTTTACCTCCTATTTTACCACTGAAGAATTACAAAATTCCTTGAATATTATTATTATACAGTCACAAAAAGAGTCATTTCCTGAATATAATTTATTAATAAATAAACAAAAACTACCATATAAAAATAAATTATTAAAATATAATGTATTTCTTGATAATAACAAAATAATTCGTGTAGGAGGACGATTACATAATTCTAACTATTCATTTGAGAAAAAATATCCTGTTTTAATACTTTTATAATTAATTAATTCAGATATGAGCATGTTAAGTTGTTACATGCAGGTCCTCAGCTTTTATTAAGTAACATTAGACAGACTTATTGGCCACTAGGCGGTCGTAATTTGGCCAGGGCTTGCTTTCGTCCAGTGCTTGCTTTTGGCCAGTGCGTTCGTTGTCAGCGTTTAAAGGGCAAAGTGATTGCTCCTCAAATGGGCAATTTACCAATGAGCAGACTGTCACCAGCTGATTTTCCTTTCCAAAACGTTGGGGTCGATTACGCGGGACCTATTTTATCAGCCAATCGTCAAGGCCGTGGATGTAGGCTGGTAAAAGTATATATAGTGATTTTTGTATGTTTTACTACTAAAGCCATTCACCTAGAATTAGTGGGTGATTTGACTGGCAGTAATTTTTTACAAGCTTTGCGGAGATTCATGTCCCGCCGAGGAAAACCGGTAAACATTTACTCTGACAATGGTACGTCATTCGTAGGAGCCTACAATGAAATTTCAAATTTTTTAAAAGTTAACTGTAACTCCTTAGCTAAGGATACTGCCCAGTTAGGAACTAAGTTCCATTTTATTCCTGCTTATGCTCCACATTTCGGTGGTCTTTGGGAGGCTGGTGTTAAGTCGACCAAATTTCATTTAAACAGAGTGCTGGGAAATTGTAATTTGACGTATGAAGAGCTTTACTCTGTTTTAATTCAAATTGAAGCCATTTTAAATTCGCGGCCACTCACGCCCTTATCTACAGATCCAGATGACTTGTTGCCGTTGACTCCTGGGCATTTTTTAATCGGACGTCCACTCACTGCGTTTCCAGTTGAGGATACTAGACAAATTTCCAGCAACCGCCTGAATCGCTTCCAAAGGATTGAGCAACTTCGACAGCATTTTTGGACCAGATGGAATAAAGAATATGTTTCCGAGCTGCAACAGCGAACTAAATGGTTCACGTCCAAAGACTCATTAAAGGTCAATTCGCTGGTCGTTGTGAAAGACGATAATCTTCCACCGTTAAAGTGGAGACTAGGTCGAGTTGTTGCACTTCATCCTGGGACCGATAATATCTGCAGAGTTGCGGATATTAGGACTGCCAATGGAGTCATACGAAGAGCTTGCTCAAGAATTTGTCATCTGTTGGAGGATTCCTGTTGAAAGGCGAGCTTTCAACGGCCGGGGGCATGTTGAAGCGCTTTTAGTAATAGTTTTTAATGTAAATATTTAGAAGTAAGCTAGTTAAGCAAAAGAAGCCTTGCATTGCTATTTTTTTAAAACAGGCGTTTACTAGTGATAAACTAGTATGTGTCATATGTGACGGTCGTTTTATTTTAATTTTTAAACCAATATATCGTTAGACTGCACGCTGATCAGTCACTAAGATTGCATTTTATTTAAATTCCTTTTAAAAAACCCTCCTACGCGCCCACAACTACTACATTCAAAACTTTCTAACACACTCGCGCCCCTCTTAGAGTTGATATTTCTAGAAAAGTTATTTACCACTGAGGCCCCTTTTAATGTTTCAATATCATCTTTCAATATATTTAAATCCTCCTTACTTGCATAGGTTCGAGAAATATCATTAACATCACGGCGCATCTTTACTAAGTCCTTAAGAATTTGTGTTACATCGACATGGTCGAAAAGAACTGGAGGCAGTTTTTGCAACTCTCGTGCGACAAAGATCGGAAGAACTTCAGGATCAGCTTCCTTCAATGTACAAAGGATGTCATCAATGTCTCTTAAAGACTTTCCGTCACGTTTTCTTGTCTTTATCAGCTTCGATAAAGAATCACACAGTAACCGTTTCGCAGTTACAATATCACTTTGAGAGAACGCCGTGACACATATGCGGCTGATACTCTCTTCGTCCATAATGTCCATTTTATTACAAATGAAGGCAAGCACTTCATTAATCACAATATTACACGACACGCATTTAACAACTGTTGATGACATTTTGTAAAAAAATTTCACATAGCTCGGGAATTAACAACCGTCCGCTTGCGCGCGTTGAACCGAACTGATTATACCCTGTAACACGAGATTAGCGGAACTCATCATCGACCAAGCACATGAGCTCACTTACCATGGGGGTGCGCGACTAACAACCGCGATCATTCGGCGCAAATACTGGATCATCGGTGGCAACAGCGCTACGAAGAAGCGGCTTCGCATGTGCATAAAGTGTAGGCGACAAAGTCCCGACTTTCAGCAACAGATAATGGGAGATTTGCCCTCAGCGCGCACAAACCCTTCACGCCCATTCTTTCATTGCGGTATTGATTACACTGGACACGTAAACGTCAAAACCAGTAAGGGCCGTGGTATTAAAACCACAAAGGGATATATAGCAGTGTTTGTGTGTATGGCAACAAAGGCTGTACACTTGGAACTCGTCTATGACTTATCCACGCCTACTTTTATTGCGGCGTTGCGCAGGATGATAGCTAGAAGAGGCGTTCCCGGTCACATATACAGTGATCAAGGAAAAAATTTCATTGGAGCAAATAACGTATTAAGACAACAGTTGACAGAGCTACAAGAAAGTCAACATTTTAAAATTGAAATTGTAGACATGGGTATAGAATGGCACCATAATTGCCCCTCTTGGCCATCCGCAGGTGGACTGTGGGAGGCAGCAGTTAGGTCTCTGAAACACCATCTGAAAAGAGTTATCGGTGAACAAAATCTGACGTTCGAAGAGTTCACTACATTGCTCACTCAATTGGAGGGATGCTTAAACTCGCGCCCGCTCTGTCCCTTGACAGAAGACCCTGATGATTTAAATTTTTTAACTCCCTCACACTTCTTAAGTAGCGGTCCTATTCTAACTTTATATGACACAGAGACAGACCTTAGAACTAGGTGGCATCTCGACCAAAAAATATTGAATGATATATGGAATAGGTGGCGCCAAGAATATTTAACTTCACTTTCCGCTCGTAGTAAATGGAGGGAGCGTAAATCAAATATAAAATTAGACGATATTGTCATTATTAAGGAAGACAATCTCCCGCCGGGGAAATGGGCTTTAGGTCGCGTAGTAGAGCTACACCCCGGTAGCGACGGCTACGTAAGAGTAGTGACGCTTAAAACCAAAAATGGCTTCATGAAAAGGCCAGTTATAAAGTTATGTAGGCTACCCGTAAATGAAAACCTAAATCAAAACAGTAGAGAGGATATAAATAAGAAACAAAATTCAATTAAATCTGCAACAAAAAATAAACCCTTTAGCTTGGCTACCGTAGCACTTTCTTTATTATTGTTTTTTATAACTATCCCAGTAGGTCTGTCCTATTATAATATTAGTCCCTTACCAAGTAACAATAGTCTTTATTTCGATCACATTAACTAAGGCACGAACTGGGAGTTATCCCCGAGCAGCTTCCTAAGGACTTGTCGCTGCCGATTAAGACGTCGGAGAGTCTATATATACTCTTTATTGCATTTTGTGATTCACATTAATACCATGAAATTGTTACATTGTTGGCAAAGGTGGGCTTATCTCTAATAGAGATTTCTTCCGGTCAACCTATGAGTATGAGAAAAGGTAGAAACTATTTGCAGGTCCAAAAGTGCAAGTGCAACATATACCTACATACATAACTTTACATATATACACATATACATACATACACATATACATACAAACACATATTAGATATAAATATATACATATAAAATTGGTAAATTAATAGAATTATAATTGATCGTTTGTTATAAATAGTAAATAGATGATTATTTGCGGACAATAACTTGTTTAAACAGCTGCTGTTTCACTCTTATCTTAAATGTGTTAATAGACGTACTTTCCTGAATAGTTTTAGGTAAGTTATTCTAAAGCACAGCAGCGTGTACGGAGAATGATTTTTTCCCAAAACTTGTCTTGCTTATAGGGATGTCCAGCGAATGTGTTAAGCACAATCGCTTGGAACGGGTTGGGTGAGGAAGAAGGTTAAATCGTGAATAAAGATAGGAAGAAGAATAACGGTTGTTAAGAATATTAAAAAGGGTGCCGTGTGATCCCGGCCTAGAATAGGATCATCCTGATACTGGTGGTGTCGTAAGAGGCGACTAAAGTACGTGTGGTAGAGTCACGTCGCCAGCAATGGCAACACGCATGGGCAGACTCGACCGGATCATTACCACCCCCGGCGTTTAAAACCGGCGTGAAGTAGTGGCTTTATGCCACTGCGTTTCGCATCAGGTAATGCCGGGCCCCGGCGCCCAACCCAGCTTAAAGGCCGGCAACGCACCTGTAACTCCTCTGGGGTTGCATGGGGTCGTGGGCGGCGGTAATCACTTACCATCAGGTGACCCGCACGCTCGTTTGCCGTGTCTTTTCCATAAAAAAAAAAAAAAAAAAATTAAAAAGGATAGAAAGGACGTGCATATCTCGACGAAGTCAGATTGGGAGCCAATTAAGTTGAGCACGAAAATGAGAAATGTGATCATATTTGCGTAAATCAAATATGAAACGTATCGCCAGATTCTGTAGACGCTCTAATTTATTAAGTTGCTCCTCAGCTACATCCAAATAGCAAACATCGGCGTAGTCGAGGATTAGTAGGAGTAAAGATTGTGCAAGCATAATTTTGGTTTTGAAAGGGAGAAAAAATTGGAGACGCTTGAGAGAATGGTAGGAGAAATGCATACGTTTGCTAACTTCGTTGACGTGAGCAACCCAAGACATCCTGCAGTCCATAATCAAACCTAAATTCCTTACCTTATCACAATATTGAATTTTAACACCTGAGTACTGTATATCAGGCACCGCTTTCCAGTCTATTTTAGACCTGAGCCTGCTGCTACCGATAATAATAGCTTGTGACTTATCTGGGTTAACCAAAAGGCCGAAAGATTCAGCCCAAGAGTTAACAGCATCAAGATCAGAGTTTAAGCAGGTGACAGTCTGGGATAGCTCAGTCAGATCAAAGTGTTTATATAATTGCAAGTCATCTGCATACATGTGAAAGGGAGAAGAGATTACACGAGATATATTGTTAATAAAAATAGAAAAAAGCAAAGGTGAGATTACGCCGCCTTGAGGTACGCCAGGAGTGATATCCAGCCAATCCGATGACAAATCGTTAGCTTTAACACACTGCCGACGTCCGAAGAGGTATGCACGAAACCAGCTCAGAGCGATAGAAGAAACATTAACTGAACGAAGAATATCAAGAATGATGTCAAAATCAACAGAGTTGAAAGCGCTGCTAAAATCCAATAAGACCATTGCAGTGAGCTTGATGTTATCCATTGCCCATCGAATGTCCTCTGTGACATTGAGCAGCGCACCAACAGTGCTGTGGGAGGGACGGAAACCAGATTGATAGCGGCACAAGAGATCATTGGATATGAGAAAAGTGTATAATTGATCGTGAACAATAGATTCTAGTACCTTAGATAGGATTGGGAGTATGAAGATAGGACGATAGTCATTGGGAGTGGTGGGATTAGATGTTTTAGGAAGAGGGATGACATAAGCTTTCTTCCATAATGCAGGAAAAACATTGCATGTCAGTGAGAAGTTAATGATATGGGTGATCACTGGTGCAATGTCATCCAGCACAGGAAGAATCATGTCTAGGGACATTTAAATACTTATTTAGAAAACGTATAAAAATTTGAACGTAGCGGGACTCGGAACCCGCGCCTCCTGGAAACCGACCAGGCGCTCTGACCACTGAGCCATACGTTCTCGCCAAGCTACGTCGAAATTCTTATACGCTTGTTACAACTTATGTTGTTAGCATCTTAGTAGCTTGGCGAGAACGTATAGCTCAGTGGTCAGAGCGCCTGGTCGGTTTCCAGGAGGCGCGGGTTCGAGTCCCGCTACGTTCAAATTTTTATACGTTTTCTAAATAAGTATTTAAATTTTCCTAAGTGTGGATTAACACTTTAAAAATGTTTAAAAATATTTAAAAAATAATATTCTCTCTTGCCAAACGATAATTCTTAGTAATTATCTTCGGGTAGCGGAAATTTGTAAAAATCTCCCTACAGAGATGCTAACAACATAAGTTGTAACAAGCGTATAAGAATTTCGACGTAGCTTGGCGAGAACGTATGGCTCAGTGGTCAGAGCGCCTGGTCGGTTTCCAGGAGGCGCGGGTTCGAGTCCCGCTACGTTCAAATTTTTATACGTTTTCTAAATAAATATTTAAATTTTCCTAAGTGTGGATTAACACTTTAAAAATGTTTAAAAAAATGTCTAGGGACAAATTGCCACAACCAATTGCCCTGGTGGATAAAGAACGGACACCCACTTGACAATATCCTCTGTAACTGTTTTCAATACAAAAGGTATGCAGTCTGGTGGGAAATCGACATGAGATAAGTGAGCAAGAGTGTCAGTTTTTATCTGAGCATTCATAATTATAGGTGGCTTGGTGAAGTAGTGATTTAATGCATTAAGATATCTAAGGACACTTGATTAGCATCCTTGGTTTTGCCCACACCAAATGACTGTAGGAATCTCCACACCTGTGTTTGGCAGAGATCCTGAACAGTAAAATGGATATAGCGACGTTTGGCATCCCTGCACATTCTGTTGCAGATATTACGCAATTTTTTATATGCAATGAGTTTCTCCGGAGAGGGACATTTTTGTAACTTTAATTTGGCTTTGTCTCGTTTGAGCATGGTTCTTCTTATTACCTGCGTTAGCCAAGGAGCAGGCATATGTTTTCGACGTACCGGCCTTACAGGTGCGTGTACATCATACAATTTAATCAACTCAGCATTTAGAGATTTAACCATGCTATCTATATCATTGGTCTTAAGTACCGGTGTCCAGTCGATATTTTTTACATCATCTCTCAAGCGTTCAAGGTCCATATGCTTAAAATTGCGCAAGAAGTGAATTTTTCCTCTAACCTTGGGAGTACGCAATTTGTAAGCGAGATAAACAAGATCGTGGTAAGAAAAAGGAGCAATAACTGTCCATGAGAAGCAACAAGATTGTCGTTAGAGACAATTATCAAATCTATGAGAGATGGCCTGCAATTCGGAAAGAAATGTGTCGGTAAAGCTGTAGAGACAATATGCAGATTAAAAGAAGTTAAATTTTTTAATGCTTGTGCTCTCGAGTCATTCTTTAACAAACAAGTGTTTAAGTCACCTATACAAATAAAATAATCATAGGTAGGTAAGAGGCGATCGAGAATAATTTCTAAGTCGGTAAAGTAGTTTATTTTGTCATTTGGACTGTAAAGTACACCTAAAAGTATTTTTTTGTAATGTACCACCAGTTCTAAAAGAAGGTACTCAAGCGAGCCAGTAATTGATGCTTGTGAGAACAAAACAGTTTTGGCTGGAATCGTGCTTCGTAGATAAATACCTACTCCACCGCCACCCCTGTCAGTGCGGTCATTACGAAAAAGCTGATAACCTGGAAGGGAACAACTAGTAGAAGGTAATGACGGTTTCAGCCAGGTTTCAGAAACTAGGATACAATCAACTACGCCGGTGCTAAAAGATGTAAGAAGATCAGTGTAGTGAGCAAGTAAGCTCTATGTGTTGATAGGCATTAAGGAGAGGGAAGTTGGGTTGTTTTTGAAAATCTCAGACAGTTTGTCAGATAAAGGCATAATATCACATAGTGAAGTATTGCTACTACTATCAGCACTTAAATAATCATCACCAGAGGAAAAGGATAAGTATTCATCAATATCATTACTCATAGCTAATAATATAATAAGTATTTGTATATATAAAATAAATATTCCAATTTATATATATAATTCCCATATGCATAAGTTGACTTTAAAATTTACATTTCATAATAATAGAACAACTTAATTAAAACAGTCAAAAAAAATTATGATAATAGCAGGACTTATTATAGAAATTAATTAAAACTTAGAAACAAGTGTATAAAATGTTGACAGTTGTACATTGAAAAATTAAATTATATACAATATATAACTGTTTATATAAAATAACAAAGGTAGATAGTAAAAAGAAAAAGTATTCATATATATTCTAACAAGGCAAAGTTTAAACAAACAGTAAAAAGAAAACTAAAATTATTGTTATTATTAATCTATGCTTAAACAGGCATATGCACCAAGTATATTACATATATTTATACACTTTATTTATTGTTGTTTGGTTTTTCTTTACCGTTATTGGGGTATTTAGCCACTAATAACTTAAGTTCCGAGGCGGACGTTACCTTGACCCGTGTCTTGTCAGGAAGTATCACTATAATAACACCATCCGTAGACCAACATTTTTTAATCCCGAAATGATTACGAGCGGCTATAAAAGTTTCTTGGCGACACTTGGTTAAGAACGCTGTTAAACATTGAAGACAGTTCTTCCATATTCTTAATAAGTTGCTCGATTGGGGTGTCCATTGTAAATGTGGGAGAGGGTGTTGGAAAGCGTGTTTAGAATCAACTTATGCACAAATTACTTTAACTCATAGACATATGTTTTTCTAAATATATATATATATATATATATATATATATATATATATATATATATATATATATATATATATATATATATATATATATATATATATATATATATCGGCGCGAGCGCAAAAACGGATGTTTTAATATTTTATTTATGCAGTCAATTGACTCGTGGCGCTAGTGTTCTGTTGTCGAACTTGACAACTTTAGTGTCACATTCAACATAAATACGACGGTTGATCATTCTTTGGTTCAGAAGCGAGCCAGTCACCGACCAGGACGAATCTCTGGATCCTGTGTGCGACACTCTGAATCTTAAATAATAATTGAGGGAAATTGTTGTTTATTTATTTAAGGGAAGTAATATCTTATTATTATGTTTGTACATCTTATTAAATTTCTATATAATATATAATATGTTCTGTTGCCATACTTTTAATTGAAATATATGTGAGTTTAATCGATTTGATATTTTATTTCTTTCATATAAATATAAATTAATATAACAGAGCACTAATGCACGTCTTCACACTTTCACGGCTACCCGCAAAAAAAAACTATTATCAGAGATTTATAATTTATTGCAAGTTCGTACACTAACTGGCTGATGGTAACTGGCAGATTTATTATATTTGAGATAATGATTCCCCTAATGGATGACAACGTTTATGAAATATTAAGAATTTTCCCCATACCCCACCGCATAAATACCAACAATGAGGTGGTTGTGGTGCCGGTGGCCGACTACGTGGCCGTCAATCTTAAGCACGACTCTTTCTTTTCGCTTAAAGAATGAGATTTAAGATTATGTTTACAAAGAAACCCGGAGTTATTATGCCATCTTAGTAAGTCAATACGTGTTATTAAAGATGACTATAGTTTTTGTGAACGATGCCAAAGGAAAGAAAATGTAAAACAATAATTTCCACTTGCAAGAACAGATGGCTGGAATTAAGTAGCTTAAATAAATATTTATTCTTTTGTTGTGAACCTTGCCATATGAAACTTATATGTGACGATCAGATTACGCCTCTACAATTAACTAACTCTGGATTTTTCAGCGTCAATGGAGGATGCACTATAAAATTTGCAAGAACAGATGGCTGGAATTATGTAGCTTAAATAAATATTTACTCTTTTGTTGTGAACCTAGTTATACAAGCCGCTGGGAATGTAACCAGAGACATTTGTTTTTCACGCTAGGATTCGCGGAAGACTCCGCGTTGCGTTCCCAGCGTTATGGAATAAAAAGAAAAAAGAGTCGGTGTTAACATATCATTCTGTTAACACGTATTTAGAGATTTTTAGTTTTAATGTATTATTTTAATTAAATTTTTAAAATAAAGGCCGGCCGTGGCGCAGTGGCACGAAGTGTGACTGTAAAACCGACTGGTTGTGGGTTCGATCCCCACTCGAGGAGATGAAATATTTACTTAAATTTATATTTCCATTTCTTCGCTCTGGTGTCAAGGCAAAGCGCGGCGTTGAATTCTGCCACTCAACACGCAAGGCCTTCAAAATCGGCAGAAAGTGGGGAACGGAGTGTCTTAACACTAGGTTCCCTCTGCCTACCCTGCTGTGTGCGGGATATAGCGTGAAGCTAATTTAATTTTTATTTAATTTTTTTTAAAATAAAGTTCTTGATAAGTAAATAGTTTTTATTATAATATAACAAAAGGCTCCCAAACTTGACTGGCGCAGCCGGTAGGATATTCCACCATATAACATATATAAAGGAATATTCTAGAACCAGATAAATTAAAGAAATAAGTCAAATCAGTGGAGTGGTTCGAGATGCGAGTGGCTGGCTGGTGAGTACCACTTTTCACCTTCCTTTCATCGTCCTTCGCGTGTTATAATAATAATTAATTTTAATTATATTGGAATTGGCCGTTTTTCGATATAATGTTATCTGAATTTACATTAAATTTTGTAAATCATTAAAATAGTTAAGTTAATAGAATAAATACTTAGTTTTTTTTTATTAAAATAGAAGTGAATATAAAATTATGTTCATTCTTATATTTAAGGTACTTTAAATGTGTTTTTAAAGTACCTTAATACATACGTATATATAATATCTCATTGTAATATATTTTACTATAATATATTGAACTATAATATATAGCATTGAAAAAAAAAAATGTTTAATTGAAATTTATTATATTTTATTTTGTAGCGAATTAGAATACTTAATGTTAAATCATATTTAGTGTATAATAAATGAGTTAAATTGTTAATTAATAAATACGACAATTTTGTATTTCAATTTTACTTTACTAGTTATAAAGCAATTTTTATTTTTCTTTTTCTCTAGTTTTATTTGTCTAATTTAAAATAAAAAAAAAATAAAAAATGTCTACTTCCGAATCAATGTCTAGAACTACGACACAAGTTATATTAGTTCCGAACGAAATGATTAAATTAGTTCCCTTGTTTGACGGAGACAAAAGACATTTAAATTTATATATTCGAAAATGTGAGTATATCATTTCGAGGTACGCGGGCAACCAATCGCAAAATATATACCTTATGCATACTTTAACAAGTAGATTAATCGGTGACGCAGCTGCTTTGCTTAGTGAACGAAATGATATAGATACATGGGCCGAATTAAAACAACTATTAATGAGACATTTTGGAGATCCGCGTAATGAACAGTGCATAGCGATAGAATTGGAGTCATTGCAAATCAAGCAAAACGAATCATTTTTAGATTTTTGTCATCGAATACAGTCTATTAGATCGGTACTTATATCTAAAGTAAACGAAATAGAGGATGCGCAAATTAAATCTAGTAAAGTTATTATATATAATAACACAGCTCTAAATGTATTCTTGTATAATTTGCCTGAACATCTTGTTCGATCGGTACGGTTACACTCCCCTGCTACACTAGAAGACGCTCTCGCAATAGTAATGGAGGAAGTGAATTTTAATACACAATATTCAATGCGAAGTAAATTAATGTCTCTTCATAATAATCGTTCGAATAGCTCACAAAACTTTAAGTCGCCGACTATTAATTCAGTGCCTTATGCACAAACGTCTGCTCCTAAGCCTATATCGTTTGTACCAAAACCGATGCCAGCGATAAATTCAAAACCTGACTTTGGCTTTAATCCTCCTACATATGGTTATCGCCCCCAGTTTAATAACCCGCAATTTGGTTATAACCCACGATTAAATGCGCAACAATTTGGCTATCGCCCTCAAACAAATAGTCAATCATTTGGTTATAATCCACGATTAAATGCACAACAATTTGGCTATCGGCCTCAAATAAATAATCAATCATTTGGTTATCGCCCACAGTTAGGACAGCAGCATCCGTCGTTAAACATGCGACCACCACAGCGTGTTAATAAAAATCTAGACACTGATGTAAGCATGAGGACTGCACTTCCTGCTAAAGTACAACAGGGTTTTAAGCTCCACGAATTGTATAATGAAACTGACATGTATGAACAGAATAACGATTTTAATATTGAAACAGACTATACATCATTCCATTCTCCCTATGATTTTTGCTACGGACCATACTATAACGATTTTGAATTGACACACAACGAATACGAAAACGCAGACTATAGCGAACCGACTACCAGTCCTGTAAAGGAATTAGAACAGACTGAAAACTTCACTGGACAAAAACAGACTAACGAAAATTTTTACATAAAAGCCTCAACCAAACAAAAGAAATAATAAAAATAAATTGTAATTTGAATTTAAAATTGCCTTACATATATTTACCAGAGATCAATTGCAAATTCATGATTGATACAGGTAGCACCAGATCCTTTATACATCCTAAAATAGCTCACGACTTATTTTGGTCATTTATTAAGTACGAACCATTTCAAGTGATTAGTACACATGCTTCTAGTATACATAATGAGGTCATTGAAATTCCGTTACCCCCCACTTTTAAATGTCCTTATACGTATAAGTTTTATTTATATAACGTTGACTCACAGTACGATGGCTTAATAGGGAATGACCTATTAAAACAATTAGAAGCAGTCATAGATTTAGGAAAATGCGAACTAAAAACCGCTTTCACAACTCTTCCAATAGTCTATAACCAATTACAATATGAATTAAAATTGAAACCTCGTTCAGAACAGCGTGTATTATTACCTACTAACTTCCATTCTGGAGTTGGAATATTAAATTATACGGAATTTGTTCGAGGCGTAAGAATGCCATCTGCTTTAGTTACATGCGAAAAAGGTTATGCAATGTCAGTAATACAAAATACTTTAGATGACGAAATGATTTTGACTATAAATAAACCTTTTGAAGTAATTCCTTATAATAAAACCGAGTGTGTGGTGAATAGTATGCTAGATGAGGTGGAAGTTGATAAATTGCTGGAAGAAAATTTAGCAAAGTTACGCGTTGAACACATGAAAGATTATGAACGAAACAGTATTCTTACCTTATGTAAAGAATATAAAGATATATTTTACTGTGAGGATATACCATTATCGTTTACAAATCAGGTTAAACACTGTATTCGAACTAAAAACGAAGACCCGATCTATGTTAAACCGTACCGGCAGCCCTTAGCTCAGACTATCGAAATTAAGAACCAAGTAGAAAAATTACTCCAAAACAATATAATTCAGCCCTCACATTCCCCTTGGAGCGCTCCAGTTCATTTAGTACCCAAGAAAATAGACGCATCTGGTGAGCAAAAGTATAGAATGGTAATAGATTACAGACGAATTAATGAAATAACGACTGACGACAAGTACCCCTTGCCAAATATAACAGACTTATTCGACAAATTAGGTAAAAGCATGTATTTCTCAACTATAGATCTCGCGAGTGGTTATCATCAAATTGAAGTTGAAGAATCTGACAGACCCAAAACTGCATTTAGTACCCAATTTGGTCATTATGAATTTTTACGGATGCCTTTCGGATTAAAGACAGCACCTGCGACCCTTCAAAGAGCAATGGACAATATATTGAGAGGTTTGCAAGGAATTCATTGCATGGTATATCTCGATGATATAATTATCTTTTCCACTAGCCCTTCAAAAATTACGTAAAGTTTTTGACCGACTCAGACAGACAAACTTGAAAATACAACTTGACAAATCAGAGTTTTTAAGAAAAGAAGTCTTATACCTAGGCCATACTATCACAAAAGACGGACTTAAACCGAATGATGATAAACTAAAAGCAGTCTTAGAATACCCCCTTCCAAAAACTACAACAGAAATTAAAAGTTTTCTAGGGCTAATTGGCTATTATAGACGATTTATAAAGGACTTTGCTAAAATTACCCAACCATTGACAGCGTGTCTTAAAAAACGAAATAAGATTATTATTGACCAAAAATATACTGACGCTTTTAACATATGCAAGGAATTACTAACAAACGCACCCTTATTACAATACCCAGTTTACGAAAAGCCATTCATACTTACCACCGACGCTTCATCCGTTGCACTAGGTGCTGTACTGTCACAGGGAACAATAGGTAGTGACAAGCCAGTTGCTTACGCTAGTAGAACATTAAGCGATACTGAATCTCGTTACAGCACTATTGAGCGGGAACTTTTAGCAGTAATATGGGCTGTGAAACATTTTAGACCTTATCTTTATGGGCAAAAGTTTGTTATTTATACGGATCATAGGCCTCTTGCTTGATTGTATTCACTAAAGGAACCCAATAGTAAGTTAACTCGATGGAGACTACGTCTTCAGGAATATGACTTCGAAATTATCTATAAAAACGGGAAACAGAATACCAATGCGGATGCATTATCGCGAATTAAATTACACGCAATGGAAACTGAACACGAATCGGTAGTAGTAAATGTTGATAGTGACAAAGACCATACGTCTACGTTAACTGCTGACGAATTACCACAACCCTCAGACAATTCTTCTACCTTAACAGCTGCCTCCATATCCCCTACTGAACAACAGACGTTATTGCGATCATCTAGTAGTACTGAAACAGCCCATTCATGTGCAGATTTAGAATCATTTGGAATACCCATTTTACAAGAAGCAATAGATACAAAACCCAATCAAATTTTAGTATTTATCTGGAACAAAAATGAATTGCAGGTTAAAGATATTTCTAGGGAAAGGCAGAAAATCCTTGAAGTGTTCTTGCCCACAGGTAATTACGAACTTATAAAAAGATTTCTTAAGGAATATATTAAACCAAAATTAAAATATTTTATTTTCTTTGAAAGTGTGGCACATCGAAAGGAATTTTCAAATATAATAATTAGATTGTTTAAACGAGATACGGTTAAGTTTTATGAATGTACTGAACGCGTGATGTATGTAGAAGATGAGAATGAACAAAAGGAAATAGTGTTAAAGCACCACGAAGGAAAAACTTGTCATAGAGGCATAAAAGAAACTATGGTCAGAATTCGTAGACATTATTTTTGGATAAACATGCAAGAAACAATTTCAGCAATTATAAATGCGTGTGACGCTTGCAATAAAATGAAATATGACAGGCGACCTATAAAACCCATTCTACAATTAACCGAAACCCAGCATGCGCCTTTTCAGGAAATATTTATTGATTTATTTTCTATAGAAGGGCAGTATTACTTGACATGTGTAGACGCCTTTAGTAAATTAGGACAAGCCATTAATATAAGTAACAGATCCACTCCCGAGGTTGTTCGTGCTTTGATAAAATATTTCTCATATTACGGAACTCCTAAAAAAATTACTTGTGATCCTGGCAAAGAGTTCAATAATTACTTATTACGTGAACTACTTGACTTATATAAAATACAATTACATATTTCCACCCCCAATAACCCTAATTCTACGGGAATTGTAGAAAGATTCCACTCAACTCTAATAGAAATCTATAGATTAGCCAAATATGAAAAAAAATGTACAGATGCTGCTTTAGTAATGTCGTATTCAATTATGGCGTATAATCATACCATACACTCTACAACTGATTTAACTCCCTTCGAATTAGTTTTTGGCCATGCCGATTCGAGCAGTCCCATTGTTACAGATTTTGATAAAATTTATAAGCAACAACTAATTAAAGATCATCAAAAGCGTACTAAATACCTATATAATTATATATGTAATAAAATGCAAGATAAGAAGCAATCAGTTAAAAATAAAAAGGGTGGTGAAACTATTACAAAATTGGACAGCGGTGATATTATCTATACTAAAGATATTAATACCAGAAAAAGTAAAGATAAGCCACGTTACCTCAAAGCAAAAGTTATAGCAAAAGTAAAGTGAAATATCGTTCCAGTAGAAATAAGAAAAAGAGAAACTAGAATTCCAATTAAAAATATAAAACGTCATTCACAGGTATTATCTGGTCCTGATAGTATTGGAGACAAGCCATGCTCTTCAACTGCAGTCACTTGAAGGTAATCCCGGTATACTACCAATAAAAGAAGGAACTGCGTTTAAGCAACAGGACAAATGGCTAATTTTTAAGAAACTAGATTTAGGCAATTTATTGAATGATTTTAATTTAAATAAGTATAATGAATTTAGTAATCTAATAAATGTAAGTAAGCCTTATTCCTATGAATTTTTAGGGTTGAAGGTTCAGGTGGATTATTTAAGCAATATTTTAATAGATAAATTTCAACAGTTAATACCCTCGTATAAATCTAAACGTGGATTACTTAATCCATTAGGTTCTCTTATAAAGATCATTACAGGAAATTTAGACAATGAAGAGGCGATTCGTTATGATTCCATTATATCAGAATTGAAAATAAATCAAGCATATACTGACAAAAAAATTACATTGATCTCCAAAATGCTGGATAGTTTTATTAACAGTACTGAAACATTACATAACAATACATTAATATTAGATGAGAAGATTCAAAGAATAGAACGGCTTGTTAAAAATATGATTACTAAAATTGAAAACTCTATATACTCGATATATGTTTTAGGTATGTTTGATATGTTTCTATGTAATTTTAGAACCATCTATATATTTTTAAATGAAATAGAAACTGCTTTAGCTTTAAGCAAAGTGTCTGTACTTCATCAGTCTATAATTAATTCTAATGAATTATTAGATATATTACAATTGATATCCCAAACTGATAATTTGACATATGAACCTAATATTAACAATCTGATAAATATAGAGTCTACAATATCTGTAAAAGCTTATATTAAGAAAAGTCAGATAACATTTATATTAGAGGTACCGTTAACAGATAATAATTCTTATAATTACTATAGATTATATCCAATTCCAATATATAATGCCACTGAAAATGTAACGACAATTGTAATTCCTAAATATCCTTACTTAATGGTGAAAAGTTCAATGTACTTACCCTTAGCCCGGCCATGCTCGCGTATTGTTGTGGGGGATCAGTTCCTGTGCTCTGAAAATGAAATAGTAAGATATCCGGAACCAACTTGCATAGAGCAATTAATGAAATTTGAGAGTAACCATCGGATGTGTATTTCACACGTGGTAAACGTAGAGGATATAAAAATCCAACATATCAGCATCAATAGTTGGATAGTTTATTCTAAGTTCAACTCGAAAATAACAATGAAATGTAAAGATGATACCTCTTATCAAGTGATACAAGGCACCCTTCTCCTAACCCTAGAAGAGAATTGCAACATATTCATAGAAAATATCTATTTATACCACAGAAGTACGTATGCAGAACATATGATATTCAAAAAGGTTCCGCTTATCCATTTGCCCAAACGAAACTCAACAAATACAGGAAATCTCTCAACGGTCGACTTGAGGAGTGTAGATCTCAGTGAAGTGAAACCGTTACCACACGTACTGAAATATAATAGTAAATCCAATCCCAGTGATATTGTTGAAAGTCTTAGTGAAGTGAAAACCCTAAAAATAATCAGTTTTGTCTCTCTGTCCCTATATATTTCCCTAACGATATTAGTGTTGTGTTATATAGTCTATAAGTTAAGAGTTAAAATTTTTAATGTAGAGCGAAATCCTCAGTCTAGTACTCCAACTGATGATTTCGTACTTAACGAGGGAGGAGTTATGCAAGCCGCTGGGAATGTAACCAGAGATATTTGTTTTTCACGCTAGGATTCGCGGAAGACTCCGCGTTGCGTTCCCAGCGTTATGGAATAAAAAGAAAAAAGAGTCGGTGTTAACATATCACTCTGTTAACACGTATTTAGAGATTTTTAGTTTTAATGTATTATTTTAATTAAATTTTTAAAATAAAGTTCTTGATAAGTAAATAGTTTTTATTATAATATAACAAAAGGCTCCCAAACTTGACTACCTTGTCATATGAAACTTATATGTGACGATCAGACTACGCCTCTACAATTAACTAACTCTGGATTTTTCAGCGTCAATGGAGGTTGGATGCACTATAAAATTTTCCGAGCTCTTTTCTGTCTCACATCGTCAAAGGGAGAGTAAACTCAATAGTTCCTCTAATATACCATCGTACAAAATGTCACAGATTAACAGCATAATAAACATTTCCTTACCGAGTGTGTCTACAAATTATACCTCTGACTTATCTCGTACCTACACCGTTCAGCTTCATGATATTCAGAGAAATATCGAATTGATGAAAAACACCGAACCCTTAGCAGAAATGTCTTTTCACGACGTACACCACTATCTAGCGATATACATATTATTCGCTTTAGCGGGCATCGGTGGAGCAGTATGGGTGTACAATTGCAGCAGCATGCGAGCGCAATGGGCGCCGGAGCGAGGGCCACGGGCGGCCCCGACCAGAGAGGCGCCCCAGCCGACTCAGTCCACAGTGCACCCAGTTCAGTGTAGTGAAGTGATAGATGTTAACGACATAAGTGCAAGTGTACTAGTGAAAGAGACACCTAGATTTAGGGTTCCCGATGGATATTTAAACACTTCTCCCGTATAAGTTATATGTTAAAAAAAATGTAATCACCTTGTTAATCATTATTACTAATTATGGGGTTCACGGTAGTTAAGCAACTTTGTAATAATCACCTTGCTATCATCGAAGCATCTCATCTCTTCTACTAATCCTCATCTTTCCCGCCCGGGAATATGTATGAGCAAGCGCGTACATGTGAGCGCTTACCTTGCATTTATATGACCTAAATTACTCAATTCTTATATTTTAATTATATTTAATAAGTTAGTTCGTCGCTATCGTCATCAAGGGTACCGCGCGTGGCTCACCACTCATATTACATCAAATTCATTATATTTTTAGATGTTTTATGATTATATTTTGCAGTTATATATAAAACTGTGTTATTTATACATTTATTCGTACGGCATCCCGTACATATACTATTAATAAGCATACGAGGAAACAAATTCTTAAGCGCAGCGAACGTAATCTTAAGCCCTGGATAACACCCGGATTAATCCGATGTATGCGACATCGAGATAGACTACATATGCAATCACGGAAATATCCTAATGATACCCTAAAACGAATTATTTACACTCGATATCGTAATTTTTGCAACGACTTATTACGCAAACTTAAATCTAAATACGATAGTTATAATTTATCGCTTTGTGAAAAAAATCCCAAAAGGATGTGGCGAACTGTTGGCGGTTGTTGTTAGTTGTTGGCGGACATCTCTCACTTTCCTAGCAGTAAACTGGACTCTTATGAACTGTTGGATATTGAAGGCGCAGTTGACGCTAAAGATTCTTTAAAAAAGTGCAATAAATATTTCTCAACAATAGGACAGACTTTGGCTACAAAAATTTTACGTGAACTGAATACGGACGAAATGAAGCTGTCAAAGAAAATTCATCCAAAGCACACTGTGTCATACTCTTTCTTCATGAAGCCCACTGACCAACACGAATTAGAGTCTATCATTGTCATCATTGAAAAATGACAAAGCATCGGGTATCGATGATCTTAATAATGCCCTCCTAAAGGAAATTAAAGATGAAATATTTTTGCCTCTTACAAGTTTATTTAATCAGAGTCTATTGTCTAGAATCTTTCCTGATAACTGGAAGATGGCATGCATCAACCCAATTTACAAATCTGGAACTAAAGACTCTCCGCATAACTACCGTCCAATTTCTCTGCTGACAGCGTTCTCTAAATTGCTTGAGAAGGTTGTAAGTCGTAAAATCACCAAATACATCGAAGATAATAATTTAATTTCCCCGAAACAATATGCATTTAGAAAAGGTCAATCAGCGGAAGACGCGGTATCTCAGCTAACGTCTAAAATAGCCGCCTCTTTAGATTGTCAAAAGGCCAATATTTCTATATTCCTGGACCTCTCCAGGGCTTTCGATACAGTCTCGACTCCAATACTCCTGAAAAAACTTGATTCCCAATTTGGCATTAGAGGTGTAGCACTTGAATGGTTTCGGAGCTATTTGACTAAAAGAATGCACTGTACAAAAGTTGGCACATTTAATAATAATTTAGAAACAGTCAGGTTTGGTGTGCCACAAGGAAGCATTCTAGGTCCCACACTATTTATATTGTATGTAAATGATATTCACAGTAATGTCGATGGTGATATAGTCTGTTATGCAGATGATACCGCAATTATGTATGAAGGTACCACATGGCTATCTCATTATCTCCTCACATTAAAATTATCTAAGACAAACTACATTTGCTTTCATAAAACATCTATTTCCGCCCCTACACCTTCAACTAAAACTCCTTACTTGTCTCCAACAAAACAAATGTAACTGTTCAGTCCTTACAAAAATAGATTCAGTAAAATATTTAGGAATTTTTTTGTCAAAATTTAACTTTCTCTTCTTTGATCAAAATTTAACCTTCAAAGCTCATCTTTTTTGATCAAAATTTAACCTTCAAAGCTCATATAAAATCAGTCGCAAGTCGAGTACGAAAAATCATCAGTATAATGAAACTTCTAAGACAGTCAGCGTCACTTATCACCTTATATAGTGTATACTATGCTATTTGTCAATCTATAATTGTCTACTGCATAGGCTCCTGGGGTAGTGCTTTAAACTCTCATTTGGTTCAGCTCGAAAGAGCTCAAAGATCAGTGCTCAAGGTGATGCTAAAGAAACCTTTCTTGTACCCAACCTTTAAGCTCTATCAGGAAAGTAACGTCCTTACTGTATGTCAATTATTTCTTTTAAATATGGCACTGAAAGCACATAAAAAAATAGCATCCTCAGAAGAATATAATACTCTGATTAATCGTAGAAGCTTTAACGTTCCACTGCCAAGAATAAGATCTTGTTTCGCCAGACGTTTCAGTCCTTACATAGAATTATTTATTTACAATAAAATTGCTAGTGCTTGTGATATTAAGCTTTGCTCGATCAAAAAGGCTAAAATTAAAATTTCATCCTGGCTCACTTCTTTAGACTATAATAACACTGAAAATCTTTTATCACATATACAATAGTATCTATTATTATAACTTTAATGATCTTAAGTGAAATTAAACTTTAACTTTGTTTTAAAATTACCTTATGTTTATTTACCTTCTTATTTTTACTGTATTAATTATCTCTTGTAAAACGAGTGTCAACATTACACGCAAATTGTATAATTATATATAGGAACCCACGATATAGGAATACCTAGTGTGGGTACCATCAGATGTAACACAAATTGAACATGTTATTTGTTAATAAATAAATTTTATTTTATTTCGTAGCTTGCCCAGTACGCGTGTATTTGGCACGCCAAACGGGTCTTGGTCTATCCCCGCGATCAACCGGTCCTGGGTGATTAGTGCTACCATCCCGGTTGTCGGCGACCCAGTTGTCTCTGTCGGGAACGCTGTAAGGCTCCGCAACAACCGCCACCTGAATAGACCACTGCGCCAGGCTTTTATTTTGTTTTATTTATTTTTTATTTTATTTATTAAGGACAACTAACAAAACATACACTTAATCGAATATTACAATCATGTCTTAAAAACTATTGGCTTAGTGTTGCTTTACTTATAAGCTGCCACGGCATGATTAGGGACAGTTTCATATACTAAATTTAATTACTTACATAACTATTATAATTTCTTATGTAACAAGAAAAAAAAAACTTAATTGAATCTATATATATATAGGTACATATAAAACAAAAACAAAAAATACAAAATATAAGAAGTAACATACAGAAACGTGATCGAGGTAGCATGACTTCTTAGTATCAAGACGAAGAAGAGCGCAGGAATGCAATAATTTTAGTCCTGAATACTTCAAGGCTATTTGACAGGATATCAATACTAGCATCAGACTGTTTTGTCATCCTGTTATACTCGTTAGCTAATCTGTTTATGGTAGAGTTAAGGCCCAAGTTAGTTTTTGAAATTTTTGTTAAAAATAGAATATATTTTCTTGTACGGGGTAACCTTGAAGGCGCATTTATATTTAGTTTTTCAACAAGAAGAGGGCAGTCTAATTTGCCGTTAACCAAATTATAAAGCAAAACCTGATCCAACAACTGTCTCCGATCGAACAAACTAATGAGATTGAAATATTTTAAGCGGCTTTGATACGTAGGCAACACTTTAGCTTTATTACAATTGTACGAAAGGTGCCATAGGAAACGCTTTTGAATCCTCTCGATACGTTGAATATGAACATCGCTTTGGACCAATAAGTCCTGGGTCCTGGCGCAGTGGTTTATATTCGCCTGCAATACACGGAGAGCCATTATTTGACCTCCATGTGTTGCACCTACTCACGCCCGACTGGGGCGTTTGGCCCGTCCGCTGACAGCCTCTTACACCCACCCTTTTTGCCGCCCCTCCACTTCCTTGAGGAGCTGGCTTTGGCGCATGCAGCGCTTCCCATGTTGTGTTCTGCGGGCTGTTCTGCCGCCTCGCAGACCGGGCAGTGAGGTCCCGCCGAGCACTGATGTTGCTTGTGCTCGGGTTGGCCGCAGCTGAAGCACTGCTGGCTCCTATCCTGTGCACTGCTGCACTTCGCTGCCACGTGGCTAATGTCGTGGCAGCGGAAACAACGCAGGTTTCGCTGTTGCAGCAGTTGCATCCATGCAGAGACAAATCCCACCAGTAGCTCCGACCCGCTTACATCATAGGGTAGGACGCATAGATTGGAAGAAACCAGCAAGTAAGGTATGCAAGGAATTCACCAATTTGGTGACGAGAACGGCTATGGAATGCCTAGGAACAATTGCGGATGCAAAGCGTAATAGAGGATATGAGTGGTGGACCCCCACATTAGATTCTATGCGTAAAAAGAATAACAGGTTGAGGAAACTCTGGCAGTCGCTTTGAAAAAAGGGGATTGAGGCCATGGAAGAGCTTGTGAGGTTGAGATTTCACTCTCACCGCAGAAGATATAGGCGTGCGATGATGGCGGCGCAAATGGACTTTTTCCATGAGCTTGTTAACACAGGCAACCACGACCCGTGGGGACTAGCCTACAGAGCCGCTTGTGGAAGGCTGAGGCCTCCACCAAATGTTATCTACGGCATCAAGCTCATGGAGGGACATGCGTGTGACATAGAATCTGCCATGCATAATATGGTGCGTTCACTTTGCCCTGACGATAATGCGTCTACGGACACGATTCACCATCGTCAGGTCCGCTTAATGGCAGCCTGTGCACCCGCTGGTGCTGATGCGCCCCCACCCTCGTACAGAGATCTGGAGAGAATAGTTAAGGAGCTTCCTAACACGGCACCGGGTATCGATGGGATCACAGCCCGCATTGTTAAGCATGTGTGGCTCGTAGCTGGCTCCGAGCTAACGCGTATTTTTGAATTATGTGTGGTGGAAGGCATTTTTCCCGAGGTGTGGAAGGACGGTAGGCTGATTGTCTTGCCGAAAGGCAATGGCAAGCCGCTCACCTATCCCAAAGCATATCGCCCCATCACGTTGCTCTCCGTCCTGGGTAAGATTCTCGAGCGGGTTATCCTGGCATGCGCACCGGCGCTGACGCGCGATATATCTGTCTGCCAACACGGTTTCACCCAGGGTAAGTCGACCCTTACGGCCCTACGATCCCTTCAGGAAGTGGTGGCTAATAGCAGAAATAAGTATATTCAGGCTATATTTTTGGACATTTCCGGAGCCTTTGACAACGCATGGTGGCCCATGATTCTAGTCAATGCGAAATCCAGGGGATGTCCTTCGAATATCTACATCACGTTGTCGAGTTACTTCCACAACAGGCGCGTGGGTCTTCAAATTTGAAATAGAGTGGTGTGCAAGAAGGCGACCATGGGCTGCCCGCAGGGCTCAGTTTTGGGACCCTCTCTGTGGAACCTCCTGAGGGACGACCTGTTTCGCCTGCCATACTTTGTTTATGATGGCCAAGCTGTCGGTGACCTGGTGCTGCAGATCTTGCACCAGGGGACCATCCACTCTAGGTATCACCAAGTCCGCTACATCCGAGAGCCTGGAGCTTGCTTTGGATTGTACCGTCTGTGCGATACCGACGACCTCCTCCTCTGCCTGAACCCGAAGTTCCTCCCGCCTAGCCGTGGATATTTTTGCCTTCGGATTGGCCTTCTCCTCTTCGTTATCTGAAGAGCCGGAGTTGCTCTTCTTACTCCTCGGCCGTTTCCGGTATTTACGAGTCTCTGCCGGCGTCGGTGCGTTTCGCGACCGCGACATAGACACGCAACTATCTGCCTCGGACTCGGAGGCCGCCCAGAAACGGCCTCGTGAGGATGTGGACGCGGACCTGGACCTCTCGCTGATGATACAGGCGACCTCCGCCAAGTCCAGTCGCTCCACGACCACCTTTGCGCACTTGAGTGCAGTCTCCTTCTTTATAGGCTCTGGAGCCTTTTCTCCGCCTGTAACAGGCACGATACCCTCTATTCCGCTCATCTCATGTGACTTCCGACCTCCGCCATTATTTGACCTCCATGTGTTGCACCTTCTCGCGCCCTACTGGGGCATTTGGCCCGTCCGCCGACGGCTTCTTTCCCCCTCTTCTGCCAGACCTCCGCTTCCTTGAGGAGCTGGCTTTGGCGCATGCAGCGCTTCCCACTGTGTGGTCTGCGGGCTGTTCGGCCGCCTCGCAGACCGGGCAGTGAGGTGCCGCCGAGCACTGATGTTGCTTGTGCCCGGCTTGGCCGCACCTGAAGCACTGCTGGCTCCTGTCTAGCGAGCTGCTGCACTTCGCCGCCACGTGGCCAATGTCATGGCAGCGGAAGCAACGTAGGTTTCGTTGCTGCAGCAGCTGCACTCGTGCAGAGACGAAGCCCACCAGGAGCCGCTCACCTTCTTCGCCGCCATGATAGGGCAGCGAACCCACGCAGTTCCGAGCCCGCTGCGGTCCTGCCGGATCTCTCCCACTTTAACCGACCCGGCATCGCAGCCACCGACTCGGCTAACAGCCTGCGCCACCTCCTCTGAAGTGGCAGTCATCAAGTCCACTGACCCGTAACTCTGCGCACTTCACCGGTCTCGCGACCAGCACCTCGCTAGCGTCGAGCACTCCTCTACTACTCACGTACTATATATACGTTCACGTACTATAAAATACCTCGGGGTAACCCTAGATGAAAATCTCACGTGGACTGAACACATAAATGCTATAGTAACCTGATTAAGGAAACTCATATATATTTTTAGAAAACTTAGGTCTAGCGCAACTCTAAAAATCTAAAAAATGGTATATTTTTCTCTTGTGCAGTCTATTTTGAATTACTGCATTCCAGCATGGGGTGGAACTTCGAAATGCACGATGCTTCGATTGGAGAGTAATATATTTTAAAAGTAATGACGCACAAACCTAGGCACTTTTCAACTACAGATTTGTATACAATTTGTAACGTACTGAGTGTTCAACAATTATTTATCTTGCACGCTATTTTACGGAAACACAAAAAAATATTTTACAACCCGAATAGAGGGACTTTGAAACGCAGATACGATAAAGTCTGTCCAATTGAACATCGACGTTTAGCCTCCTCAAATAAACAGTACTTTTATTTATGTCCAACGCTGTATAATAAAGTTAACGAAAAATGTAGAATCCACCACCTAACTCTACGGAGGTGTAAAATCGAATTAAATAATTGGCTGTTAACGCAAAATTACTATGACACAGAAAATCTTATCCGTATGCTTGCAATATGAGGCTTAAATTTCAAATGTATACATAAGCACCCCCCCTAACACACAAACTCATAGCCACTCACCCACGCACACACACACGTATACACGCACAACTCACACGCTTACACATACACACACACACACACACGCACGCACAAACACAAACGCGCATATATTTATTTTACCTTACTTTATTATATACATTTCTTTTATTGTAAATTTTGTTTGGTTTCATATCTGTATTTATAATAATTGGTAATTTATATTTATATTTGATAGTAAGCAACGTTTGAGAGGTGGGCGTTAATAGCCGCGACACACTGTTTCACTAATGCGGTTATTATCGTACTTATTGTTTCTTGTGTAACTTTGGTAAATGTTTGAAATAAATAAATAAATAAATGACTAAATTACCGCTGAGCGAGGGCGTCCGCCTTCTCGCCGCTATTGGCGCCAGGTAGCTCCAGCACCCTGACACCAGTTGAGGCGACTCTGAGCCGCAGGTCCGCTATGCCCAAGTCCTCCAACTTTACCGCGTCTTTTATCTGCGTTAGCACGTCGCGGTAAGTCAGCTCCTTGCTGGCTGCGGCCGGCTGCAGAGTGAGAGTCACTGCCGCCGACCGTGGAGGACGGAGCTTAGGCTGCTTGGCAGACTTCGGTTTCGCCTTCTGGGTAGTCTGCTTACCTTGGGCTACTGCGGCCTTTTTCTTGCTACCTTTGCGGACCACAACATTCCAGCCCTCTTCCAGATTGGCCGGTGCAGGAGGCAGCGGTCGAGGCTCCACGGATGGGACTTGGCTGGCTTTCTTTTGCGCCTTCCCGCTCTTCATCTTCTTAAGACCCTGCCGTGGCTTCGGGCCAGGGTTGGCAGGCGCTGCCAGGGTCGTCACGGTAGGCTCTGCCACTACCCTGGAGACGGCCGCCTGGCGCTTCCTATCCGCCGCCAAAGGAGGACGACCTGGCTTTGCCGGAAGGAGTCTGTCCTCCAGCGCTGCCAGCCGCGTATTCAGCAATGTGCCCACTTGCACCATCACCGAACGCGCCATTTCGTCCTCCTTCTTCTTTGCTTCCGGAGCCTGCCGCGAAGTCCTGGAACGCTCGAGTTCCACCCTCATCAGCGACATCTCCTTACGCAGCTCCGACAACTCCTGTGTCAAGCGGCTGTTTGCCGCCCGGAGCTGCGTTACCTCCTCGCTCGCTGTTTTATTGGCCAGGATAGCCACGGCCGTGTTGATGGCGCCGGCGACATCCTTAAGAGCCTTTGTAAACGTGCCCTTAAGGTTGCCAGATCTGCAGGCGACTTTATTAATGATAGCCAGGCTATCAGAGACCTGGTGCTGTAGATCATGCACCAAGGGTCCATCCACTCTAGGTATCACCAACTCCGCTACATACGAGAGCCTGGAGCTTGCTTTGGATTGTACCGTCTGGGCGATACTGACCACCTCTTCCTCCGCTTGGATTCGGCTCTTCTCGCCTGGCCGTAGATATCTTGGCCTTCGGCTTTTCTTTCTCATCTTCGTTATCGGAAGAGCCGGAGTTGGTCTTCTTACTCCTCGGCCTCTTCCGATATTTGCGATTCTCAGTCCGAGTCGCTGTATTTTGCGACTCCATGGAGACGCAACTTTCCATCTCCGACTCTGAAGCCGCCCAGAAACGGCCTCTTGAGGATGTGGACGCGGACCTGGACCTCCCGCTGATAATAGAGGCGACCTCCGCCAAGTCCAGCCGCTCCACCACCACCTTCGCGCACTTGAGTGCCAGCTTTCCCTCTGAAGGCTCAGAAGCCTTTCCTCCGCCTGTGACAGGCACGATACCCTCTACTTCTCCCATCCCGGGCAACGTCGAACCTCCGCCCTTCTCGGGCCCCACTACTCCACACTTCTCACCTGCCACAACAACACCGCCCATCTCAGGCACCCCTTCAACTCCGCCCTTCGCAGGCTCCACCTCAACGCCGCCACCCGCGGCCACCTCAACCACTCCGCCCATCTCGGGCCCTTCCCCTCGAACACAATGACAACTGGTGCCCCCCCCAGATTCGGTGGGCTTGCGTGCCGTAGCACGGAGGGATTCTCCAGCTCCTAAGAGACTGGTACCCACCCTCCTGGGGTAATATATAATTACTAGCTGCCATCATGTTGTTTTTCGCTGATCCACAGCTTCGGCTTTTCTGTCGGGGTGTGCTCCCCTAGGCCGTGTCCATAACAATGGACTAAAGGCACGCCCGTGCCTACTGGTTTTGGTCCGCGCCGGGAATAAATTCCCGGTCCACTTGCCCGCATGTGCGAGTGGTTTCCCCTAACGTAGCTAACCTTTTTTTTTCTTTTTTTTAACGTGAGGAAATCCTATTACGGATACCGGCCCGAGTGGGGACTCGAGCGGGTTATGTGGGCCGCCACTGGCCGCGAGACGCGGGGACAATAGTCTTCCGCGAAACGCGGCGGCGGGAGCCAGCAAAGGCACGTCGCGGAGTCAAGGGTGTGTGGGCACCCTCGACGGCCTGCTCGCGAGGTTGGACTGGGGGTTGGTTGCACCGCTGAATAAGTGGAGATCTCGTATAAGGTGTAGAGATGATCCGAGAGAGTCTCCACATCATCCAGCACTCGCCAACGCCGAACACGACGCGCTAAGGCCGGGCTCGCGAATGAAACGTCCACGACGGATCCGCCCAGCCTACGCACGCAGGTGTTCTTAGTCCCCCGGTTGAGTACAGACAAACCGGTGGCAATAACCCACTCGGACAGAGTCACACCACGTACATCCGTCGTTGCGGAGCCCCACACGCTGGACTTCGCGTTGAGATCTCCCGCGACCAACACCTCCGCCGGGCGAAATCGTTCTACCATTTCCCCCAATCGAATGAGGAACTCTTCAAACTCCGCAAGAGTTCGATTGGGGGAAAAGTAGACCCCTACGACAACGAGGTCGCCGACAAGTGCCACGACGCATCCCGCACCTTTCTCTACTCGTGAGAAAGGCGGGGAGCCCGCAGCAACCTGAGTGATCAAAGCCACCACCCCGGTGTTGTCGGCGACCCAGTTGTCTCTGTCGGGAACGCTGTATGGCTCCGAAACAACCGCCACATGTATCGACCACTGCGCCAAGCTTTGGACCAATAAGTCTTGGGCTCTGGCACAGTGGTTGATATTCACCTGCAGAACTCGTTCAGCCATTATTAAACGAGCATAGGCTGCTCCTCCGCAACCCTAGACTGGGCTTCAGGTTGGGCTTGATTTGTGGCTCTAGCCGCCTTCCCTCTTCCGCCTTTTCTGCGCTTAGATTGCGCACAGATCTTAGCGCATGCTTCACTGGCTAAGTGGCCCGACGGTCGTTGCGCATCCTCACACGCCGGGCAGCGTGGTGCTACCGAGCACGTGGCTTGTTTGTGCCCAGGACGCCCACATCTAAAGCAGTGTGAGCTTTGGTCTACACCGCTGCACTTAGCCGCCACATGGCCCGTTTCGTGGCAGCGGAAACGCAGAACCCGCTGCTGTAACAGCGTTACTTTGGCTGACACGAAACCCACCAGCAGGCGACCTCCGCTCACCTTCTTGGCAGCTGCCACTGGGCAACGTACCCAGGCCGTACCAAGTCCAGCACGGTCACGCCGAACCTCACCGACCTTGATAGCACCGACATCGCAACCACCGACTCTGCCGACAGCTGCCGCAACCTCCTCGGACGTCACCGAGTCGTCCAGCCCACTCACCCTAAGCTCTGCGTATTTAGTGGGCCTTGAAACTCGGACCTCGCTCTCGGCCAGGACACCTCACAACTTTTGCGCAAGAGCATCCGCCTTTTCGCCCGAATTGAGCCCCGGGATTTCCAGTAGCCTCGCGCCAGTTGAGTTGAGTGTGAGGGCTGGCTCAGCAGTGCATCACCATCGTGTTGTAACTGCACTGACGCGAGAATGGAACGTACTGAACACAACGCGTTCAGTACGGATTATCCGGTCAGATGCAAATGGGATGCGCTCGCTAGAGCCAGCATAGCGTACGGCTGAGGGCGCCACCAGTTGACCCCACCAGAGCCGGAAGCACCACGACTCGGATCGACCTAGAGAGTGACGATCTGTTTGGAATTATAAAATTTAAAATTAATAATATGATTTGGAAATTTGCTAAAAAAGTAAAAATTAATAAACGCATAAAAATTAAAATAATAAATAAAAAGTTAAATTTGTCCTGGATACCGCAAAACAAGACTAGAAACCTAAACTGGAACCAAATGTCGGCATCCAAAATAAAATTTTGTACCCGCCATTTGCGTCCGTCGCAGAAGGTCCTTTCAAAGACAAGCAGTCTAGTTTTGAACTCAAAGGCAAAGGCTCAGAGCTTAATATATGCCTCAGGGGAAATGCGTCGAAGACTCCCTCCAGGGCCGGACAAACATATTGTAAGAGGCTGTATAAAGAAGACTACTATAATATACTCATGGACATGAAGGGAGCCAACGATGAATTTGGTGGCTCGTTGTTTTAGAGCCGAGCTTCTTTCTCAATAATTTACATCTTTGTTGTTGCCACTCTTAGAAATAATCTAAATTTAAACACTTCCAAGTCACTGTGTTGTCTTGCAAATTAGCCCAAGATATTGCTGTGTTGTTCTAGTAAATTAGTGTCTTATTATTGCAGTTTTAAGAAACTTGTCAAAAATTTAATTTACCTACCATAGTTTTCATTGTTGCATATCATTGTTTTCAAAATTGTTTTATTATAAATGTTTAAAAACCTACATCTCCTTGGAGAATTCCTTAAAAATTATAAATTTTAAAGTAACGATGCAAAAAGTCTCTGATTACGTCAGAGGGACGAGACGTAAAGCACAAAGCTTTATATATAAAAAAAAAACCTGACCTGACCTGACCTGACCTGACCTGATCTGACCTTTACCTTCGCTGGATTTTCGACTTCTTGGTATCGTGTCGTAGGGTCTTCCGCGCCGTACCATTCTAAAATTTTTTTTTTTGGAAATTTTTACATAAATTTTTGCGCCATTTTGACGCAAAAACACCTGAAAAATTCGATTTTTTTTGGACATCTTACCTGCACCTCCTCTCTCATTCCCGCGGGTTATAGATCGTTTTGAAGGCCTTTCGAAGCCCGATCGTTGGACACAAGTTTCGCTGAAATTCGTTCAGTAGAAACCGAAAAAAATTGACTATACCTACTTTTTATATAAGAAATCCACCTAAGCTCTGACGTCTTAGAAAATCTCCATACAAATCGAATTTTTCAAATTCAAATATTTTATTCCAAATTTATTTTATATACAAGATCTAAGTGAATTAACACTATTTATACAAATTTCGACATATTTACAAAAAATTTAATCACTGAAAATCACTTAGAAAAATTTTCGCTAATTACAATAGAAAATTATTTATTTGAACCTTTTACCTTCGTTGGATTTTCGATGTCTTGGTATCGTGTCGTAGGGTCTTCCGCGCCGTACCATTCTAAAGTTTTTCTAAATTTTTGTTGAAATTTTTGCGCCTTTTTGGACGTAAAAACATCTGAAAAATTCGTTTTTTGGACACCTTACCTGCACTTCCCCATCCATCCCCGCAGGTTACACGTCGTTTTGAAGGCCTTTCGGAGCCCGATCGTTGGACACCAGTTTCGCTGAAATCCGAATTAATAGTTAAACAATATTTAACTATTAATTCTAATGACAAGTTGTCTCGATAAAATCTTAAGAAGTAAAAGAACATGAGTGCCGTGAACATATTGGAAATCCACCGGAAAAGACGCAGCACACTACCGCCACTTAATACAATCGATAATGGAACCAATATCAAATGACGTCCTCGTCATTACAGTGACACCTATTACTACACTATAGTAACTTATGCTAACACGCATTATCTTTAGATTTTAGAGACACTCGGCGGCTTTTTACACCGCCGAATCGGTATAACAAAACGTTGGTACTCTCCAAATACAAATTTATAAATATTTTAAATTATTTTTGATTTGGACTGTTGAGTTGCTGAACTATATCTATATATATTTTCTTTTTATATATTATTTACACTTTTTACATATTGACACGGTAGGCCTGGAGAAAAAAAAATAGATTTTTGCATTTAAAAATCTTATAGTTCTTCTCACCATAATATATACTTCTTCATATATCTTTTCTTACTTCAGCAATCCATTTAGGTTAGTAGACTTTGATTGACAATTGGGTGGCTCATTACACCACTCAGAATACGGACAAGTCCCTCCGTAAAAACGAACATGCTCCGCACACCGGCAAGAGGCATCATACCTGCATCAGATTGCACGTCGGGAAATGTCGCCGGTGTGCCATGAGTGTGATACTTCCGTTGATTCGGCGCATCACACTCTGGCCGAATGTCCCGCTTGGTCCCCTCAACGCCATGCCTTGATGGCCCTAGGAGAAACCCCAGGGCACTCTGAAGGTGACGATGGCTCGCAATAGGCAGGCGTCTGCGTCTTTGCGACTGAGGCGTCGTAATAGCATGCACAAGCGATCCTGCGGCGTCTCATTTTGGTGGAGAGGGTTTCCGCTGGGTTTTAGTGGGTAGTATCAGGATTTATCCTTTGATGAGTTCCACAGTACCATTCGTTCGTAGGGCATATTTGTCTTACGCTCGGATGGTCTGCATAAACGCATTTCCCAGCGAAAAAAAAAAAGTTCAAATTCAGATATAAAAATTTTTTCACAATTTCCAAGAATGATATGCATTATTTATTGTATACCCTCTACTTTGATTGTTTTGTTCGGCCTTTTTTGATATCACTTGCCATCTAGCTATCATATCTAAATATTCTCTGAGTCCGAGGATAGTGTTTGTCTTAGGTGAATCCGCAAAGAGAATATGTGTATCGTATATAGATCCTAATAATTGCTTTTTAGTCGTGGTTTTATTATATATATATATACATACAAGTCATTGTGTATAATTTTTTACACTTGATATATACATATATATATATATATATATATATATATATATATATATATATATATATATATATATATATATATATATATATATATATATACATACATATATATATATATATATATATATATGTATATATATATATATATATATATATATATATATATATATATATATATCAAGTGTAAAAAATTATACACAATGACTTGTATGTAACAGAGACAACCTATGAGATGCTCGTACCACTATCAATATTGCAATTAAATATTGTACAGGGCATTTATATGTGACACATACGACACAATTGCGCCGTTTTTATCATAGTCTTTAATAATTTTAATAATCATCGAACAACTGTATGTGACAGAGACAACTCCGCAAGTTGCTCGCATCACTTATTGTTTTTTATGCCTATAAAAATAGCAAAAGGCCTGCAAGTGACAGATACAACCCCGCAAGTTGCACGCAGCGTGTAAGCTACAACAATGAATACAAAGGAAAATGAGTATAAAAATAAAATAAATTTCTACGCTACCTAAAAAACGTTAGAGAGTGGTAAAAAACACAAGTTGTAAAAAATCACAATAAAATATAGAATAACATGAATAAAAAGTAATACTCACATCCATAATGGTATCCATGTGGTTAGCACTTACTAGACAACACTCGCACAACAGTTCTTAACAAGAAGACACTGAACAACTTAGTGATGAATTCAAAAAAGACAGTCGTTTTATACTAAGACAATGTAAATGAACAAACCTATTAAAATACCACAAATGATAACGATAATATTTAAACTAATGCTTATGACTTATGAGTAATAAAGAAACAATGCCATTAGTAATAATGACAAATCCATTACAAGTTAGAGCAGGTTTAAAATTTCACAATAACAACTAAAAAATAAATAAAAAAATATATATTAAATCGAGAACTATTTAATAAACAAAATATTGTTTCACCGGCGCACCATTATTTCAAACATTGTATGATAAAAAATACAATCGAACTATTTAGATTTCATGAAAATATATATATTAAATGGGAAGTTTTAATAAACAAAATATTGTATCACATTAAAATCAGAGAAATTGCATTAAGTATTTATTATTTAACATAGCGACAAAGAGACAGGCACTGTGGCGTCGTGAGGTGATGAGTAATGCAAGAAAGAGACAGCAACACTGCATTGTGACGTAGGTTCGTGAGCGATAAGGCCGGGCGGGAACTTAATGAGGGTGACTGATAAGCGAATAGACTAGTGGGATGTAATTAATCGAAAAGCTATCTTTGGAACGGTTAGAGATACAGCTCTGGGACCCAGCGCAATCGATTCAAATGGGGGGCTAAACCTTTTTTTTTTTTTTTTTAGTTCCGACGCATCGACGAGTCGACTCGCGGGATCTGGCGCACTGGTTCTGGCACACTTCCAAAGGAACGTATTCGTTGGTTCTGGCGCTTGCGCCAAAACCAACGAATACATACTACTCTTTTGCTATTTTTATAAGCATAAAAAACATATATATATATATATATATATATATATATATATATATATATATATATATATATATATATATACATACATATATATATATATATATATATATATATATATATGTATATATATATATATATATATATATCAAGTGTAAAAAATTATACACAATGACTTGTATGTAACAGAGACAACCTATGAGATGCTCGTACCACTATCAATATTGCAATTAAATATTGTACAGGGCATTTATATGTGACACATACGACACAATTGCGCCGTTTTTATCATAGTCTTTAATAATTTTAATAATCATCGAACAACTGTATGTGACAGAGACAACTCCGCAAGTTGCTCGCATCACTTATTGTTTTTTATGCCTATAAAAATAGCAAAAGGCCTGCAAGTGACAGATACAACCCCGCAAGTTGCTCGCATCACTTATTGCTTTTATGCTTATAAAAATAGCAAAAGAGTAGTATGTATTCGTTGGTTTTGGCGCAAGCGCCAGAACCAACGAATACGTTCCTTTGGAAGTGTGCCAGAACCAGTGCGCCAGATCCCGCGAGTCGACTCGTCGATGCGTCGGAACTAAAAAAAAAAAAAGGTTTAGCCCCCCATTTGAATCGATTGCGCTGGGTCCCAGAGCTGTATCTCTAACCGTTCCAAAGATAGCTTTTCGATTAATTACATCCCACTAGTCTATTCGCTTATCAGTCACCCTCATTAAGTTCCCGCCCGGCCTTATCGCTCACGAACCTACGTCACAATGCAGTGTTGCTGTCTCTTTCTTGCATTACTCATCACCTCACGACGCCACAGTGCCTGTCTCTTTGTCGCTATGTTAAATAATAAATACTTAATGCAATTTCTCTGATTTTAATGTGATACAATATTTTGTTTATTAAAACTTCCCATTTAATATATATATTTTCATGAAATCTAAATAGTTCGATTGTATTTTTTATCATACAATATTTGAAATAATGGCGCGCCGGTGAAACAATATTTTGTTTATTAAATAGTTCTCGATTAAATATATATATTTTTATTTATTTTTTAGTTGTTATTGTGAAATTTTAAACCTGCTCTAACTTGTAATGGATTTGTCATTATTACTAATGGCATTGTTTCTTTATTACTCATAAGTCATAAGCATTAGTTTAAATATTATCGTTATCATTTGTGGTATTTTAATAGGTTTGTTCATTTACATTGTCTTAGTATAAAACGACTGTCTTTTTTGAATTCATCACTAAGTTGTTCAGTGTCTTCTTGTTAAGAACTGTTGTGCGAGTGTTGTCTAGTAAGTGCTAACCACATGGATACCATTATGGATGTGAGTATTACTTTTTATTCATGTTATTCTATATTTTATTGTGATTTTTTACAACTTGTGTTTTTTACCACTCTCTAACGTTTTTTAGGTAGCGCAGAAATTTATTTTATTTTTATACTCATTTTCCTTTGTATTCATTGTTGTAGCTTACACGCTGCGTGGGTGGGAATAATGCAGAATACGAAGAAAACACGTATAAACAGTATTACTTCTCAACATCTGACGATGAACGTATCTCGCCATACCCTATCAAGAAACGGGAGAGATCAAAAAGCAGTGACTCTCTAAACGAGTTCTTTCAAGAACCTCCGAAGATTAAAAAAACAAAACTACATTCTTCATCGGTGGGGCGAGCGACGAACGATGGTACCTCATATATTACTACCAACGAAGATGATGGATCCAATGCAACACATCTCATAAAAATTGAGATATTTGAACTGAAAAAACTGGTTGATATACCACCGGAGGAGCACTGGAAACATGCAGATGTCAGGGTCAAATATTATAACAAGAAAAATAACAAAAATAGCCACCATCAAATTACACGAAAGTTGGTACATAGTATCACCAAAGGAATTTCTAGTGCACCAAACCTAAAAAAATATCACTTTAAACAAAAAAACTAAATAAATTATTTTACTAAAATTTTACTTTGTTTTATTTTTATTTGAAAGGCATTTTAATAAAACCAAATAATATTTTTTTACATTAACATTTATTACGTAATAAATAATGTTTCATACATATTTTTTTACATAATGCTATCCTTATTTAAAATATTATAAAAGATTTAAACATATCGTGTAACAGAAGATCATTATTATTATTTATATCTTGATTAAACATTTCAACAAAGTTAGTGAGAGACATACCTCTACGCTTAAGATATATATATACAAGACAGTATTCACCACAAAAAGAAGAAAAAACATTTTGAATTATCTTATTGCTATATATCCATCTACTTGTATTTCGCTTTAAAAATGATAAATGATAACTATTTGGTTTCCGACCAAAAGTATCGAAATATTCTCCAATTCCATTTGTATCTATGTAAATTACTATCCAATGTGAGCCTGGTTTTGTATCAGGATCTAAATTACTGATCAAATAAACAGGAGTTGACATATGAACCGGCAATCGATTAGCAGCAAAACCATTTTATGTTAAGAGGGATGTATTGTTTTTAAACATTTACTTATCTCTAAAGTATTCATGATATTTACGTCTACAGCACACAAAAGTTATCAAATATATAAAACATATGAAATTGAGAATGTTATTGTATAAGAAAACCTACAATCTATTAACTACTAAAATCTACACTTACGTTTCTGTTCTTGTCTATTTCAATTAAATTATCAAACTCAGCATAAACAATGCAATTTATTGTTTGAGTGAGAGCATTTTCAAACCTTTCTTCTAACCTAACACTCCCGTGTTTGATTAAATTCCAATGTGAAAAGGTGTTTGCAGCTAAATCAGGAGTTAGATCAAAAGCCATCAGACAATATCTTTTAGGATATCTATCTCTGTTGATGCCATTACCCTCATTCAAGAAGTGAATACCAGTTCCCGTAAAAAGTGTATGATACATAAGAGTATGAACGCCATTACTAAACGCCGGTTGTAAAGTTTTTGATGGTATTTGCATACCATCGATATATAAACTAAACGTATTAATACCAAAGTTATCAAAATCGTATGGGTTTTTAGTATAACTACCGTTAAAAGCTTTGTTATTAACAAATCCAATAATACACCGTTTAGGTATCTGTCCAAGGAAAACATTGTCAAGTGTTTTACCCTGAACACCAGATGGAATTGTTAAGACTTTTACTTCAGCTCTTGTGATTGGATATTTTGCAGTTGTAGATGCTAAAACTTTTTGATGAGCCAGCAGTTCACTCGGATTTATTCGAGCTTTACGAATCATAAGAGTAGCATCAGTGATTGATACTTTTACTTTTATATCATTTGTTGAAGCCATGAGGTTAAAAGAATCTCTTGATCTAACTAGTTTTACACACATTTCAACACCGTTTATAAAAAACTTTTCTTGATTAAAAATATCTCCATGCAAATGCCCAATCATTTCCACTTCTTTACTTTCCATTACATATTTTTCTTCTTTTCTGTCTTCCTGTGATTCCTTTATTTGCTTCATCAGTATTGTTCATTTTTTTTGACATGAATTAATGTATGTGACAAATCAATGTAATCATCACCAGATCCAGGAATTTGAAATTCTAATGGCCCATCGTCGCTGAGTGATGAAATTGGTTTGTAGTGAATCCATTATCCATTTTCTATGCTTGTTTGAGTTGATGGTAAAGCGAATAAGTCCAGTTCGGATTTGGCACATTCACAAGAATGATTATGTAAAAACGACATTATTTTTTATTTGTTGAAAATATATCGTTGTAATTTAATTTAAAATTTCTTTTAGCTCTTTTCAATGTTCTTCCTTTTAGATTCTCCGACTGAATGAGACTTTGTAGGCGATGTCTACTGTTTTTGTTACCTGATCCTGTCATCACTCGATCTATTTTATCATCAGCTTTTCTTTTTAAATTTGAAGTAGCTTTCTTAAAACGTTCTTGCACTGATTCATTTAATGGTTTTGCCTGTACCATGTCTGATAAAAGTCCTACACCAGCATTCAATACCTCTTTTCCAACCACTTTTGCTCCATTTGACAATAGAGGTAGAACTGATCTAAACAATCCACCCAAAAAACTTCCAATACCATGACCACGCTGATGTGTTGCACCTTTATAGATAACCCCAATTCCAGTTCCAGCTTGATGAATGTAATATTGTTGATATGGACAAATATTATCACTACGTTTCTCGTACATAATTTTATTTAAATTAGTTGCGTTTGAAATGTAACTTAACACAGCTCGTTCCGAATTCAAATGGTATATTTTCTCCGGTGTTAGACCTTATATCTATTTCAATTGTATCAAACTCTCTACGCATTACTGAGATATAGTGCGGTGGCGAAAAAACGTGTATTTTGTTAGATCCATATGCATATTTAACTGGATCCAAGGAAATAATCCGTAACAATGAACACATTACGTCTCCCACTATTTGAGGTTCTACGATATCACAGTAAATTAATAGTTGTGATGGTAAACCTAAGTAAAGGTTAGCTGGAAATTTACCTGTAGTTTTAGTTCTTACATCAGTATTTGGATCAAAACCAAGCTGAAGACTTAACTTTGAAGAAAACTTAAGAGAAATGAGGATGACCTCATTTCACCGGAAATATCGATGACGATATTTCCGGTTAAAGTGATGTATTTTGAAATTTTATCGTAGCGTAGTTTAAATAATTCTCTAGAATTCAGTGCTGATAGAACATCATCTATATTTTCATAACTAGATGCTGGGATATGGTTTTTGTAAGTAAAATTTTTGTATTATAATATTTTTTCTAGCTTTGTTCTTTGCCTTTGAAACAAGCTTTCTTAAAACATTCTTATACTTATCTTATTTATTTTTGTGTTCGTCTTGCAGTGGAATTTTCCCTTTCAAAACATTGTATATGCACTCACAAATACAATCGATTTCTTCTTTATTACAAGCGCCAAGTAAAACTTTTCTATATTTTGGTTTTAAGCAATGTAACGCTCTTAAAAACTCTTTATGTGTCTTTACTCTATGTGTCATTGTTTAATAATGATGGAATTGTCTTTAGAGTTATTGTATTTATACCCCTTCTTAGGAATGTAACAAATAGTATATTCATCAGGAAATATGTTAGTTTTCATTCGGTAAATATCATCTGTATTTTGTTTTAAATTTATCATTAAGTATCCGTGTGGTTTACTAGTGGCATCTTTGTATGCTTCTTCAACATATTTAGGATTCTCAGGTACTATTTGACGAGCAAGAAAACGTATTTGAGTTTTGTCTCTAGGATTTTTAAAGTAAATGATGTAGCTAGAATTTAGCGATATATCACGTTGTCCTTTTCCTTGATGAAACAAGTTTTGCGTTATATAGAATACACAAGTTTCTATGATGACTTCCTTTAGTAAAAATATCAACTATGCGCCCATCAGATTCTCTCATAAGGTCGTCGATTATAATCAATTGAGGATACTTCCCATCAAACATGTTCAAATCAGGAATTCCTTGATATTAATTAACTCCATTTAAATTGTATAATGGTTGCATTTCATCGTAACACCATAACATAGTGTTAAATTCTTGATTACAAACATGATTTATGTTTTTCAAAAAATCACATACGAACTTTGATTTTCCACAACCACTAGGACCCGCCATAATAGCAGTGAAAGGGTGTTCAAAATGAAACATGTTAAATGTAGTAGGATACGTCTATTCAGTTAAAAGGTAAAACTAAATATGTACATATAAAAAAATACATAACATTTTATTATATTTTCTTAACTAATACAATAAAAATGACATCTTAATACTATCTTAACTTATAATGACCCCAAGCTAATGTATCCATTGAGTTACGCAATATATGTCGCTTGGTGTCGTTGTATGACAAACAAATTTTATTATTTTTTTGTGTAAATCTATACTAATATTATAAAGAGGTAAGATTTGTATTTTTGTATGTATGTATGTATGTATGTGTGTATGTTTGTAGAGTTTTCACACAAAAACTACTGGACCGATTTCAATATTTTTTTCACTATTAGAAAGCTGCATCTTCACTGACCAGCATAGGCTATATTACATTTTCAAAAAAATAGAGATCCCTAATAAAAATGCAATAATGTAACCCAAGGTGAGAAGAAATTGATCTTAACAATTCTATCATCGCATGCGCTGCGAAAACTATTGATGATAGAACAAAACAATGTTCTACAGTATTATAGAACGCATCAATATCTATATAAAAGTCCGCGATAGCATATGTCCAACTACTGTACTTATGACAATATAACCATTTTTTTATATTTTATAAGTTAACAAAAGTGCCGACAATAATCAAACCATATTATTCATACCTCTGCATTAATCCTTATCCTATTAAATGATATTTTATTAAAGATAGTTTCAATACGTGTAAAATACTTTTTAAATTAATAAAATCGGACATCCCATTCAAAAGATATAACGAATTTAAAAATATCAATCTAAAGAAAATCATGTAATAATAAAAAATGCGGAGTGTGTGCCGTGTGGCCTCGCGCATCGTGGCGAGTAACTCTGCAGGGGTGAGGGGGAGATGCATCGATATCACTAAAATTATTAAGGCAATCGATTAGATTTTTTGTTTCTTTATTTGTTTTGAATAGGCCCCGAAACTAAGAGACCGATTTGAAAAATTCTTTTACAATTAGACTATTAAGGTGTAAAAAAATACCAAAAAGAACCTTATATCGCGTACGCTGTGGAAATTATTGACAAAAGAGCAAAGTGATGTACTATAATTTCATAGAAGACATCAATATCTCCAAAAAGTTGACGATACCATGTGTAACTGTTAGAGGTATGTTACAAATACTAATTTTCAAAGGAAAATGTGCAAACTAGAACAGAGCCGCCATCGTAGTACAGAGGGACATCTAAAATATATATATTTTATATTCTGTCATAATGAATAGCTTTAAACTTTGCATACAAAGGTATCCCGTACGTAGTATATCATTTTTTTCATTTATTATTACAAGTACAACAGTATCGATACTAATGTGGTACCTATATTTTTATATATATATTTTCGCCCCTTAGTGTTTTTGTGAAAACACAGACAATATTTTATTCACCATAATAATTCTAATATAATTAAACAACTTTCTAAAATGATCCTTCCTTGCATGTGTTGTAATAACTATCAGGAGCTATTAAACAGAACAATACATTCTCATTTTGATAAATATATTATTAGTTATTACAGTATAATAATATAATATATAAGATATTATATATTATTTTAATTTTTTTCTTAAAACTAGCGGGCGCGCGCAACTCCGCCTGCTTATTAGCACCCTTAGGGATGAATTCTAAAAAAAACCACGAAAAGCGTGTTCAATAAAATATTTTAAACAGTCTGAATTTATACAAATCGGTGGCGATTTAAAGATTTTTTCATATAAACTTTCAACCCCGTCCATAGTTTTTGGAATTCATCCCTAAGAGGATGAATTCTAAAAACCATGAAACACGTGTTAAATGAAATATTTTAAAGTGTCTGCTGACTTTCAAATTTTATGAAAATCGGTGCTGTTTTAAAAAAAATCCATACAAACTTTCAACCCCTATTTCATCCGCTTAGGGTAAAAAAATTTAAAAATCCCTTATTAGTGGATGTCCATATTATTAAAATAAACATCTGTCCAAACTTCACGTTTCTCCCATCAGCGGTTACGGCTCTGCGTGTGTCGTACCTCAGTCAGTCAGATACATGTCCTTTTATATATTAATAGATAAATAAGTGTATTTTGATCAAATTTATTTTATTAAAAAATTAACAGTGCCCAAAAAAGCTATCATTTCTCTATGAGGATATAAATAAATAGTTATAAAGGTCAATTTTTTAATCATTACACCATTCATACATGACGAATATTACAATAAAAACAATTAAGCCGATTGTACCGCTCCCGCACCGCGCTCGCGTCTTAGCTCTTTAAATAGCTTAAATCGTTTCTGAGATAAGCGTCGACTAACAGAAAAACCAACAAGCAAACAGAATTTACAAATATTATTGTTTCTGGTTCTATAACTTTGTTAACTGCCCCCAATAATAATTTTTCTAATGAAAATCTAAAATGCCACCATGGTTTTAATAATTTTCCATTAGAAATCATAAGTGCGCTGCAAGCATACATTTTCTATTAAAGCAGGAACGTAATTCTCTGTACCGAAACAAACAAATAATTTACAAATTTAAGCGGGTGAAGCCGCGAGCTGGTTGCTATAGTTTATAAAAGTATATATTGGGTTTAGATGGATCACGTGGGGATATCAATACATTTTAATAATTGGCACGCAGGTACGTTACATTCATTTACAGTACATATATTTCTCAAGAGACCTTAATCAAAACTTTGTATATAAAAAAATACATGAAATAATCATGTTAAGAAAGTACCAAATATATTTTGTGAATCAATCTTAATGTTATATTCAAAACAAATGAATTGTATGTAAATTTGTTAATACATTTTAAGTATGAAAAAAAGAAAAAATGCAATATAATTGCGTTTCTCCTTTTCTTTCCAATGATTTATATTTCTACTATTTATATCGATATATCAATGACGTAAGTGCGGGAAAGAGCTGCCATCTTAGTACAGAGTAACCTCTAAAAAATATATTTACGTATTATAGTAAAAAGTGTGAAGAGGAATGTGTGATTTCTATATAGAATATATTATTCTACATAATATCATAAATAAACAAGTTTCATCAGGACATATAAAGGTATCCTCCCTCCTACAGTATAACTATTTTCGATCAACATTTTTTAACTTTTAATTTTGAACATTTTGAATTGAACGAAAAATTTTGACTATTTTGTCTAAATTTTTCGTCATAATGGCGCGAAAATATTCAAAATATTTAAAAAAATGTTTATTTTGGAAAAAATAATTTATTAACGATAAGAATGTTGGTAGTTTCTCAAAAGGTATAAGAATTAAAAAAATGCCTGAAATATGCTTTCTTTGCAAGTGTTGTAATAACTATTGGTTGTATTCACTAAAAAATCACTATAGATATTAAATGTGCTCAATTATATAATATTTTTGTAAGCACCACTTTAAATGAAACCATAGTTTTAACAACTCTATAAAAGCCTAATACAATTAAAAAAATCCCAAAAATGAAAAAGTTATTTTTTATACAAAATAAATTATATATTATTGTTGATATTAAAATAAAACGCTATTTGTCACTAAAGACGCAAACAGACATAGGCCTATCAAAGGGAAACCGCCACATACGAGTCGTAGGTATTGGCAGCAAAGTTCAAAGTTGCTTAGCCTTTAGTAATATTTTGTAGTAGTAAGTATTAAGGTTATTGGTATCTATGCAAAAAAATCCTACGTCTAAGCTGTTGAGGTATCTTGATTAATTTCTTTAGGTATGGATTTAAAATATTTTATCCTATATACTGTCCCTGTAAAAGTAAAAATATTCAAGGCCGTCGTGGCGTAGGGGCACAAAATTGTGCCTGTAACGTGACGTTATGTTCCATTCCCACTTGGAGGATTGAATTGTAATTTAATCATATTTTCATTTCGCACGTCAGTCATATATCATACGCAGTATCTTAACACTTAAGTTCCCTCTACCTACCCTGCTACAGGCGGGATACAGCGTGAATCTGGTTTTAATTTTGTGTGAACCGATTAAAATAAAACTAACATTAAATATTTAAAGGAAGTTAGACAAATTACAAAACTGCACTTGAATCGGTTAAGCCCTTTCTGAGATTATCGTGAACGCACAGATTACATTTTTAAATATCCGTAATAACAATTTTTCTAATATATCTTCCATGTCCAGACACCGATGAGTTAGGATTTTATTGTAAGTATTGATATAACTATATAGCTATAACCATAACTTAGGCCCTAAGGACGCCTTAAGGCAAAAGTTTAAAGAAATTAATATATTGACAGTTGCATCTCTCTTATGGGAGGTACGAAAATGTGACCTAAGGTTTTAATAGTTTTCACATTAGAAATCTTAAGTGCGTTGCAAATATACATTATAGGTATATTGAAGCATGAATATAATTTTAGTGTTTTAAGTAAATAATACTGTGGTTAAAGCGGGCGAAGCCGCGAGCGGGTCGCTAGTATAATATGTTTGGTGCTTCTAAATCTATACATTTCAGCGAGTTGTATTTTTTTATTAAATAAACATGACTTATAGTCACTAACATTTAATTTCTTAGTAACACTTTTATTACCCCTTTAGCTTTGGTGATAGTACGATCTTCAACACTCATTGCATACATTTTTGATGCAATTCAACAAATTCAGTAAGATTCAACAAACGGCAAAATTCTTACTGAATTTGTTGAACGCAATTCAACAAATTCAGTAAGAATTTTGCCGTTGTTCTCGTCTTTAAAAAATCCTAATTTCTTTTTATTTACTTGAGGAAAGTGAAACTGATTATTTTAAGGATAATCAGAAGTATCGAAATATGAATTTAAATCTTCCTTAATTTCTTTGTAAAAATCATCGCAAAATATTTGATATATCAGACTATCAGTATCAGTATATAACAATTTTATGTTAGTAAATTTATTTTTCATGTACTGATAGTGAAAGTCATACATTAAAGTCTTTGATATCTCTAATATGCTAAAATCTAACGGTCTTATTCATAAAAAACCCTTATAGAACGTTTAAAACGTTCATTAGTTAAAATGCTCTATAAGTTTATGAAACGTTCGATAACTTTGCGTATTCATAACAGTTCTATAAACCTTCGATAACTAATATGCGGTTAATAAGCTAAAATGTTGCCACTACGATGAAATTGGCAAGTAAGCTTGACAAACAAACCGAATTGACCACAGATAATGTGTATAAATTTACTAAATACGACTGATCATAGACATTATTGAGGATAAAAACCACATTTTGTTGTTTGTGGTAAGGTAAGTTACTAAGGATGCATTGCTACTACCAAGAGTCTAACATTTGAATTATTAGTAAGTAGTACGTTCATTTCGAATATTACTCTTTCTAATAAAATGTCATCAGAATTAAAAAATGTAGGGGGCAAGAAAAGGCAAAGAAGTGAGAATTGGTTGGAGGAGGATAAGGTTGGTTTTAGTGATACAGCTAATTGGAGGACGTAAGTTTTGTTTTGTTAACATTCATACGCATGCTATGCTTCAATGCTTATGCTTCTATTCCATAGATGATCCTAAAAGAATTGGTTAGGGAGAGAGTATTAATTATAGAAAACAAAAATACCGACGCGAACGTGAATGCGAAAAAGGTGGCTGCTTGGCATGATTTACTTAATAGGTACTTCTATAATGCATTTAAATAATAAAATTTTTAAAAAATAAAATTTTATTTGAACGTTTTTAACGTGTATACAGTTATTTTAATATATCACTTAATGTTTTAGTTTTAACAATATGGCAAATACCCCCAGAAGTCTACCACAAATTAAGGCCCAATGGGGTATTATAAAAATGACTGTTAAAAAGCAGAAATTTATAGAAAAAAAAAGAACATCAGAAACAGGTGGTGGCCCACCACCTACTTTAGCACCAGCAACGTGTGACGATCTTACTGTGTGGCTTCCTCATGAGTTCACAGTAGATTCGAATGAATTTGACTCGGATAACCAGGTACATATAAAAATACAAATATTTGGTCAATTAGTATTTCATTTTGAATAAAGTAATACTTATGTAATTAATATTAATTCTCGTTTTAGTATATACCAGAAGAAAATACAAAAGAAAAAATAACAGAGCAGCCCAGACCAGAAAAAGAGATGGTATGTGTAATATATGAATGATACTTTGAAATAAACAGTAGCACACAAATTCTTCCCTGCCACCTATCTTATTTTATGTTACTCATAAGTAAATAAGACATTTTAAGCAATCATTTATTTGACTTAATTTTTTTAAGTAGTTCATTTTGAGTAATTTAATTCTCGTTTTAGCATATAACAGAAGAAAATACGAAAGAAAAAATACCAGAGCAGCCCAGACCAGAAAAAGAGATGGTATGTGTAATATATTAATGATGCACACAAGTTCTTTCCTGTCACCTATCTTATTTTGTGTTATTCATATGTAAATAAGACATGTTTAACATAATTAATTGTGCTGCAAGGTTTAATAAATGAGTGTTAATACCAAAATACCCAGAAAGTAATTTCAATTTTATTCATTTCGCAGCTGAGTCCTTCTACACAATTACATAATAACTCATCAAATAATTTGATGGTAAATAAGACAATTTATTTTCCATTATAATAGATTAAATAACTTTATCTAAGCAAAGCTCAGCAAGTAATTCTGATTATATTCTTTTTAGATGATGCCTCCAAGTACTAGCACACAACCTGCATTCAACGCACCAGCAAACAAACTTGGTTGATTAAAGAAATATGTATGTTGAATGAATTTATTAATAAGTTAATTCACTAAAATCACCCAATATTATCTACAAGCTATATTATAATTATAATAGTATAATAAACTACTAATATGGTGTAAATAAAATAATTTTCAAGTTTTCAACAGAATAAGTTTTATTAATTTACAATACATTCTTGTTTGGAAAACTTAAATTGAAAAGAATAATAGATATATTGCATTTTTGTTTACAGTATGACAATAAGAACATTCCTGCTAAGGAAATAGCAGCAAATGAAATTGCCTGCAGAAAGGAGCTTCATGAGATCCAGATGGCTGTAGAAAGGCAAAAATTAAAAAAATTACAGCATAAATTAAATAATACACTTTTAAAGGAAGAAGTACTTAAACTTAAATTATTGTATTACACAAATGAAAAATAAAATTTTTAGAAATTAACTTTTTGTTTTATTAACTATAAAAACTTAATTAGTTGAGGCCAGTCATGGAGCAGGGGCACAAAGTGTGACTAACAAGAATGGTTGTGAGTTTGATCCCCACTCGTGGAAATAAAATATTTACTTAAATTTATATTTTCATTTCTTCTCTCTGGTGTCGATGGAAAGCCCAGCATTGAGTTCCACTAAACGCACAGTGCTTCCAGAATCCGGTGGAATGTGTGAAAATGTGTGTGTATTGTCTTAATACAAGGTTTCCTCTGCCTACTCTGCTGTGTGCAGGATACAGCATGAAGGTGATTTATTTGATTTTATAAAAACTAACTAACTAAAATTTCTTCTAATAAATGTTTGTAAAACAGCATTTGCGTTAACACTAGTCATATAAACTTCACTGGATTCTTCATTTCTATTTATAATATCAATGCTATTGTCTATCTCGATGTCTCCATGGTTAATGGCAATGTTGTGAAGCACAGCTAATGCAACTATTGTTGTCTTCACATTTTCCAATTTGCAGGTCATGCCAAATAAAAGACATTGAAAGCGTTGCTTCCACACTCCAAAGCATCGTTCCACCGTATTTCTAGTTGCAATATGTGCTTCGTTGTATCTTTTCTCACTTCGGCTTTGAGGGTTTAAAATGGGAGTGAAGAGGTAGGGTTGCAGTTTGTACCCAGAATCACCTAATAGACGTCTTCTAAATGACCCTCTTTCGAATCGCTCTTTTAATGAAGATTCATTAAATATTCTTGCATCATGAGTGCTGCCTCTCCATCTGGCAACAATATCAAGGATGCGGAGATGCACATCACAGGTTACCTATGTTAAACAAAATAATATTTTAACTCTGAAGAAATGTGTAGTTTAGTTTTTATATCATTACTAGTATAAATAGTGTACCTGAACATTGAGTGAATAATATCCTTTTCTATTTATATAATATTGGGCTGCATCACCTCCACACTTGCGGATTTTTATATGAGTGCAGTCAATACAACCAATAACAGTTGGAAAGCCTCGTATTGCACTAAATTCTCTCATAATTTGCTCTTCTTCAGCAAAAGTACTGGGCATTTTAATATATGAATTTGAGTGTCGAGCAAGTGCACGTGCAACCCGGGCACAGATGCGACTAGTAGTTGCTTGAGACAGCCCGTGGAGGTCTCCAGCATCCTCTTGATACTGTAACAAAAGAAAGATAACTTAGTGAGTATTTGTACACGACTACGTGTGACTTTATGAGCACGTGTTATACGAATAGAATATTCAAATCAAGTAAAATAAAAATATTTACCTCTCGACGACCCCAACATCTTATAGCTGTTAATACCTGTATTTCAGGTGAGGTACCAGAACCTCTATTATCTAATCTGAGATCATCACGCACCAGGTTCACTATCAAATGCGCAGTAGATTTTTTAAAGCGGTAACGCTTCCGAAACTCTTCATCGTTCAAGGAAAACGGGTCACTTCTGCTTCTATACACTTTTTTTCGCTGTGATCTCTTTTCCATTCCTGCTATCGTTTCCAAAGCATCTATGCTTTGTAAAGCTTCCATTTTAGATATAAAAATGGCAAATTAGCACAAACGAATATTTTTTTTTGAATTATGCGTTATGCAAATTCGATTAGCTAACATCGACAAGTCATTTACAACAAATGTCATTTTCAATGATCAGCTGAGAGAATCGAGAATCGGCCATTTTTTATTTTATAGAACGGCTATAGTAGGGTGTCGGCCTCTATAACTTTATAATAGGCTTATAGAACTGTTTAGCGCTAAAATGCTTTTATGAATACCATTTTTTGACGTTTTCCTTATAGTGGGCTTATAGAACATTTTATCTGTTCCATAACTTTTTATGAATAAGACCGTAAATATATGGGCTTATTATAAAACAATTTAGTTTTGCGAAGTTGGACTGCGACCAAATTTTCAGAAAAAATGGAAAGACTGTGGAATTCGGGGCGAGCAATGAGACTCTGAACACCTTTGATTTTTCCATTGTGTTAATAACTTTACGTTTAGTCTTTTTTCGATATTTTCCATTGTCTTTCGAAATACAGAATTATTCATCAGCTTATAAAAATCTTTTTCAAAGTCGGATGTTGCTTGGGTGTTTAATTCAATATATTTTTTTAACCAAGGTTTTTGCTTGAATTTTAATACCCTATGAACTTTTTGAACTCGCAAACCATATTTTTCACATTGCAAAAGATTTCTATAATGTATAACATATTTTTTTTGTTATATAAATTAATAACTAATTTAGATTCTTTCGAATTACCTATGTTATGTTGGAGTTCTCACCCTCATTAATTAAGTACCTAGTGATAAGACTTAAAGTGTAAACAAGTATTTAGGTGTAAACATGTAATTAGCTTATTAGGTCCTTAGTAATCTTCCATACTTAGTTAAGTTGTTTTGACACTGTAAATGTAAACATTCCCACATCCCTTCCACAAACCAAAATGATCCTTTATAAGATCCCGACCTCGCTCGACGAGGCAGTCACTACCAAATCTCAACCTCGACATCACTTAAATCTTTTATACCATATTCGTAAATTTAGTTATAAATCGTATAATAAAGTATTAGTTCTTAAAAACAGTGTTTATAAATTCGCCACATAACAAATTTGGCGCAGTCGGTAGGATTGGAACAGCCGAGCTGTATAGCTAGACGACGCAAGAACGTGCCAACGGACAGCATCGCCGAGTACGGTTCCCGAAGGGATTTAAAAAGCGTCGCACGAACCATGTTCCAGTTATTGTTGCTGTGGTGAGTTGTTGAATATTGTTTGCTCATTTCCTCAATTATCTACTTACCAGTATCCATAACTCCTAATATCTAATTTCATTATTTAAACATATATCTAAAAATTATCTTTACAACCATGCCAAACACAGAGAGTGTCACTTCTTCTAGATCAGCCTTAAGCCTTGATAATTTAATCAACCTCATTCCTGTATTTAATACGGCCCTTAGTTCAGAAGTTTACAGATTTGTTCGGTCTTGCAACGCCGCTTTTGACTTAGTAAAAGAAACGGACACTAACATTTTGCTTATATATACTTTAAATCGAATAATCGGTCCATGTTCCGCAGACGTCCATGCTAGACAATTTGAAACATGGGACGAATTACGAGCATTTCTTATCGAGAAATTTTCTCAAGTAAAAACGATGTCCCACCTTTCACTAGAACTTCAATCAATGTTTCAACGTGATCGAGAAACCATTACTGATTATTATCATCGTGTCGATCTATTGAGAAGTAAAATTATTGAAAAATTGTCAGCAGAGGTCAAAGATAGTTCTTTACTAGGCAGAAAATTAAGTATCGAAGAGACTGCACTAAGCGTCTTTATCAACGGCCTTAACAGTGATCTAGGGACTATGTTACGAACAAAAGAATTCCGACAGTTATCAGATGCGGGGCGTTTTGCTATGCAAGAAGACAAAATACGTGCTATGAATAAAGATCGGCAATTGCTTTACAAAACAAGTCTCGCGATGCATAAGCCACCAAATAACATTTCAAGACTTCCGAACACACAAAACTTCAACCATCGACCCGCGAGACCTTTAAACAATTTTAATTCAAATGAACAATCATACAACACCAAAATATGTAATTATTGTAAAAATCCGGGACATCTTATTCACGAATGTCGAAAACGAGCGTACAACAATCAAAGGTTTGGTCAAAAACCACCAAGCCAACCCATGAAAGCACCACCTGAACCAAAAATAAATTCTTTAAACTCCAAGGCGGCCATCGAACAGGGCAGCTCGATGGAAACCGCTTTAGATTACTTCCCTTCGACCCAGATGCCCACAACGTCTCAATACAATTAAATCGAAAACCTACAGATAGACGATTAAATTTAACTACTACATATTCTCTTCCAAATCAAAAGTGTGATGCATCGACACAAATAAATGCAGTCTATCGCAGACAAACTTGCGATGCATCTACGCAAACTTCAGCAAATACTAAATTATCTTCAACGGCCTACGGACAGGGTAACCAGCCCCAAACTCTTGGCCATAAACTTCCTGAACCGATTTCGTTAGCCCACGAACAGGGTAACCAGCCCCAAACTCTCGGCTCTAACAAATCAAATCCTAAATCCAAGTCTAAATCCCAATTCAAAAACCGGTTCAAGAACAAATCAAAATCTCAATCCAATTCTAATTCGAACCACAATAATTCCAAATCAAAACCTAACACAACTTCTGAGCCTGAACTCGTTTCTATATCGGCATTAAATATTCCACCGGAAGATCTGCTCTACTGCAAATTTCACATAGACGGTGAACCTATTACATTACTAATAGATACAGGAGCAGCGATATCCGTTTTACAAAAAAACAAACTCGGAGCTAACCCTCTAGATGTATCGAATATAGTATCGATAGTAGGTGTGGCAGGTAAAGACAGTCCTATTCAAAGCTACGGCACAGCTAACGTTTCAATAGACAATTTCCGTAAACATAAATTCTACATAGCGGATTTAAATATCGAAGCAGACGGCATTCTAGGTTTAGATTTCATGTCTAAATCCGACGTAAATATATACATCGCATCTAAAACTATGCACGTAGGCAAACGACATTATAAACTTTTCCATAACGGCGAAAGCAAAACCAATATTAAAGACGATAAACAATTCATAGAGTATAGGACTGAAACTGTTATTACATGTACTACTCAAGATATTCAATGCGGAACAGCTATTGTCGAAAAACAAGATATCGGAAACGGACTTTCAATTCCCAACGCCCTTGTAAACATAGTTGATTATAAATTCCTAATCACATGCATTAACAAAACAAACGAAGATAAATCAATCATTATGCCCGTCGTACGAACAACTTTATATCTAAACGAGGCCCTAGATAATGAGATCGTAAATATCAATACGATAAACATGAAAAACAAAACAGACCGACGTGACATAGTACACAAACTTATTAGACGAGATCATTTAAATGCAGAAGAAAACGAGTCCCTAAATAAGAATATTGACGAATTCCCTGGAATTTTCTATATTAAAGGCGACCCTCTGTCGTTTACGAGTCACACAAAACATAATATACCTACCACATCTGAAGTACCCATTCACGCTAAAACTTATCGATTCCCACAAGTTCACGAACAAGAGGTAAAAACTCAAGTACAAAAACTTTTAGAACAAAAAATCATTAGACCAAGCACTTCACCATGGACAAGCCCCATTTGGATTGTACCAAAGAAATTAGACGCTTCTGGGAAACGAAAATGGCGTATGGTCATAGATTACCGTAAACTAAACGAAATAACAATAGGTGATAGCTATCCCTTGCCGAACATCACTGATATCCTCGACAAATTAGGTCATTCGAAATATTTTACAACTCTAGATCTTGCATCAGGGTTTCACCAAATCGAACTAGACTCTAAAGACGTCTCCAAAACGGCTTTTAGCACACCTTACGGTCATTACGAATTTCTGCGCATGCCATTTGGCCTTAAAAATGCTCCAGCCACATTTCAACGAGTCATGGACAACATTCTTTACGGCCTCCAAGGCGAACGTTGTTTTGTCTATCTAGATGACATTGTTGTGTTTGCATCCAGCCTACAAGAACATGAAGAAAAACTTCGAGAAGTCTTTTCCAGATTAAACGATTTCCATCTCAAAATTCAACCTGATAAATGTGAGTTCCTCAGACATGAAGTAGCTTACCTAGGACACATAATTTCGAGCGAAGGCGTAAAACCCAATCCAGATAAAGTTACCGCTGTTCAAAACTTCACAACTCCTAAATCATGTAAAGATATCAAGGCTTTCTTAGGACTTACAGGTTATTACCGTAGGTTCATCGCTAATTTCAGTAACATCACAAAACCTTTGACAGCCTTACTCAAGAAAGACGTTCCTTTCGTTTGGGGAGAAACACAAGAAAAAGCTTTTAATGAATGCAAACGTTTATTAACAAGTCCTCCGATTCTACAATATCCTGATTTCAGCAAAGAGTTCATTCTTACAACCGACGCTTCAGTCTATGCAATAGGCGCAGTATTGTCTCAAGGTGATATAGGTAAAGATTTGCCAATTGCATACGCTTCACGGACGCTGAACAAAGCCGAAAGTAACTATTCTACTATAGAGCGAGAGTTACTCGCAATCGTTTGGGCTGTAAAGCATTTCAGACCTTATTTGTTTGGACGAAAGTTTACAATCGTAACAGATCACAAACCATTAACTTGGCTCTTCTCTGTTAAAGACCCGGGCAGTAGATTAGTTCGTTGGAGACTTAAACTAGAAGAATTTGAATATAACATCGTTTACAAAGCTGGTAAAAGCAACACTAATGCCGACGCTCTTTCTCGACCTCCAGTAATGCACACGAACGCAATTGACTTGACGCACAACTGTGAAGACAATTTCAATGACCCAGACGAATACTTGCAAACTAACTATGAACACTTTCTTTCCATTCCCACTCATAGTTATAACACACCCAACTTTAAAACATCACCTGACACCCTCTTAGACGAACGTCATAAAAATATTCTCATTCCCATATCAGCACAACTATCGGACAAAAACGACACTTTCAACAAAGCCATAAGTCTTTGTTCTAATGTGATGCCATATCTTGAAAAGTCAAAAGAGCTTTACCAGACAGATTTATTAGTTACGGGCAAAAAACAAAACATTATATTTGGAGTAACACGACCGACACATTTCGACCCTTGGAATAGTGAGAGCTATTTTAAAATACTCTTATCTTGCTTACAAAAACACAACCTCAAAACACTCTGCATACCTGACCTAACGAATGATCCCACTTGTAAACTAATGGGAAACCAACAATCTCATATTACAGCATACCTAGCAGATTGTTATGACTGTGAAATAACAATTTGCCAAGACAAAGTCAAATATCCCAACAAAGACGAAATTCCCACAATTCTAAAAACGTATCACGACGACCCACTTTCTGGTCATAGAGGCATTGTAGAAACTACGCGCAAAATCCGAGAAGAATACTATTGGAAAGGAATGACCGATAATATAAAATCATACATCGAAAATTGTCATGTCTGTCAACGTAGTAAAATTCAGAGAAAAACGTTTAAAGCACCTATGGTCATTACTTCTTCTTCAACTGAACCTTTTGAACGCGTTACCATTGACTTGGTTTCATATTCGGATATTACCGGTGACTCTAATAAATACATCCTCACTCTTCAAGACGACCTAACTAGATTTGTTCAAGCATACCCCATCCCCGACAAACAAGCGAATACAGTTGCTAAAACTCTTCTTATATTCTGCCAACACTATGGAATTCCAAAACGGTTTCACTCTGATCAAGGAGGCGAATTCATGAACAACGTCTTAAAACATTTGATGAAATTATTCGGTACGAAACAGACATTTAGCACAGCCTATCATCCTCAAACGAATGGGTCTTTAGAAAGGTTCCATGCCACACTCCGTGATCACATCAGAATGTATCATCAAAGAAACAAAGGAGACTGGGATCAAATTGTTCCACTTGCAATAATGTGTCACAACACATCTCTGAATCAATCAACGGGTTACACCCCACATGAGCTTTTATTCGGGTTCAAACCTCGTCTTTTATATTCTATGAAAGATACCAATGACGACTACACGACTCACGACTACCTGGATGACCTAAATGAACGACTTAAGATTTCTCGCAAAATAGCTTTAGAAAATATTCAGTCCATGAAAGAAAAGGCTAAGGAACGTTACGACAAAAATATAAAAAACGTGGCTGATTTTAAGTTAGGAGAGAAGGTTATGCTGAAAGTACAAAATCCAAACAACTTGGATAACAAATGGGACGGCCCATATGAAGTCATACGAAAAGGCTTTAACGAAAATTATGTCATAAGAAAAGCGGGCAGAAATCAACTAGTGCATGCAAATCGCTTGCGACCCATGCATGATTCACTTCAACCTCATCAAGTTGGCTAAATAAACAAAATTAAAAATTATAATATATTACTTAAAAATTATAATGTTTCATATTTACAACCACTTGATGATAGTTTACAAAATACTTAGTTTAGTTTACAATTTGTTCTATTATTAAGGTTATAATATACATCCTCTTTTATCAAATAAACTTATATATTAAGGTTTATATTTACATAATCCTACTAGAAATAATAATTAGGCATAATCTCTTTTCAGGTTCTCTGCAACCTTAGTTGTAGGAGACCACGTTATTGAACCCTTACCTTCAAAATCCGGTATTTACTACCAAGAAAAAGGCGATATGCTCATTTCCGAATCCTCTTGGAAACTCGTTATTTATCGTAACTTAGAGCCATTATTCCTATCCCGAGATTCAATTCAACGTTTAAATAATAACTACTTTTCATTAATTTCTAAATACCCAACTTTTGCTCAAAGTACTACCAGTTCTTTTATAAAAATAAACATTAACAAGATAAATACTCGTCTTGCTGAATTGAGTGCATACACCAAATCAAGAGCCAAACGAGAGTTATTTGATGGCTTTGGCACCGCGCTTAAATGGCTAATTGGCACACCAGACGCTAAAGACGCCCTTCATTATGAGAACTGTATCCAACTCTTAGAAAAACGCGAAATAGAAGAAGCTGATATATTAAAACAACAAATTCAAATAGTTTCATCAACTATCACAAATTTCAATGAAACAATATTTAAACTATCATACGATGAATATACACTAAATGAAAATCTTGAAAGAATCGCTAATAATTTAAATAAAACCAAAAGAATAATATTTGATCTCAAAACTGCTGAAGAAATTTCATCAGTTTCTATACAAATCCTCGAAAGTGTAATTTCTCTAGAAACTGACATCGATGAAATCCTCACGTCTATACTTTTTATAAAATCAGGTGCCGTACATCCTTCTATAATATCAATTGAAAGACTCTACGAAGTTTTACTCTCGTCTTCCCACATGCGAAATGATAAAAACTTAGTTCTTCCCATCACACTTGAGAATACTCATAAAATCTTAGATTCCGCAACCCTAACGTCATACATATTCATGAACAAAATAACATATATACTTGACTTTCCCCTAGTCCGACTTAATCATTTTACTCTTTACCACCTCTATTCTATTCCTATTTCACATCATAACTCATCCCTTTACTCCGTCATCCTTCCCGAGCAAACTTATTTGGCAACAAACCCAACAAGGCAACAATACATATCCACGAGTTCCATCGACGAATGCAAGATCTTCGCGCCAGCCAGATGGGTCTGCAAGTTTCCAGTCTACAATTTCAACGCGAGGCCTATCTGTGAAATGGCCATCCTTCTACAGACCAACCGCCAACTACCTGGTTCCTGCGAGCTTACAACATTTTCTGCAGAAATTAACATGTTTCTACAAATTTCCACAAACAAATGGGTGTTCATACTCCAAAATGAAACAGCTTCTATAGTACAATGTGAAGAAACAACGAAACATATTACTCTTCCTGGAGCCGGTATTCTTAAACTCGATAGAGGTTGCAAGTTTTACTCCAGTCTCATAACTTTGGCCGCAGCAGATGAAAACTTTCTCAACATCACACATCCTATACTAACTGTGGACATCGAAGATGCCTGTGCTGATCTAAAGGACTTGCCACAATCTCCAAAATTAATCCCAATCCGCATAAACCACGTTCCGACAGACGCATTACACTCAATCAAAGAAGATCTGAAAAAGCAATCATCAAGAATCAAACAATTTAATGAAAGGACTTTTATTGAAAAGCATTCCAACAATTTATCCCTCTTCTCTTACTTAGCAGGGATAACAATATTGGTGTATATTCTGTTCAAACTATTTCAATGTCTGCCTAGAAAATTTAATCGACGCCGTAACAACAACCATGACAACGGATGCATCCAGATTTTCAATAACTGCTTCGATAAAAGGAGGCAGCGTACTTCAGCTCATGTCGCCATCCCGATGTCTACGTTGAACACTACTTCGAGCTCTGCCATCTCCGAAGACTCAGAATCTGACGACGCCACAACTTTCGACGCCGCAACGTCACATCCTCAAAGATCGGGCAAATTCGAACCCGCCCAATCTTTGTTTTAAAGGGGGGAGATGTTATGTTGGAGTTCTCACCCTCATTAATTAAGTACCTAGTGATAAGACTTAAAGTGTAAACAAGTATTTAGGTGTAAACATGTAATTAGCTTATTAGGTCCTTAGTAATCTTCCATACTTAGTTAAGTTGTTTTGACACTGTAAATGTAAACATTCCCACATCCCTTCCACAAACCAAAATGATCCTTTATAAGATCCCGACCTCGCTCGACGAGGCAGTCACTACCAAATCTCAACCTCGACATCACTTAAATCTTTTATACCATATTCGTAAATTTAGTTATAAATCGTATAATAAAGTATTAGTTCTTAAAAACAGTGTTTATAAATTCGCCACATAACACCTACACAAATATTTTCTGGACAAAATAGAAAGTCGGAATGAGCATCATGTAGGCTATCGGGGTATTCTAGACCTACTTCTAAAATATATCCAATATCAGAGGTGATTGGTACATTATAATTTACATAAGGATCTTCCCATTCAAAATTAGAAAAAGGCAAGTATTGAGACATAGCCCACCCATATAAATTGTTTGCAACTTTGGTATATTTTAACATAGCATCCCAACTTAACCCTGGAGCGGTATAGTAATGAGCAGGATCTAAATCGTAAGTCTTCATGCAAACATTTCTAAAATTTTCGAAAATATCACATAAAAGTATTACATCAGTTTTTAAATAAAGATTAGAATAGTCAGCCATATTTTGACAGTAGAAATGAGACCATACTTTTTGAGCATGATTATAATCATCAACTGAAATGCTTTCACCAGTCAATGTACTAGCGAAACACTCAATTGATGGCAAAGATGATAATTCTAATGATTGTATAAGTCATATGTTCATATGGATAAACACCTTTCAGCTTTAACAACTGAAAGTCTTTATCGGAGGGATATATTTTTTTCATTTCTCGGAACTCATCGTCATTAAGATTCTTAGCTAGTGAATCTAAACTACTCTACTCATAAAAATTTAAAAGAGTCCATAAACCTCAAACTAACCTTTTTACCATTTACACTCAGAATTTTTGAGAAAGAAATATACTTTTCTTTATTTTGTGGAATGATTTGTACCTCACCTTCGGCAAAATTTAATGCATGTACAATAAAATGAGCATCGTAATTGCTCAGATTATGTAATATTATAGGAATAAATGAGGTGTTATGAATTATTTTGCTACAATTCTCATGACTTAGAGGCCGGTCGTGGCGCAGCGGCACGAGGTGTGACTGTAAAACCGACTGGTTGTGGGTTCGATCCCCACTCGAGGAGAAATATTTACTTAAATTTATATTTCTATTTCTTCGCTCTGGTGTCGAGGACAAGCGCGGCGTTGAGTTCTGCCACTTAACACGCAATGCCTCCAGAATTCGGCAGAAAGTGGGGAACGAAATGTCTTTCACTAAGTTCCCTCTGCCTACCTTGCTGTGTGCGGGATACAGCGTGAAGCTGATTTTTTAATTCTCATGACATACACCTATAAAAGTACCTAAATGCCAGTCGTGATCGATATATCGTTCATCCTTTAATTTACTCTCACATATGTAACATATAGAAGCTTCTTGTATTGTTTTGTTATCTATTTCTAATAGAGGAAGAGGACATTTTTGAAACGAATTAGCTCTACAAATAATTTCTATATCTTTACGTAAACTTGTCAAAAATACGTCAGCACAATCTTCGCCGGTATAAGTAACATATTTAGAAAGCTTATTATCATATGAACATTTGACATAATAACCAAAGCTGTACTCATCATGTCTTTGAACGTTGGTAGTGAAAGATTTAAAAGGATCATTGGAACATGAATCGATTGGATTGAGAAAAGACTCAAAATCTGCGTAAATCACAAAGGGTACTCTCTTTTTCTTTTCATAACCTTCGAATTTTATCTTGTCACTTGGGGCATTTTCACCACGCCAGTTTTTTTTACTTATATCTTTATTTGGAAGATCGGTTATGACATGTGTGCAATCATTCAATCTATGTCTATCGAGAGCTTCCTGACTGTTAAAATAAATAAGGCAGCCGTCACAAATGTAAATGGCATTATTTCTTGATGTAACCTGATGACTCACTAAACGAGATAAGTTTTTTATATAGCAATAATGGCCATTACTTCCACTCGTTATGTAAAGTAAATTAATATGAATAGGTTTGAGACACTTTGTAAAATATAAAGGACCAACCACAGAGTTAGACTTACTCAAACCATTGTATTCCAGTCCATAAACGTTAACACTCAAATTATTCAACTTTTCGACTTTATGAATGTCTGTTAACTTCACAGGAAAAGGAACACCAACAAAATTTAACTTGTTTTCATATTTTGAATATGAAGTGACTCGATCTGAACTTTTATTTGTTGGGTACAATGCTAAGAGTAAAGCACTGAACATCGCTAATTTTTACATGTATTACTGCCTTTTTGTTTCGTATGTCGTGAGGCAAATCAATGTATGAAGATCCGCGAAGTGGATTAAATTTATTCACATCCATATCCAAACTTAATATTTTCTGAATAGACCAACCGCTGTCTTTCTTTTCAAACTCGGTTATTTTGTTTGCAAATGTTTCATTTAAAGACTCGAGAAATTCATTTAGATTAACAGATTCGTTAATGACGACATTCGGAGTTTGAAAATCAAAAGTATTTGTCAATTCTTTACATTGTTGAATAAAATTAGCTTGGAGTATAAAATTAACTTTGAAGGTTTTCAAAGCTACTATACTCTCACTAACTAAAGTAAAAAGAGTATCTTTGACGGAATTTAAAAACAAATTAAAATCTAAAAGCTCATCACTAACGGAGAGTGGAGTTATTCTGTAAGTATAAACACGTTTTCCAAATGCTTTTTCGATTAATGTTACATTAGGAAAACTGTGATGAATGCGTAATTCATTATTTTTATGAATATTGCTTCGGTAATGATTTGCTAAATATCTCCTTTTAACAAGTATTTTGCATACCTCACACTTGATCATGTCAATGTTTAATGGTTGAACTGATGGTTCTGAATCCCTCGAAGTTGAAGGTTCGCTTGGACGTCTCATTTTCACAACTTTTTTATTGTTATCTTGAGCTACGCGTTTCAAGCCTCTGCCAACTTGTAAGCTGGTTAACAAAGAAAAAATAAGTTTTAAATTCAATATCTCATAAATTTAAACAGGAAAAAAAAGAAATAAATAAAAAAAACATTAATAATCATTATTACTTACTGCTTTTCCACACTTTCACTTATGTTGAACAAAGCTTCATCAAATTGTGAATCAAAAGTCTTTGACTCAATACTTGTGAATTTATCGTTGAAAACTTCCATAGCACATTCTGCTGATTCAACAATCTCACAAATTTCATACAATTCCTTGTCAGTCCAGCAATTACTTTCAATCTCCTGTTCTTTAGTAAAAAACACACTAGTAACATGATCACAGTTCGACATTTTCAACTACTATTTAACTCAACACGAATGAATGTAACGCAAGACGGTTTAAATGTGAGTATGTTAGAAACGTTTTTGGCTTTTATAGATTCTTTACAAATGAACAAACCTATTAGACTACCGCAAATGATAACGATAATATTCAAACTAATGCTTATGACTTAAGAGTTTTAGTAAATAATTTATTTAGTCTTTTTGTTTAAAGTGATATTTTTTTAGGTTTGGTGCACTAGAAATTTCTTTGGTGATACTATGTACCCACTTTCGTGTAATTTGATGGTGGCTATTTTTGTTATTTTTCTTGTTATAATATTTGACCCTCACATCTGCATGTTTCCAGTGCTCCTCCGGTGGTATATCAACCAGTTTTTTCAGTTCAAATATCTCAATTTTTATGAGATGTGTTGCATTGGATCCATCATCTTCGTTGGTAGTAATATATGAGGTACCATCGTTCGTCGCTCGCCCCACCGATGAAGAATGTAGTTTTGTCTTTTTAATTTTTTTTTTTGAAAGAACTCGTTTAGAGAGTCACTGCTTTTTGATCTCTCCCGTTTCTTGATAGGGTATGGCGAGATACGTTCATCGTCAGATGTTGAGAAGTAATACTGTTTATACGTGTTTTCTTCGTATTCTGCATTATTCCCACCCACGCAGCGTGTAGGCTTCAACAATGAATACAAAGGAAAATGAGTATAAAAATAAAATAAATTTCTACGCGATAGCGTAGAAATTTATTTTATTTTAGCGTTTTTTAGATATAAAAAACGTTAGAGAGTGGTAAAAAACACACGTTGTAAAAAATCACAGTAAAATATAGAATAACATGAATAAAAAGTAATACTCACATCCATAATGGTATCCATGTGGTTAGCACTTACGGTCAAAGACATTTATTTTTCCAAAAGATTTACATATAAATCGCTTACAGAGAAAATTGCAAAAAACATTAAGTAACAAATTCATATATCGAATAGGCGTATACAATAATAAGGTAAAATTTACAATAACCTAATTTATGTTTACAATAACCTAATAATATCCCTACAATGCAAACAAGTATGAATACTTTGTGATGTGAGGGTAGCTTAAGAAATTAATAGTAAAAACTATAGCAAATGTACAAAGTAATGTTACTAAGGTAGGTGACACATTAAAAGTTTTAATATAAAAATTAATACAAAAACATCAATTTATTTAAAAATTAATTGATGTTTTTAGATTTCGTTTATTTATTTAATGCGTTTTTTTGTGTTAAATGCTATATTTTATAACACTTATAAAATAATCATTTACTTATACTATTTACATTATTCTTATTTTATTTTCTTATGCTTAGTATCTTATTAGGTGGAGTATTTACTAAGTGTAGCATTGTATTGTAATAAATACATATTTTAGTTATGAACACTGTTATATTTTATGAGAAATCCTTTAAAATATGGCTTTTTAGTCTTTTTTTAAAACTATAAAATATTTTTATATCTTTTATGTCCTTGGGCAAATTATTGTAGGTATAGGCTCCTTCGAACAAAATACTTTTCTTGACGTAGTTTGTCCTCGATGTCCCTAAGCATATGTTATTAGCACTTCTGGTCATTCTTTTATGTAAATTAATTCTTTTCGTGAAAGTTATTTGAGAGTGTATATCTTTTGTTTGTATTTTTCTAATATGAATGTGACAGTATCTTAAAATTATACATTTATTATATTATTTATAATTGTATCGTTAAGAATATTATAATACTAAAATAAAAACTAAGAATTTACTATTAGAATTGTTTTGACTAAATTTATGATTGGTGGGAAAATATGTCGGTAGAATATAAAATGGATTACAGTGCTTTGTTAGGGCATTCTGTGACGAACTGCCGGACTGAATTAATGTAAGTGATACCTTCTATTGTTTCTTTTTGTAATTTAAGATTGTTATTTGTGCTTTTATTCATTTTTCTATATTTTCTATGTTATTTGACTAAGTATAAAATAAATAATGTTGTATTTACTAAACTATTGATTGAAACATAATAAATTAGTTAATGGTTTATAAAATTGGGAATCCATGTTGTTTTTTTTTATCCAGCCCATAAAAACGTAGATATATGAATTTAATCAAATTTCACTAATATATTATTTTATTTATTGCTTCTTTTTACTATGTACAATATAAATTATAAATTATTAAATAAATACTTAAATTAAATATAATCATTTTATTTATAGAAATACATAATTCTAACAAATGCAAGTGCTGCATCTTCACTGACCAGCGCGACTGTTATAGTGGTTAACACTAAATCTATTAGGCTACAGCTGCATGATAGCGTTTCGCACGCCGTCGTAGCAATATCTCGGCACACCGACACCTGCACGTACTATAGTGAAGGCAAAGATGACGCAGTAAATATGTTAATTCGGAACGCGACGAAGGCAACGACAAAAAGCATTGTGGAATATAATTTAAAGATGGCTTTGAAAGATAGGAACGCAGCAGTCACCTCTTCCACCATAGCGGTCATGCCCTTATCCTAGTGCAAAATTCCTCACATCCAAATCAATTATGATAAAAGTTTAGCATGTACTTATAATTATGTAATTAAATATATATTGTAATATGTAAAATTGTTAAATATATATATAAATATAAACACTCGCTTAACCTTAGATCTAAGTAAAATTTTGTAAAATAATGTAAAGTTAAAAATATAATTTGCTTATTATAGATATTGATTGTATGTAAACGACAATGTAATTAATATATATGATAAGGATATTAGATATAATAATAAATTTAAAAAGTGTACGGACCAAGTGTCTGTAGTGTTAAGAAATAAAATAAAAAAAAAAAAAAAAAAAAACAAATGCAAGTATTATATTTATATATTTGGGTTAGATTCATTAATTTCGTTTCATTATAGATTTTAGTTGTAGGAGTAAAATAATTATATTTAAAGAGAATCTTGATAAGTTTATTTTGCATAGTTTGTAAGTTTTGTAGGTTAGTTTTAGCTGTTGAACCCCAAATTTCAATTAGATAGTCCAAATGTGGTTTGGCTAACGAATTATAGATAGTATAACAAACATTTTTCGGAAGGCATCGTACTATACGTCGCACAGCTCCTAGTATTGATTGTAGTTTTTTACGAGCTTTATCGATATGGGGTATCCACGTTAGCTGATTATCTAGGATTAAGCCTAGATATTCTTGTGTATTGGCCCTAGTTATTGGTATTCCATTGATTGTAAGTGGTTTGAAGTTGCCTATTTTTTTATTTTTCGCAGCAAAAATTATATAATTAGTTTTAGATATAGTAATAGTTAATAAATTACATTTAAGCCAGTTATTTAAAATATTTAAATCTTGTTGAGCGTCACAAATTACAGCATCTATCGAATGTCCATCTATACTAATATTATAAAGAGGTAAGATTTGTATTTTTGTATGTATGTATGTGTGTATGTTTGTAGAGTTTTCACACAAAAACTACTGGACCGATTTCAATATTTTTTTCACTATTAGAAAGCTGCATCTTCACTGACCAGCATAGGTTATATTACATTTTCAAAAAAAATAGAGATCCCTAATAAAAATGCAATAATGTAACCCAAAGTGAGAAGAAATTGATCTTAACAATTCTATCATCGCATGCGCCGCGAAAACTATTGATGATAGAATAAAACAATGTTCTACAGTATTATAGAGCGCATCAATATCTATAAAAAAGTCCGCGATAGCATATGTCCAACTACTGTAGTTATGACAATATAACCATTTTTTTAAATTTTATAAGTTAACAAAAGTGCCGACAATAATCAAACCATATTATTCATACCTCTGCATTAATCCTTATCCTATTAAATGATATTTTATTAAAGATAATTTCAATACCTGTAAAATACTTTTTAAATTAATAAAATCGGATATCCCATTCAAAAGATATAACGAATTTAAAAATATCAATCTAAAGAAAATCATGTAATAATAAAAAATGCGGAGTGTGTGCCGTGTGGCCTCGCACACCGTGGCGAGTAACTCTCTGCGGGGGTGAGGAGGAGGCCCCTCACCCCCGCAGAGAGGGGGAGGTGCATCGATATCACTAAAATTATTATGACAATCGATTAGATTTTTTGTTTCCTTATTTGATTTGAATAGGCCCCGAAAATACAAGACCAATTTGGAAAATTCTTTTACAATTAGACGATTAAGGTGTAAAACAATACAAAAAAAAAACCTTATATCGCGTACGCTGTGGAAATTATTGACAATAGAGCAAAGTGATGTTCTATAATTTCATAGAAGACATCAATATCTACAAAAAGTTGACGATACCATGTGTAACTGTTAGAGTTATGTTACAATAACTAATTTTCAAAGGAAAAAGTGCAAACTAGATTAGAGCCGCCATCGTAGTACAGAGGGACATCTAAAATATATATATTTTATATTCTGTCGTAATGAATAGCTTTAAACTTTGCATATAAAGGTATCCTGTACGTAGTATATATTTTTTTTCATTTATTATTACCAGTACAACAGTATCGATACTAATGTGGTATCTACATTTTTGTATATATTTAATATTTTTTCTCCCCTTAGTGTTTTCAGGGTGGATAACACAGACAATATTTTATTCACCATAAAAATGTTAGTAGTTTTTATAATTCTAATATAATTAAACAACTTTCTAAAATGATCTTTCCTTGCATGTGTTGTAATAACTATCAGGAGCTATTAAACAAAACAATACATTCTCATTTTGATAAATATATTATACGTTATTATAGTATAGCAATATAATATATAAGATATTATATATTATTTTAATTTTTATCTCAAAACTAGCGGGCGCGCGCAACTTCGCCTGCTTATTAGCACCCTTAGGGGTGAATTCTAAAAAAACCACCAAAAGCGTGTTCAATAAAATATTTTAACAGTCTGAATTGAATGTTTTATAAAAATCGGTGGCGATTTAAAGATTTTTTCATATAAACTTTCAACCCCGTCCATTGTTTTTAGAATTCATCCCTAAGAGGATGAATTCTAAAAACCATGAAACACGTGTACAATGAAATATTTTGAAGAGTCTGCTGACTTTCAAACTTTATGGAAATCGGTGCTGCTTTAAAAAAAATCCATACTAACTTTCAACCCCTATTTCAATTATGCCGGAACAGTATGCGAAAAGATTACGACAAAAGGATGTGTTCAAGGTTCAATCGGAGGACCCACCTTTTGGAATATCATATTGGATTCATTGCTACAAAAACTGAACTGTGATGGAGTGTACTGTCAGGCCTTTGCTGATGATGTAGCTTTAGTTTTTGCAGATCATTCAACACACAACTTAGAACAAATGATTAATACCACTCTGGAGACAGTCGTAGAGTGGGGGAATCGAAATAAGCTAAACTTCGCAGCGCATAAGACTAATGCTATGTTGCTGACGAGGAAGACTAAGTATGATCCCCTTCGTTTATGCATGTCAGGTACCACAATCGAACTGGTCAAGGAGATAAAAATTCTAGGGCTAGTAATCGATCATAGGCTCTCTTTCAAATCGCACGTGTCTGCACAAATAAAAAAAGCAGCAAATATTTATAAACAGCTGGCGTGCGCAGCGAAAGTGTACTGGGGCCTAAATTCTGATGTCACAAGAACCATCTACGTGGCGCTTGTGGAACCTATAATCATGTACGCTGCAAGTGCCTGGTCTAGGTCAACAGACATGCAAGCGATTCAAGATCAGCTAAACGCGCTCCAGAGAGGTTTTGCTCAAAAAATCTGCAAAGCGTACAGGACGGTATCTTTAGTATCTGCACTTTCGCTCAGTGGTCTATTGCCACTAGATATAAGAATAAAAGAGAATGCGAGCCTCTACAAAGTAAAAAGAGGGTTTTGTAAAAATTACCTCCCATCTGGAAAGGAGCTCGAGGTCGAAGAGACCTACCTAAGCAAGTCACACCCGTCAACACAAGTAGCTATCGAGTTCGAATTGCTGGAGGACTTGAATCCCAATACCATCGAATTACATCATATCGAGGGCGCCCAGATTTTTACTGACGGTAGTAAAATCAAAGGAAAAGTGGGAGCAGCCCTGTCACGATGGGAAGAAGGAAAGGAGACCGGTTATGAAAAATTCAGTCTACATCCAAACTGCACGGTCTTCCAGTCCGAACTGTACGCACTAGATAGGGCGATACGAAACGTGGCAGACAGCAACGACTCAATAGTTAATATCTTAAGCGATTCCAGATCGTCACTGGAACTATTAAGAAATCCTAATTCGGGCCACCCCTTAGCAAAGACAATAAGGGAAAGCGTGAGGAAGATCAAAGCACAGGGGCGCGAAATTAGATTGTTCTGGCTCAAAGCACACGTGGGTATTGTTGGAAATGAACGTGCCGACGAACTAGCAAAAGCAGCGGCACTCGCAGACTCTGATCAGGACTATGACAAAATTCCATTGTCATATGTTAAAGAAACGATAAGAAAAGAATCTGTCCGCATATGGCAGGACAGGTATGAAACATCCCAGACAGGAGCAGTTACAAAGAAATTCCTCCCAGATGTAGAAGTAGCATTCAGAATAACGAGAACGACGGTATTTGCACCGCTTCACATCCAGATGCTAACGGGACATGGAGGTATTGCAGAATATCTGTATCGGTTTAAACTGAAAAATTCTCCGAGTTGCGAATGCGATCTAGAAACACCTGAATCTGTAACGCACATTTTATTCGAATGTCCAAGATTTGCTGCTTACCGCTTCGATCTCCAAACGCATATCGATATAGACCTAACCGAAGCCAATCTTCCAAGCATTATGGTAAATCCTATCTTTCGGAAGGCTCTCCTCGATTATGCCCTAAAGGCTTTTAGTATCGCATGTCGCCGAAACAACACCAGAAATACAGGAGATTCCCATAGCCTATCAACACCAATATCAATATCAAAGCACAAACAAGCACAAACACACACGTAGGTCAACAAATACCAAACATACACCCGCAACATATAAATATAGACACTGCACTCCAGCTGCTACAACACGCCCAAAGGAGCAAGCCAGGATTAAGAACAATAGGTGTGGCCCTCTACATGGATGAAAATACCGAAAGGTTGGGCATAAGCTTCTGCAAGCCTAGAAATCACAAATACATCGCGGTATCACCTGGTCTGGCTAGTCTGTTGAATGGTAGCACCAAGAAAATCGCAGTAAGACGCAAAATCTATGAAGCGTTACCCACGAGGATGGTTGGTGACATTACATGTCGAATAGTGAAATCGAAAAACAAATCGATAATACTCCTCGACTGGGGTGAAAAAAACACCATTCGCGCGGGCTTGTGAGCTGCTCCATAAACTGAGTGAGACAACAGAACAAGGGCCACGAATAATAAGCATAGATGCCATGGTGGTTGAGTATAACAGAGGAGAAGTAGCAGACCGACTGGGTTGCATAATGGCCTCCAAACAACATGAGGTCATAGTGTACGAGGACAGAGGTGAAGACCTCAGTTACCTTAAGCCTGCACACTCCAGCACCCAAGCAGATCATCCTCAAACAACCCTTTTAACCACCGAAAGTGGCTCAGAACGCTTTCAACGATTGACCGCAGAAGACAAAACCAAAAGTCCAGAGACAAAACACTCAGCTGCGAAGGCCATATGCAGAGGCTTTGGTGCAATTTTGGGAAACGTATTTGGTAGAAGGAAACTTCGTGCGGATGACAGACAGGCGGTAGCACTGGAGGAGTTCACAAGGAAATCGACAGAAGTTCCAGCGACAACATCCCGGCCAAAACCTACAAAGGCGGCAATGGATATTGTACAACCACCAGACTTCTTACCAATTCGAGAGCACGAGGACCACTACAAGAACGCCATGTTGGAATTCCTTGCAGTTCTGAAAGCTACCAAACAAGTCAAGTTTAGAACTTGTAAGGAAATTATACTTGCTTTTCAAGGCGGATACTCAATTTTGGGAGTAAAACTTAAAGAGGCAGAAGGCGCGATATATAATAGCGATAGCGGCCAGACCATCGCGGGAAGCATGAAAGGCACTTACATGGCAGCATACAATGCAACATCTGGCTTTGTCGAGTTGAATGAAGAGGAGACCAGGAGAACAGGATACCTCAAATTCAACACGCCTGCCAATGATCCCATGGTGGTTACTGCAAAATGTACTAGGATTATGCTGGAGGAAAGAATGCTGGAAATGGCTCTACACCTAGATAACACCCCTGAATCTACAGCTCCATTTACGTGGAAGTTGCCCAAGATGATGTGGGTCAACGGTGTTCCCGGGTGTGGTAAGACAACGTGGATAGTGGAACAATTTGACATTGCCAGGGATACAGTCGTAACAAGTACGACGGAAGCAGCCAACGAACTTCGAGAGAGGCTCTCGGAACGTATAGGGAATTTGGTTAAAAGTAAAATCCGCACTATGGCTTCAATGTTGGTAAACGGAGCACGACGAGAATCAGACAAGTGTTACCGCTTGATAGTCGACGAAGCTTTAATGAACCACTTTGGAGCGATAGTGATGGCAGGCAGAATCTCCGGAGCCGAGGAGATTCTTTTAATTGGAGATGTAAATCAGCTACCCTATATAGACCGAGAGAATCTTTTCGAAATGATTTACCGTAAGCCGCCACAACTCTTCAACCAAAACTTGTTGTGTACTCACAGAAGTCCCATGGACGTCGCCTATGCCCTGCGACAGATATATCCTGGTATATACTCGTCTAAGAGTGTAGTGCGATCCCTTTCTATAAAGGATATCAAAATGACACCAGTACCGGGAGATCTAAAATACACACTGTATCTGACATTTACCCAGGAGGAGAAAGAATCTCTGATAGCGCAGGGGTGGGGAGGAGAAACAGGTTCGAAGGTGCTGACAATTCACGAGTCTCAGGGTCTGACCAGCGCGACTGTTATAGTGGTTAACACTAAATCTATTAAGCTACAGTTGCATGATAGCGTTTCGCACGCCGTCGTAGCAATATCTCGGCACACCGACACCTGCACGTACTATAGTGAAGGCAAAGATGACGCAGTAAATATGTTAATTCGGAACGCGACGAAGGCAACGACAAAAAGCATTGTGGAATATAATTTAAGGATGGCTTTGAAAGATAGGAACGCAGCAGTCACCTCTTCCACCATAGCGGTCATGCCCTTATCCTAGTGCAAAATTCCTCACATCCAAATCAATTATGATAAAAGTTTAGCATGTACTTATAATTATGTAATTAAATATATATTGTAATATGTAAAATTGTTAAATATATATATAAATATAAACACTCGCTTAACCTTAGATCTAAGTAAAATTTTGTAAAATAATGTAAAGTTAAAAATATAATTTGCTTATTATAGATATTGATTGTATGTAAACGACAATGTAATTAATATATATGATAAGGATATTAGATATAATAATAAATTTAAAAAGTGTACGGACCAAGTGTCTGTAGTGTTAAGAAATAAAATAAAAAAAAAAAAAAAAAAAACCCCTATTTCATCCGTTTAGGGTAAAAAATTTCAAAATCCCTTATTAGTGGATGTACAAATTATTGAAATAACTATCTGTCCAAACTTCACGTTTCTCCTCAGTCAGTCAGGTACATGTCCTTTTATATATATAGATAAATAGATAAATAAGTGTATTTTGATCAAATTTATTTTCTTAAAAAATTAACAGTGCCCAAAAAAGCTATCATTTCTCTATGAGGATATAAATAAATAGTTATAAAGGTCAGTTTTTTTAATCATTACACCATTCATACATGACAAATGTTACAATAAACACAATTAAAGCGATTTTACGGCTCCCGCACCGCGCTCACGTCTTAGCTCTTTAAATCGCTTAAATCGTTTCTGAGATAAGCGTCGACTAACAGAAAAACCAACAAACAAACAAAATTTACAAATATTATTGTTTCTGGTTCTATTACTTTGTTAATTGCCCCCAATAATATTTTTTATTAAAACAGGAACAAAGCAAGCATACATTATTTATTAAAACAGGAACGTAATTCCCTGTACCGAAACAAACAAATAATTTACAAATTTAAGCGGGTGAAGCCGCGAGCTGGTTGCTATAGTTTATTAAAGTTTATATTGGGTTTAGATGGATCACGTGGGGATGTAAATACATTTTAATCATTGGCACGTAGAGGTACGTTACATTCATTTACAGTACTTATATTTTTCAAGAGAACTTAATCAAAACTTTGTATATCTAAAAAATACGTGAAATAATCATGTTAAGGAAGTATCAATTATTTTATGAATCAATCTTAATGTTATATTCAAAACAAATGAATTGTATGTAAATTTGGTAATACATTTCAAGTAGGAAAAAAAAGAAAAAATGCAATATAATTGCGTTTCTCCTTTTCTTTCCAATTATTTATATTTCTACTATTTATATCGATATATCAGCGACGTAAATGCGGGAATAGAGCTGCCGTCTTAGTACAGAGTAACCTCTAAAAAATATATTTACGTATTATAGTTAAAGAGTAAAAAGTGTGAAGAGGAATGTGTGATTCCTCTATAGAATATATTATTCTACATAATATCTTAAAAAAACAAGTTTAAACAGGATATATAATACTAATCCAGTATAATCATTTTCTATCAACATTTTTTAACTTTTAATTTGGAACATTTTGAATTGAACAAAAATTTAAACTATTTTGTCTAATTTTTTCGTCATAATGGCGCGAAAATATTCAAAATATTAAAAAAAATATATATTTAAAAAAAATAATTTATTAAGATAAGAATGTTGGTAGTTTCTCAAAAGGTATAAGAATTAAAATATAACTATTAGTTGTATTCACTAAAAAATCACTATAGATATTAAATATGCTCAATTATATAGTATTTTTGTCAGCACCACTTTAAATGAAACCATAGTTTTAACTACTCTATAAAAGCCTAATACAATTTAAAAAATCCCAAAAATGAAAAAACTATTTTTTTATACAAAATAAATTATATATTATCGTTGATATTAAAATAAAACGCTATTTGTCATTAAAGACGCAAACAGACATAGGCCTATCAAGGGGAAACCGCCGCATACGAGTCGTCAGTATTGGCGACAAAGTTCAAAGTTGCTTAGCCTTTAGTAATATTTTGTAGTAGTATGTGTTAACGTTATAGGTATCTATGCGTAAAAATCCTACGTCTTAACTGTTGAGGTATCTTGATAAATTCTTTAGGTATGGGTTTAAAATATTTTGTCCTATATATTGGCCCCGTAAAAGAAGCGCTGACGCTTCCATTCTGTATAAATATTGAAGGCCGTCGTGGCGTAGGGGCACAAAACTATGCCTGTAACGTGACGTTATGGGTTCGATTCCGACTTGATTGAATTGTAATTTAATTATATTTTCATTTCGCACGTCAGTCATACATCATACGCAGTATCTTAACACTTAAGTTCCTTCTACCTACCCTGCTATAGGCTGGATTTTTTGTGAACCAATTAAAATGAAACTATTACTAAATATTTAAAGGAAGTTAGGCAAATTACAAAACTGCACTTAAATCGATTAAGCCCTTTCTGAGATTATCGTGAACGCACAGATAAACAGACAAACTGACCAAGTTCTATTACATTTTTAAACGTCCTTAATAACAATTTTTCTAATATATCTTCCATGTACAGACACCGATGACTTAGGATTTTATTATAAGTATCGATATAACTATAACTATATAGCTATAACTATAACTTAGGTCCTAAAGACTCCTTAAGGCAAAAGTTTAAAGAAATTAATACATTGACAGTTGCATCTCTCTTATGGGAGGTACGAAAATGCGACCTAAGGTTTTAATAATTTTCACATTAGAAATCTTGAGTGCGTTGCAAATATACATTATAAGTATATTAAAACGTGAATATAATTTTAGTGTTTTAAGTAAATAATTCTGTGGTTAAAGCGGGCGAAGCCGCGAGCGGGTCGCTAGTAGTAAAATAAACTGGTATCATCAGCATACAAGGTAATATCTCCTTTCAGTCCGATCTCATTTACATTATTTATGTAAATAAGAAATAGCAACGGACCCAAGATTGATCCCTGTGGAACGCCAAAAGTGATCATTTGGGGCTTACTTTGATGATTATCTAGTTGAACAATTTGCGACCTTTTTGTCAGGTATGAATTTAATATTTGATAAGCTTTGTCCCTAATACCCAATGCCTCTAACTTCAACAAAAGAATTTTATGGCTTACTGTGTCGAATGCTTTTTTTAAATCAATGAATATTCTTAAGGCTATTTTCTTTTTATCTATGTTAAGTCTTATATTTGTAACTAGATCGACAGCAGCTGACACAGTATTCGATTTAGGTCTGAAGCCGTATTGTTTTTCGTAAAGGTACCCAATAGAATTAAGAAATTTGCTAAGCCGGCTATGTATAGCTTTTTCTAGAATTTTTGACATCACTGGGAGCACTGAAATAGGACGGTAATTGCTAGGATCAATTTTGTTACCTGATTTAAAAATAGGGCGAACTTTAGCGATTTTCAGTGTGTCGGGGAAGTATCCCTCAGCTAAACATGTATTGAAACAGTTGACTAAGCTCTGTGCTAAAACGTTTTTTAAGGATTTAATAGTTTTAGTAGTAATTTCATCTACTCCTGAGCTGGTATTTGAGTCAAGACTATTTATAATATTTAAGAGTTTTCGTGTTGTGATGGGTTCTAATTGTGTTAATTGTTTGTCTTCAGCTATTGTGCACTTTGGAATTGTATATGTTAAATTATCATGAAATTTTTGCGGTATTTTATTGGCGAGGTCACTACCTATAGTGGAGAAAAACAAATTAAAGCAATTACAAATTTCTTCAATATCAGTCAGTATAATAGATGTTGATTGTAGTTTTGATGGTATGTGAGTGTTATCTAATTTATTGGAAATTAAGTCATTAATAAGTTGCCACATTTTTAAAGGATTCCTTTGACAATTATTGAACTTTTTGCAATAATATTGACATTTTGCTGATTATATGTTCTTGAAAACCGTGTTACTTTGTTGCTTAAACTCCTTCAATAGCTCTTCGTCATCCGGAGCTTGCTTTAACTCATGCCATAGTAGATTTTTTTTATTTATTAATGTGATTATATCGCTATTTATCCATTCTTTACAAGGTAGATTTAATATCTTTGTTTTAATTATTTTATTGCTTGAAATTTGGTGTTTTAATAAGGCTTCTAACTCTTCATATTTTGTAATCTTGATTTTGCCAATAACATTTTCCACTGACTTTACGAGATTCATGTAGTTTAATGTTTCATATTGACGTCTTTTTATACTCTCTGGTTCAATTTTCTTAATCTCGAGATACAATTGTTTGTGGTCAGATAAAGCGGATTCAATGACAGCTAGGTGAAAAGTGTTTGTAGTTAAATTGGTACTCACGTGGTCTAAGATTGTTTTAGAAGATGATGTTTCACGGGTACAATATGCATTAGTGATTTTATTGAGAATTTTAATATTATTTTCCTGGAGGATTTCTTTGTAGTCCCGAACTGATTTTTCTTTGTTGAGTAGATTTAAATTAAAATCGCCAAACACAACAACACGATTATGTTTGTCAAGAAATTGATTGTATTTTTCAAGAAATTCATGATGACTAGCCGTTGGTTGTTTATAGACTACTCCAACGTCAAGGGAAAGCGATTCTAAATGAACCCATAGAAAATGATTGCCTTCATCATATTTCTCGTGCAATAAGTTATGCTTGATATTGTTGTGCACGTAGACAGACACACCACCACCCCTTGCATCCATCCTGAAGTTAAAATAGTGCGTATAGTTTGGAAGTTTAAGTCTATTTCCTTGAGCCTCATCCCTAATCCAACTCAGTAAGAACTATGACATGAATAGTAGTTTGAAAAGATTCAATAACACATCTTAATTCTTCTAGTTTGCCAGGCTTTACTAAACTTCTTATATTAGCGTAAAGAAATTTTAAAGTCTTGTTAGTAATAGTTACTTCATTGTATGAGTTACAAATTTCATGTGTTATGTAGTTATGGTCTTTATTAACTTAACTTAATTTAACTTCACGCTTTATCCCTAGCGGGGTAGTCAGAGAGAACGGAGCGCCAAATGCTACGGTCTCTACATACCTCTTTCGCCTCGTCCACTGTCATCAACCTCTTCATACATGCCCTCCGGGGGATCCTCATGCTTTTTACGTGACCTTCCTCCAGTATCTTTGCTACTGTGTTTTCGAAGATCAACCGAGGTCTCCCCTTACCTCTCTTACCACTCACTTTTCCATCATTAATCTTTTTTGCCATTCTTTCCTCGCTCATTCGTTCGACGTGCCCAAACCAGCTGAGCACGTTCTTCTTCATTCTCACCGTGACATCCTCGCTGGTACCTGCCATTCTGTGTACCTTTTCATTGCGGATTCGATCAGCTAGGCTGACTCCGCATATCCTACGAAGAGATCGCATCTCCACAGCATTCATCTTTCTTTCATTCTTCTTCTGTAATACCCACGTTTCGCTGCCGTATAACAGGGTCGGTACCAAAACTGCATTGTGTACGGCCAAACGCGCAGCTGTGCTGACGTTTCGCCGTCTCATCAATGCAGCCAAGGCCCCGTTAACCTTGTTACCGGCAGCAATACGCCTTTCCACATCCATCTCGTATCTTCCATCTCTACTGAACATACTTCCCAAATATACCACTTCATTCATCTGTTCTAATATCTTATCATTTACACTGATCTTGCATTCCGTCCTTTCTTCGTCTCGTTCAAAAATCAGAACCTTTGTCTTATTCACATTGAGGCTTAGACCATTATATTCACACTCTTCTTTCAGAGTGGTGACCAATGCCTGCAACTCGCACTCTGATGATGCAATAAGCACTGCATCATCTGCGTACAGCAGGCAATTCACATTCAGATCACCTACTTTCACTCCCATATCACTTTGTTTCACTCCTTGGAGACAGCTATCAAATGGTCTTTATTATGTGTTGTAATTTCTTTTTTCTTTAGTTTTTTGGCTGCTGTTGTATAATTTTTGGATTTCCTTTTATGTATTTTATGATTAAATTATTTTCTCCATTTTCTCTACGGTGATGCAATTCGTCTCGCAAATTTGACATGGTTTGCCTTTGGCTCGGGGTTTGATCTGAATAAATTTTGACGCTAGGATCCATCAGTTTCGATTTATTTTTTACGATAGTCTTTGATATTTCTGAGGATGAGAAACATACTTAAAGTGGGCGTGTCTTATTCCCATCGTATTTACCTAGGCGAAATATTTTTAAAGGTTCTGGACAATTAGGATAAATGATAAGTACTTGTTTCTTGACTTCTGACCTATCCATTTCTCTTCTCTTCTCCATACTGTCTATGTGTATCTCTAAATTGCATTTTAAAGTTATTATTCTCAGCAATTAATATATCCGTTTTATTCCTTTCATCGGTTATTTGTTCCTTTATTAAACAAATGTCATTTCTTATCATCATAGTATTTTCAGTCTGAGATCTCCCCAAATCCTTGATTAACTCTGATATTTCTGTTTTAAATTCCTTTAATTGATTTTCGAAGATATTATTTTGTACTTTACGCTTTCGGATCGCAATGTTTTGAGTCTCGAGACCAGTTTTGTCTGGATTAGGTAATTCAGTTTGGAGTTTAATATTGCCTTCCGGTGTGTTCATATTGTTAGGAGTAATAATCTAAATGAAAATAAACACTATGGTACATACAGCGTATCCGTTCCGCTTCTCGCTCCGCTTGATTACCCTCTACGTAAGCCTTATCTGGACCTCGTAGTGCAGGACGCACCCGGCAGCGTGTTGACTTGTTTGTCCCTTTCGTTCTCGCACTTGGTGATTGGCAGATCGAAGACAATTTTTGCGTTGGATATAAAACTTTACACTGATTACTATTAGGTTAAAAATTGAAAAACGCGTAATTTTATTATTTGCATTATTATTATCGTAGACTTAAGTGAGACGCGTCCGATCGCTACGCCTTCCGACTGCCGATCTCTTAGCACTTACTAGATAACAGTCGCACAACAGTTCTTAACAAGAAGACACTGAACAACTTAGTGATGAATTCAAAAAACGCAGTCGTTTTATACTAACTAAGACAATGTAAATGAACAAACCTATTAAAATACCACAAATGATAACGATAATATTTAAACTAATGCTTATGACTTATGAGTAATAAAGAAACAATGCCATTAGTAATAATGACAAATCCATTACAAGTTAGAGCAGGTTTAAAATTTCACAATAACAACTAAAAAATAAATAAAAATATATATATTTAATCGAGAACTATTTAATAAACAAAATATTGTTTCACCGGCGCGCCATTATTTCAAATATTGTATGATAAAAAATACAATCGAACTATTTAGATTTCATGAAAATATATATATTAAATGGGAAGTTTTAATAAACAAAATATTGTATCACATTAAAATCAGAGAAATTGCATTAAGTATTTATTATTTAACATAGCGACAAAGAGACAGGCACTGTGGCGTCGTGAGTTTTTTTTTTTTAGTTCCGACGCATCAACGAGTCGACTCGCGGGGTCTGGCGCACTGGTTCTGGCACACTTCCAAAGGAACGTATTCGTTGGTTCCAACCAACCAACCAACGAATACATACTACTCAAAAGGCCTGCATGTGAAAGATACAACCCCGCAAGTTGCTCGCATCACTTATTGTTTTTTATGCTTTGTATACACCTGCACACTGTAAAGGAATGTTACTTTTCACTGGTCTCAAGAATTGGCTCACTTTCTTTTTAGGCTTGAATATAGTTAAGATCAGTTCAATCCTGTCTGTAACCCCCTTCACATATGGTAGAAGTGCTGTCTCTCTACTGTGGGTGGCTTGTTGGTCTTCTAAAAACGCTGGCGGGGAACTGGCAGCTTGTTCTGATGAATAGAATTCTTCACCTAGCGAAGCTCGTCCCCTAGATATTCAGCGTTGCAGGCTCTCTGAAACAAAAATTTGCCAACGGTAGATAGCTATATAGGGTGGTGGTGTGATTCACCATTCAGGTATCTATTAGTGTGCGTGGGTTTCCTATATACTGTGTGGCCTATTGTGCCATTGGGATTTCTTTTTTTTTTTTATGGAAAAGACACACAAGTCTTATGACTAACACATCTAGGAAAGCTAGCTTATTAGCCTGTAATTCTATTGTGAATTGAATATTTATATTAATAGAATTAAGATGGTTTAAGAATATATAAATATAGTCCGTAGGTAAAATTGTAAAAGTGTCATCAACGTACCGCTTATATATCCTAGGTAGACAGGGTGCAGAGCTAAGAGCCATCTCCTCAAAGTCCTCCATGTATATATCTGCTATTACCGGGGACACAGGCGAACCCATAGCAATGCCATCTATTTGTAAATAGAATTCTTGACTGAACATTAGATATCCAGATGTGAGGCAATGTTCTAAAAGTTCAAGATATTCCAAGGGCATATTGTTTTCCTCTAGTTTCCGCTTGACAATCCTGAAGCAGTCCTCAATGGGTATAATGGTGAACACCGACTGGACATCAAAACTGACCATGGTTTCATTGTTACCTAGCTTAAGATCTTTCAGCCCGCTAACAAAATGGTAAGAGTGGTAGAGTCACGTCGCCAGCAATGGCAACACGCATGGGCAGACTCGACCGGATCATTACCACCCCCGGCATCTAAAACCGGCGTGAAGTAGTGGCTTTATGCCACTGCGTTTCGCATCAGGTAATGCCGGGCCCCGGCGCCCAACCCATCTTAAGGCCGGCAACGCTCCTGTAGCTCCTCTGGGGTGGCACGGGGTCGTGGGCGGCGGTAATCACTTACCATCAGGTGACCCGCACGCTCGTTTGCCGTGTCTTTTCCATAAAAAAAAAAAAAATCCCTGACCTAAGATGTTGTGTCGCCACGCAGTGGAGAAAGTACTTTAGCGATATGATGATACGTTGCCAGCTTATACGTTGGTGTAACGATTTGGCTGACTATTGGTCTAAGAGGTACATCTTTAGAATAGAATAGAATAATACTTTATTGCACAAATAATAAATAAAACATACAGTTCATAATAGGAGTAAGAGATACACAAATGTGCAATGGCGGCCTTATCACTAAAAGCAATTTCTTACAGGCAACCATAAAAGCTCAAAGGATTTATTTCACGCAAGAATACAGAAAGGTGCAAAAAGTATTGTTTTATATATATATATATATGATATAACAGAAAATATAAAGCACAATAATTTTATACATACATATATAAATATATAATCATAGGTATACATATATAAAAAAAAAAAAAAATACACATACACACATACACATGTACATCTTTTTTGTGTATTTTTGGTAAGTAATCATTAACATGTCATTAGCCTTATACTTTGTGCATTTGAAGTGAAAGACTGAACCAGAATCGTAAATTGCGAGCTTCCAAATCCTGTCAACCCTTTTAAAATAAAAGTGAGACAAATAACCTAACTTTTTAAAAAAATTATAAGTGACTTGCAATAATAAGTAACTTCTGCACAAAGACACTAGCGACATCTATGGAAAGATACCCGTATTCACAATACAAGTCCGAACCATCTTCGATCTACGATCGTAGTTACCTTAGTAAATCGAAACAGTAACTCAAGAGGGCGTTAGCAGTTACACAAAAATCAGTTTAAATATTGAAATATAATTTATAAAAGGAATCAGACAATATAAGATATGGAAGAAATTATGAACGAGTTACGAAAAATTCGAAGGGATCTAGACGAACAGAAAACCGCAATAAAAACAAGTGGAGATAAAACTAATTTAACCGGATTAATCGCGTATATTTAAGGTTTTTACATTTTTGGAAACCCGACGTTTCGAACACTTTACAGTAGTCCGTGGTCACGGGTAGACTGAGGTGGCATTCGTCTGTCAGTTGATATAATTATCATATCAAACTACCGCCAGCGATTTCTTAATTGCCTCGCGTACTGCCTGGGTTCCTGCAGAATGAGCTGATAGTATCTTGCCCTCTGGTATGGTGGGTTTGAGACTTCAATGAGTTTATGAGTGGGTCCCAGGTGGTAGAAAGTTTCCAGCCATCCTCTCTATTGAAATTAGGATGTTTTTGTATTTCAATAGCCTCACGGATCATCCGAGGAATGAATCTGTTTTCCTTAGCGAGGATTTGAGGATTATCAAACCTAATGTAGTGGCTGGGTTTATCCGCAGTATGCTCACACACAGCTGACTTCGATACATGCCCCATTCTTGATATCTGAGATGTGTTCCTTCACCCTAACACCGATGCTTCTCTTTGTTTGACCAATGTATGATAAGCCACAATCACAGTCTAGTTTGTATACACCTGCACTCTGTAAAGGAATATTACTTTTTATTGGTCTCAAGAATTGGCTCACTTTCCTGTTAGGCTTGAATATGGTTTTTATTGAAGCTCTTCTTAAAATGTTGCCAATCCTGTCTGTAACCCCCTTCACATATGGTAGAAATGCCGGCTGTCTCTCTACTGTGGGTGGCTTGTTGGTATTCTGAGAACGCTGGCGGGGAACTGGCAGCTTGTTCTGATGAAGAGTATTCTTCACCTGGCGAAGCTCGTCCCCTAGGTGTTCAGCGTCGCAGAGGTGATGGGCTCTCTGAAACAAAGATTTGCCAACGGTAGATAACTGTATAGGGTGATGGTGAGATTCACCATTGAGGTATCTATTGGTGTGCGTGGGTTTCCTATATACTGTGTGGCCTATTGTGCCATTGGGATTTCTAATGACTAAAACATCTAGAAAAGCTAGGGAATTATTTGCCTGTAATTCTACTGTAAATTTAATATTGTCGTTAATAGAATTGAGGTGGTTTAAGAATATATAAATACTGTCCGTAGGTAAAATGGTGAAAGTGTCATCTACGTACCGCTTATATATCCTAGGTAGACAGGGTGCAGAGCTAAGAGCCATCTCCTCAAAGTCCTCCATGTATATATCTGCTATTACCGGGGACACAGGCATAGCAATGCCATCTATTTGTAAATAGAATTCTTGATTGAACATAAGATATCCAGATGTGAGGCAATGTTCCAAAAGTTCAAGATATTCTATAGGCATATGGTTATCCTCTAGCTTCTTTTTGACAATCTTGATGGGAATACTAGTGAACAGTGACTGGACATCAAAACTGACCATGGTTTCATTGTTAGCTAACTTAAGGTCTTTCAGTCCGCTAACAAAATGGTAAGAGTCCCTGACACAAGATGTTGTGTGGCCACGCAGTGGAGAAAGTACTTTGGCGACATGTTGAGCCAGCTTATACGTCGGCGTATCGATTTGGCTGACTATTGGTCGAAAAGGTACATCTTTTTTGTGTATTTTTGGTAACCCATACAACTTTGGAGGTTTTACACAACTAGGCACGAGAGATTTAATGTCTAGATGTAATGTTTTCGCGTGTTTTTTGATTAAATCGGATGTCTTTTTAAGTATTTTTGTTGTAGGGTCTTTATCAACAATTTTATACGTTTTTTGATCCGATAGCAATATTGACATTTTTTGTATATACTCGTCGGTGTCCAGTATAAAGTAGAATACCAACAAGCCACCCACAGTAGAGAGACAGCCGGCATTTCTACCATATGTGAAGGGGGTTACAGACAGGATTGGCAACATTTTAAGAAGAGCTTCAATAAAAACCATATTCAAGCCTAACAGGAAAGTGAGCCAATTCTTGAGACCAATAAAAAGTAATATTCCTTTACAGAGTGCAGGTGTATACAAACTAGACTGTGATTGTGGCTTATCATACATTGGTCAAACAAAGAGAAGCATCGGTGTTAGGGTGAAGGAACACATCTCAGATATCAAGAATGGGCATGTATCGAAGTCAGCTGTGTGTGAGCATACTGCGGATAAACCCAGCCACTACATTAGGTTTGATAATCCTCAAATCCTCGCTAAGGAAAACAGATTCATTCCTCGGATGATCCGTGAGGCTATTGAAATACAAAAACATCCTAATTTCAATAGAGAGGATGGCTGGAAACTTTCTACCACCTGGGACCCACTCATAAAATCATTGAAGTCTCAAACCCACCATACCAGAGGGCAAGATACTATCAGCTCATTCTGCAGGAATCCAGGGCAGTACGCGAGGCAATTAAGAAATCGCTGGCGGTAGTTTGATATGATAATTATATCAACTGACAGACGAATGCCACCTCAGTCTACCCGTGACCACGGACTACTGTAAAGTGTTCGAAACGTCGGGTTTCCAAAAATGTAAAAACCTTAAATATACGCGATTAATCCGGTTAAATTAGTTTCATTTAATATGTGTAATAATCGTGAAAATCAAAGAACTTATTAAGTGGAGATAAAGTGACTGAAAAAGTTACTCATATATAAACATCATATTGGAAGATAAGTTTAAACTATTCAATAAAAAATATGAGCTTCTAAGGGAACAATGTGAAAATCAAGAAAAAAGGCTTTATTTTCTAAAAAAAACAAGCAAGAAAAAACAATATTGTTTTTGTCGGTATAAAAGAAACGGAAACATCATATCATAGCCTAGAAAATCTCATAGTGAACTTTATTAAACAACATTTCTCTCTAGAATTAGATTGCAGAGATATTCAAGAAGTTACAAGAATAGGTAAGAAAGGGGGAAAACCTCGACCAATAATTGTCACTTTTTGTACACTTGGAATAAAAATAATTTTGTTTAAAAATAGAAATGCACTAAAACATACCGACTACTACATTATGGAAGATTTCCCACCAAATATTCTAGAAAAGAGGAGAGAGCTTCAAGAACAAGCAAGAATTGAAAGGGAAAAGGGAAACCTTGTAAAAATAAAATATGACAAGCTTGTCATACGTGAAAAAAACAAATCAGCTGGCAATAACAAAAGAGTGCTTTCAACTTCACCTGCAGACAAAACCACAAAAGGAGCCGAAACAAAAACAAATACACAGGCTAATAAGAAAAATAAATCACAAACACAAATAAGAAGAACTTCAAGCCTATCGGACGGTATTATAAAACTGGGCATGCTGAATTACCTGATTAACAAGAACACAAACAACTCATCAGAACTGCAGCAAAATAATAACGTTAACATTTAGCAATTACCGCGTCCCTCTCGAAATGTCAACACAGAGCAACCACTATCAGAACACATAACTCATCTTCCAAGCCGGCTGCTCCCCGTGGAAGGTCATGACCAAAACCCTCCAAATAACCCTCCATAAAATGAAACAACCCCGCAAAATTTATACATTCTGACGTAAAACGTAAAAATACTTTCATCGTATGAACGTTTGATAGAGCTAAAGGAAGCTCTTAAAGAAATTAAATATGACATACTAGGATTAGCTGAAACAAGACGCAAAGGAAACAAAATTGAAGAACATGAAAACTTCATTTTCTGCTATACAGGCGACACCCCTGGAAGACATGGCGTAGGTTTTATCGTAAAACACCATCTTAAGCATAATATAGAAAGCTACGTCGGTTTCTCTGAAAAAGTAGCCATGTTGAACCTGAAACTTGAAAGTGCCAGCTTATCCATTATTCAAGTCTACGCCCCCACTGCACAGGCGAGCGACGAGGAAATCCATAACTTCTATGCGACAGTAAACAGGGCAATAGAATTGGCATACAAAGATTTCATATTAATGGGCGACCTAAATGCTAAAATTGGAATACCAAAAAATGAGGAACATTTAATCATGAAAACACATGGATATGGAACCAGAAACGAGAGAGGACAAAGATTAATCGATTACGCCAATGGAAACAAACTGTCAATTCTAAACACTTACTTCAAAAAAAAGCCAAAAAATAAATGGACTTGGCGATCACCGGATGGAGCCAACAAAAATGAAATTGACTTTGTGCTGTCAAACCGACCTCATCTGTTTAAAAACATAGAAGTACTGAACATTAACTATGCTTCAGATCACAGGCCAGTAAGGGCTACAATATCATACAATACATATATCAAAAGAAGTAGAACAAAATTTAATAACTATCAACACAACAAAATAACAAGCGAGGAAGAAATCACGAAGTTTAAAGAATATCTACACTCCTACATATCGAAAGATCAAACGTTTGCTGAGCTCACTATCCCAGTCCAGAACTATTACGACAACTTACTTAGAGCCATCTCTTCAAGCCTAAAAAGCGCCAGGGTAGCACAAAACAAAAGGAAACGCCACAAAATATTTTCAGAGTGCACATTAAAACTTTTTAAAAGAAGACAACGTCTTCAAAAAAGTTTCAATAAAATAAGAGCAACAAGAAACGAAATCTCAGCACTTTACAAGCCTGTAAACAAATACATAAAAAAGGACTACGCCATTTACAGATATAAAACTATTGAAAAACATCTAGGCCAAACTGGAAGTACAAAAAAGGCATACAAAGAGCTGAAACCAAATAAAACTTGGATCAAAGAGCTAAAGCGAGGGGAAATAACCAAAAATAACCGCAGCGACATTATCAGTATAGCCACAGAGTCTTACAGAGATCTCTACAGTACAAAAGAGCCAGAAGACACCAGCCACGAGAAGCTAAATAACAGCATCAATACTAACACACCAACAAGACTTCAATTTAAAGAAAGTGACGTTATTGAGGCATTGAACAGACTAAAATTAGACAAAAGCCCAGGCTCAGACAGCATAACAAACGAAATTCTAGAGATAGCTACCCCAATACTAGTTTCACCCTTAACTCGTTTATTTAATTCTATTCTCAACTCTGGAGAAACACCCACTGAATGGTCTGAATCGAATATAATATTGTTATATAAAAAAGGAGACCCAAATGATATCGAGAACTATAGACCTATAAGTCTGCTGCCGAGTTTATATAAGCTATTTTCTACAATCCTGACCAAAAAAATTAGCTCTACTTTAGAAATAAAACAACCCGTCGAACAGGCAGGATTTAGAAGAGGTTTCTCTACCATCGACCACATACACACACTAGAACTTCTCATCGAAAAATACCAAGAGAGAAACAGACCATTGTACTTGGCATGTATCGATTACAGAAAAGCATTCGATTCGGTGTCACACAGTTTTATCTGGGAAACTAACAAAACAGAACGTGGAAATTGAATATATAAGAGTAATTAAAAGTAGAAGAGTAAAAGCAGAGTTAAACTAGAAACAGCCGGCTCCTGGTTCCCTGTGAAGAGAGGTGTAAGGCAAGGGGACCCACTGTCACCTATACTATTTATAGCCACACTAGAGTCGATTATAAGCAAGCTTGACTGGAATGAATGCGGTATAAAAGTAAACACTAAATATTTAAGCCATCTACGTTTTGCCGACGACTTGGTGCTTATATCAGAGAAAGGAAAGGAATTACAACATATGATAGAGTCACTAAATAAAGCTAGCAGGCTCGCAGGGCTAACAATTAACCTCGATAAAACTATGGTAATGACCAACAGCACCAAAGTTCAATTATACGTTGACAACGAGCCTCTCCAATATACAGATAAATACATTTACCTAGGTAAACAAATAAGTAAATTGCACGCGAGATCATTTAGTAATACCTACTCACGAAATTCAGGCGTGCCTTCTAAATTATCTATTAAGGAAATTCTATTGCAAGACAATCTCAGTTTGTTTATTCGTAATAAATTATCATTATTTTATTAAATGAAACTAATTTAACCGGCAACACCTTTTTTCGGTGGGTAGGCGTTAAAGTGCAAACACGCGATTTTTCTACTCTCGTTCTCATATTGTTAATTTATTAAATATTAATATATATTAGCCAAGTTATGTAATAAAAAACCATCCCATCCACCAGCAAAGCTATCCTTTATTATATAGCACAGTACATTTGCATATCTTTAAACAAAATAACGCCTAAAACTTAATTTTTTTTTTCTTATTACCACTGTATCATGGAGTCGATGAAGAACACGAGTATGTCACGAATGAGTTAAGTGAACTTTTCAACAAAAGAATGGCTGAGTTTGAGAATAATCTTCATGCTTCTGCTACCCCAGCAAGCCCAGTGTCTAACATAGTGGCACAGTTTACCGAATTTAGAACTTTTGTTATGACTGCGTTAGAAAGCCTTCACAAACAACTCATTTTACTGACTAGCAAATATGATGCTTTAGAAATGAGGTCCAGGAAGAAGATGATCCTTATGCATGGAATTCGTGAGGAAAAGAATGAGCTTGTCTCTTCGACCGTTGTAAAGGTAATCTCTGAACATCTTAGTTTGCCTGGGTTCAGTGCTACTTCTATGAGCCGGTGTCATCGCTTAGGTCGCAGTAACAATAACAAGCCGAGGCCTATCTTAATAAAATTTCTAGATCTTGCACTAAAAAATAAAATATGGTTTGCTAAGACTGGATTGAAAAATACTGGCATAACAATATCAGAGTTTCTCACTAAGGAAAGACATAATGCATTTCTCTTAGCTCGCCAAAGATTTGGAATTAATAAATGCTGGACTAAAGATGGTCATATAGTTATTATTGGTCCTGACAAACAACGTAATAGGGTCACATCGGAGGCTGCAGTAAATGCATTACAAATATCTTGCTCCCAATCCGCTCCATCAGTCACCAGTCCTCCGGCTGACCAGCCAAATCCAGGCTACAAGGAAACCAAGGCTTCACAAATTAGGTCTAACGGTTAGTGAAAAAGTAATCAGCATAAATAGTTCCTTGTGTGTATTTAATTTTTCACTTCATTGATTTTGAATGCTATATTTTAGATTTATTTATTTATTTTGGTGTTGGTCTTCCTTTATTGTTTTAATTTTCTATAAATTTATGAAGTTTAGTTTTTATTATTGTACTTTTTTGGTTGCTTTATATTACATCTTACTATTTTAATCAATTATTAATTATTTTTAATATATAATATTGTCTGCTTATTTTGACAGAATTAGTTATAAATATTTGATGCTTCTTACACCATAACTCAGCCCTGTCAACGTCAATAATATACAGATTATATAAATCAATTCATAGACAATATTTTACTGCATTGCTGCTTCATTATACTGGTTAGCTAAATAATAATGTTTCTTTTGTTTACTTATATAGCTATAGTTTAAGTTATTTACCTAAATACTGTTGTTTTCCTTTTTAATGTATGTATATGCATGTATATATATATATGTGTATGGGTGTGTGTATGCATATATATGTGTGTATGTATGTGTATATGTATGTATATATGTGTGTGTGTATATGTGTATATATATATATATATATATATATATATATATATATATATATATATGTATATATATATATGTGTATGTATATATATATTTATATGCCAGTGTTAGTTATAGTTTTTTTTTTTTTTTTTGCTGTGTGTGTATAAGTTTGTAGTTTAAATTTCTTCTTATTGTCATTGTTTTTGTTTTTTTTTCCTATTTTACTTTTTACTGTGCTAATATAAGCAGCCTTCAATGCAATCTCTTTTTTTTCATATTGTTGGTGGTGAAGGATGAACGTTTTATTCATATATAGTTAATAATTACAGTTTTTTAATTTATTTCTTATATATTCTATTTATATTATATTATATTATACTATTTATTATTATATCTATAATGTACAATAATAGTCTTCACAACTTAAGTGACGATTCTTTTTACTCACTACCTTCTTCCTCTGATAGCAGTTTTCACAGTACTTCCGTCCCTATTTCATCTTTTCTTGACAACACCTTTTCAAGGTCCCCAAAAAATTTCAATGTCGTGCATATTAATGCCCAAAGCATCCCAGCTCACTATCCTGATCTTTTAACATCTTTTGATTGTAATAGCGTCCATGCGATTCTAATTTCCGAAACATTCCTTAAGCCTTGTCTTCCTTCCGCATCCTTCTCCATACCTAACTTCCACCTTATACGAAATGACCGCATTGGCAAGGGTGGTGGCGGGGTAGCCATTTATATTCGAAACCACATACCCTTTACAATAGTGAATAAGTCCCCTTCGCAATACTCTGAAGCTGCTGAACATGTTTTTATCGAAATCATACTCGGACGTTCTAAATTGTTACTTGGTGTTTTCTATAGTCCTTCACTTCACATAAATTACTTTCACACTTTGGAGACTATACTAGAAAAACACGTGCCCAATGTCGATCACACTATAATCCTTGGGGATTTTAATACATGTATTAAAAAAAATGATTTTCGTACGAAGCAACTTCTTAACATTATTAACAGTTCAAATTTAACATTACTTCCTACAAATCCCACACATCATTTTCCTAACTGTGCTCCATCTCAACTTGACCTAATAATTGTTTCTTCCGCTGATTTTACAAAACTTCACGGACAATGTCCCGCGGAAGCATTTTCCTACCATGATTTGATGTATTTGTCTTATAATGTTCGTCCTCCTAAAGTCAAACCATCTGTCGTCATGCGACGCAATTTTACAAATTTTAATAATGAGGAGTTTATGCGTGACCTGACCAAAATCGACTGGAACACCATCGTTATCGCCGACAATATTGATACTAAACTAGATATATTCAATTCCTTGCTCACGGAACTTTATGACAAGCATGCTCCATTTAGACCTATTAAGTTGAAACATTTACCTGCACCATGGATTACGCAAGATATTAGATCCTTGATGGCAAAAAGAAATCGAGCTAAATGTAAGTATAGACATAACCCTACTGATCAAAATTTTTCAAGATATAAGATCTTGCGTAATCGGTGTAGCAGAGTTTGCAGAGATGCGCAACGAAACTACATCGATTCTAATTTACAAAATTTAAATCCACGAAAATCCTGGCAGTTTCTTGAATCGTTAGGCATCGGTCGGCAACGTCAAAATCTGAACCGCGATATTGATGTTGATGCTTTAAATACGCATTTCACTTCAATTATACCTATGGACGGTACTATTAAGGCAAATACATTGAATTTTATCAGTTCCCTGCCATTTCCATCAACCAATCCTTTCCATTTTTCCGAAGTCTCTTTAGCCGAAGTAAAAAAAAATATTTTGGGTATAAAATCGGATGCCGCTGGTTTCGATGGTATCAATCGTAAAATGGTTATTTTACCCCTTAATGTTATAGCTCCTGTAATAACTCACATTTTAAATTATTCCCTGACCAGTAATTCCTTTCCTAGCGTGTGGAGAATATCCCGCATTTTTCCCATACCAAAGTCCAAAGATCCAAAATCCTTTTCTCACTACCGTCCCATCTCAATACTTCCCTTCCTGTCAAAGGTTTTAGAGCGTATTGTCTCGCAACAGCTAAATCAGTACCTTTTAAAAAAACCATATTCTATCTGAATTGCAGTCTGGTTTTCGTTGTGCGCACAGTACAGTCACTGCATTAATTAAAGTCTGTGATGATATACGGCTAAATATGGATAGACAACATGTTACTATTATTGCCCTGCTCGATTTTAGTAATGCTTTTAACACAGTGGATACTGACCTACTACTCGCTGTTCTACGATCAATTAACATCTCCGCTCAAGCTACAGAATGGTTCAGAGGCTATCTATCTGATCGGCGACAATACGTACAAGCCAATGATAAAATTTCTTCCCTTCGTTCTTCTTCTATGGGTGTTCCACAAGGGGGTGTCCTTTCTCCTCTCCTGTTCTCTATTTTCATTGATACTATCTCCTAAAACCTTTCCTCATCCTACCATCTATATGCTGATGACTTGCAGATTTACATAGCTACTCCTTCGAGCGACATAGATGAAGCTATTCGTAAATTCAATAAGGATTTGCAAAACGTCGCTACGTGGAGCAGGTCTTATGGCTTAACCGTCAATCCTGGTAAATCACAGGTTAGTATTATAGGTAGTACAAATCAATTAAAAAAACTTAATATGAACGGCCTTCCTACTATACGGTTTGATGATGCTGTTTTATTTGTTAGGCCGACTATTAAAAACCTTGGGATAGTTTTAGACAACTCACTATGCTGGTCAGCGCAGATAGCTGAGGTCAGCAGAAAACTATTTGCTAATATCGGAGCCATGAAAAGATGGAAATATTTTCTACCTATCAAAACCAAAACTACTCTAGCTCATTCTCTACTGATACCGATTTTAGATTATGCTGACTCATGTTACCCGGATTTATCTGAGGAACAATTGAATAAACTAGAGCGGTTACAAAATCTATGTATAAGATTTGTCTTTGGTCTGCGTAAATATGATCACGTTTCTGATTATCGTCGTCAGCTCGGATGGCTTCCTATTAGACTTCGCCGCAATTATCGTATGCTTACCCTTCTTTATTCGATCCTATACAATCCTTTCGCACCCTCTTATTTAAAAGAGAGATTCAACTTCCTTGGTTCCGATTCTCTTCTACGCCTTGAACTAAGGTCGCGAAGTGATAACCTCCTCAAACTTCCAACCTGCCATACCCACTTCTATTCCAACTCCTTTACGGTGAAAGTTGCTATTCTCTGGAATGCACTTCCTACAGAAGTGCGACATTCAGTGTCACTTAACGTTTTTAAAAGACGCCTAAAACAACACCTTTTTAATTTAGAAAACTTGTAGACTCTTCCTTTTATTAGTTATAAAAATTAAAAATTAAATTAAAATTAAATTAGCTTCACGCTATATCCCGCACACAGCAGGGTAGACAGAGGGAACCTAGTGTTAAGACACTCCGTTCCCCACTTTCTGCCGATTTTGAAGGCCTTGCGTGTTGAGTGGCAGAATTCAACGCCGCGCTTTGCCTTGATACCAGAGCGAAGAAATGGAAATATAAATTTAAGTAAATATTTCATCTCCTCGAGTGGGGATCGAACCCACAACCAGTCGGTTTTACAGTCACACTTCGTGCCACTGCGCCACGGCCGGCTCTTTTATTAGTTATATTGTACATATTATATTATATTACATGTAGTATTTATTGGTATAAGAATATGTATGTTTATTGGTATTTAGTTATAAATATATGTAGTTGTATGTAATTGTATATATATATGTGTGTATTGTGTATGAGTTTATGTATTTTTGTATATATCATAAGTATTATATATTATATGTTTACTTAGTATTATCTTCTTTTTGTTATGTGCACTTAACGTTATTCCACTCTTCTGTTTTTATATTTTATGTCCTTTGTTTTGGAAGGTTGCCTGTAAGAGATTGCTTGAAGCAATAAGGCCGCCTTTGCATACTTGTTTGTATTTATTTCTTTTTTGTGTGTGTGTGTGTTTTTTTTTTGTGTGCAATAAAGTATAAACTAAACTAAGTTTCGACAAACTAAATAATTATCAGGAGATTGAGCGCAGAGCCCAGCTAACATGAAATAAGTACTGGAGCATTAAGGAAATTTTCAAAAGCAATATGCCAATTAAATTAAAGACTAAGGTCATGAATTCTTGCCTTATACCATGTCTCACTTATGCCTGTCAGACATGGAAGTTCAATAAAAATGTCACGAATAAAATTATAATGTGCCAACGCAGAATGGAGCGGAGTATGTTAAACATAAAATCAAAAGATAAAATAAGACATAAAGAAATACGCAACACCACAAAAGCAACAGACGGTTTAACACAGGCTCTTACACTTAAATGGAAATGGGCCGGGCATATATCACGCCTGCAAGATCAAAGGTGGACAAAAAGTGTGACCGAATGGAGGGGGCTAGTGGGCAAAAGAAAGAAAGGGAGGCCTTGCAAAAGATGGGAGGACGATGTAAAGCGCACGGCAGGACCAAACTGGATGCAAACAGCGCAATCCAGAGAAAACTGGCTCAATTTGGAGGAGGCCTTTACCCTCAGGGGGGTTCTTACAGAATAGTCACAATATAGCACAATAATACATAATCTATAACTACTAGTTTAACATGCTTAAAAATTTATTATATAAAAAGTACTTCTATAATTGTAACTATATTTTTGTAAACTTTCTGGAAGGAATAAAAGGCTTTTTTATTATATTTTATTTATTTTATTAATCATTAGCATGACATATTTAACTTTTATCCTACCTTTTTGTTCGTCATCAGAACTCGATGATATAATTCGGCGAATTCTTTTTCTTTCACTTTCTTCTTGATTCTTTCTTTTGCCCATATTGCTAAGTTTCCTTTAATGTTAGATTTCCAACGGAAAAATATAAAAAGTTTTTTGGTACGTGCGATGGCTATGACACGGAAACGTAGAATGAAGTAACCAGCAAAGAGGTAAGGTATTGTGACGGTAGTGGGAAAATATTTTTTTCTTGACTACCTCTGAACATCCGTGGATGGCTGCTGTGTGGGCGTAGCTACAATTTGTAATAAATCGCGAAGAATGAAGCTGTGACGTATTTTTGGTTACAGCATGACAATAAAAACAGCGCCGCTCAGTAAATTGCAGTCAATGAAATTGCCTACAGAAAAGAGCTTTATGAGGCCCCGATGGAATTAAAAGCAAAATACTTTTCGAAGAAATCTTTTAAAATAAAATTATTTAACAGTCTGCCGTTTGAGAAGTTAAAAGAGGCACTCCGGTACTATGGGGTGCCTCTCTATCTCCGGCGACTGTTAGACGACTACCTCCAGGTCAAAGTAGTCTTATGGATTGGGAAAAATGGTCAGATCGGTCGACGAAGCGTTGGTTGCGGTGTTCCACAGGGGTCGGTGTTGGGCCCGTTGCTGTGGAACATCGGCTATGACTGGCTCCTCCGGGGTCGTCTTCCTGATGGGATGAGTGTCATCTGTTATGCTGATGACACTCTGGTTACGGCCCGAGGACGGTCATACCAAGAGGTGGCACGCTTGGCAGAAGTCGGAACCCGCCTTGTCGTCGACTGCATCAAAGCGCTGGGTCTGAGGGTCTCAATGCCCAAAACTGAGGCCCTCCTTGTCTATGGTCTTCGCAGGGGTCCCCCACGTAGGGCTACTCTGCACATCCAGGGTCAGGAGGTGTAGGTACGGACCCACATGAAGTATCTGAATTTGAACCTGTCTCAACTAAAACATCTTTACTGACTACAGAGACTTTTTTTATGGAAAAGACACGGCAAACGAGCGTGCGGGTCACCTGATGGTAAGTGATTACCGTCGCCCACGGCCCCGTGCAACCCCAGGGGAGCTACAGGTGCGTTACCGGCCTTTAAGATGCGTTGGGCGCCGGAGCCCGGCATTACCTGATGCGAAACGAAGTGAACCTTCACGCCGGTTTTAAATGCCGGGGGTGGTAATGATCCGGTCGAGTCTGCCCATGCGTGTTGCCATTGCTGGCGACGTGACTCTACCACACGTACTTTAGTCGCCTCTTACGACACCACCAGTACCAGGATGCCACGACCGGCCTCAATTTTATGATATATGATCCTTCAAAAACAAGTTTGGGATTTTGTTATAATGGTATAAGTACTTAAATCGTTCTTTGAGGTGAGAAGGATTGACGGGATGGTATAGGACTGTGTAAAGGAGGGTAAGAGAATGTAGATGCTGCCGGTCTTTCACAGTTAGCCATTTTAGTTGATTACGGTATTGTGTTACATGATCGTACTTCCGCAGTCCAAAGATGAACCGGATTATGAGGTTTTACATCAGTTCAAGTTTATTAAGCAGTTGTTGAGACAGATCTAAGTAACACGAGTCAGCATAATCGAGTATAAGAAGGAGAAGAGTTTGAGACAGGGAAATTTTTGTTTTTAATGGCAAAAAATTCTACCATCTTCTCAAACTTCCTAAAGCACAAAAAATTTTGCGACTAAGTTCGGCAATTTGAGGAGACCAGGAGAATGTACTGCCCATTCTGATTCCCAAATTCACAACACTGGCACTGGGCTCTAAGTAAACATTATTAAATTAAATTGGAAGGAGAGACGATTGCAGTTTAAATAATTGTTTTGAAGTACCAAACATACATATTTTAGACTTACCTGGGTTTACAGATAGCCCAAACGACTTACTCCAGTTATTGATGGTTTGTAGATTGGAGTTAATGTTCTCAATTGCTCTGGGTATGTCGTTAATAGGGACAGACTCATAAATCTGTAGATCGTCGGCGTAGAGGTGATAAGATGATCTTATGTGCTGAGTTAAAGTGTTAATGAAAATGGAAAACACTAACGGAGATAGTACACCCCCCTGCGGGACGCCAGCCGAGATGTTACATTGGGAAGATTGCTTCCCGTCAAATTTAATTCGTTGAGTGCGTTCATGATGAGCGTATGAGCAAAACCATTCAGTAGTTTTTGATGAAAAGTTAATGGATCTTAAAATACCTAAGAGGATATCAGAATCTACTGTGTTGAAAGCGTTAGAAAAATCCAGCAAAGCTAGTATAGTAACTTGCTGGTTATCAACACCATATCTTATATCCTCACATACCTTGTTGAGTGCCGTAACTGTGCTGTGACCAGGACGAAAACCCGACTGGAAGGAGGACAGGATATTGTTATTATGTAGGTACGTGTATAATTGCTCGTGTACTCGCTCTAAAACTTTAGAATGGAAGGGTAGTATGGAAATTGGTCGATAGTTTGAGAAGGATGTAGGGTTGGATATTTTTGGGATAGGGATAACTAGTGCATGTCGCCAAGCATCAGGGAATTCACTGGAGGAAAGGGAGCAATTAAAAATATGACACAAAATAGGAAGAACGGGATTAAGAGTCAGCAAGATCATACGTCGACTTATGTTATCGCTGCCAGTAGAATCAGACTTGATAGCTAACACATGTTTTCGTATTTTTGCTGTTGTAATAGATGTGAAAATGAAAGGGGCAGTTGCAGGATTTAGAAGTAGCGATAATGAATGGAAGGTTTGTATTTTTGTGCTATTATTGCAACCTGCGAGAAAATTAGGAGGACCTTTGAACTCGGAAACGAAGGTCTGCTTAGAGTGTTACTCGAAGAGGAGAAAGTTGATATAACAATAATAAATTCGAATATTTAAGGGGAAACCCACATAAATTCCCCCATATGGCGGCTTACAGCGGTAAAGATGGTTTTGTATACAAGGACGACAGATCAACAGTAGAAAATTCCCCACCCAGGTACACAACATCTTCGGACGACCCAATCCTCGTCATAGCACGATGCACGAAGGTAGCGTTGGAATAAAAGATACTAAGCACAGCGCTTACCATTCAAGCATCAAATAATCCAACCAGTATCTGGGAGCATTGGGAGCCACCTGACATACAATGGGTGAATGGCGTTCCTGGCTGCGGTAAGTCCACCTGGGTGGTCAACAATTTCATCCCCGATAGAGACCTGGTAGCAACTACAACTACTGAGGCAGCCGAGGACCTCAGGAGTAAGATCCCATTTAGTTGCACCAGGGACGCAAAAATCAAAGTCCGAACGATCGCCTCTATTCTGGTAAATAGTGTTACAGAAAAACCCGCAAGACTTTTCGTGGATGAGGCCCAAATGAACCATTTTGAGGCTATCGTAATGGACGCTATATTATCAAAGGCCAAGACACTTATACTTATCAGGGACATAAACCAACTACCCTTTATCGATAGATTAAACCTCTTCCAAATCGGTTCAAACCTCGTGACAGCCATCAGTCAAGAGCTAGCGAGATCATACAGATGTCCAATGGATGTGACATACGCGCTCAACGAAGTTTATAACGGAATCTACTCAGCCCGACAGATCGCTTCTTGAGAAAGTCACGATATACGGGTGTAAGGAGCGTATAGGATAAGAAAAATCTACGCTACACTAAATAAGACAAAGGGAATAAATAATATAAAACGTGTAGTTTTATAACGAATATATTATAAAAAAGGAAAGCACAAGAAAACAAGTAAGAATAATAAGAAAGCACAAGAAAGCAAGTAAGAATAATAAGAAAGCACAGAAGGTAAGATTACGGAAGGATTACAATAAAATTTAAAAGCAAAAGTCTCAAGAATAAAGAAAGGATAAATAGCGATAGGATGTACGTAATTATGAATAGCCACGGAACGAAATCAAGCGTGCGGTTGTCGCGAGTAATCAGAAAGGTACTGTCGCTTAGCAGCTCGGCAAGTGAGCTCCCGACGGCGGCGCGGCCGCCGATCGCGTCGGTAACCGGTTCCGCGAGAACAAAGGATCGGCTGTCGCTTGTACGGTCAAGCGTAGCCGTATAGCTCGCTAGGCGCGCGCACCTGGATTTCGTCCGCATATATAAAATTAATAAAGAAAAATAAATCGTGTGGAGAACGATCGCCATAGGTGTTTCCATCCCTATAGATTCCCCCAATACTCTGTACCTGGTCCATACACAAGCAGAAAAAGCGGACCTAATCGGGAAACGATACGGACAAAAAGAAGGGAGCTCCGGCTCCAAGTGGAGGAGGAAGTCGTAAGCTTGGCCGAGACGGTGCAATTGAGAGCAAACATCAGGCTCTCAGACTTTTATACTCCTAGGGTGGATGCGCCCCTGGTTCAAGATCTGCAGCTGCAGGTCGCGGACAGCGTGGCCATAATTAACAAAGTCGCATGCAGATCCGGCAACCTTAAGGGCACTTTTACAAAACCTTAAGGAGGCCGCTGGGGCCATTAGCAAGGCCGTGGATATACCGGCCAGGAAAAATGCTAACGAGGAGGTCACGCAGTTGCGGGGGGTAAACAGCCGCTTACGGAAGCTGCTTACGAGCTGACGGAACTGCGGAAAGAGGTGTCGCTAATGCGAGAGGAGCTCGATCGCTCCAGGGACTTGCGAGAGAGCCCTGCAGAAAAGAAAAAGGAGGGCGAAATGGCGAGGACAGTAATGGTGCAGGTGGGCACATTGCTGAACACGCGGCTGGCAGCGCTGGAAGACAGGCTCCTCCCGGCAAAGCCAGTTCGTCCTGCTTTGGTGGCGGACAGAAGGCGTCAGGCGGCCGTCCAAAAGGTAGAGGCAGAGACACCTTCCATGACAACCTTGCCAGCACCTTCCAACCCAGGCCCGACGTAGAAGCAGGGCCCCAAGAAGGGCAAAGGCAAGAAGGGGGGAAAAAAGCCCTTTAAACCGCACCAGCGGAGCCTCGCCCTCTACCTCTTGCCCCGGCGGACGTAACCGAAGGCTGGAATGTGGTGGCTCGGAAGGGCAAGAAGAAGGCGGCAGTAGCCCAGGTCAAGCAGCCAACGCAGAAGGCGAGATCGAAAGCTGCTAAACAGTGGATTCTGCGTCCACCACGGCGGCGGTGACGCTGACTCTGCAGCCTGCCGCAGTGACCAAAGAGCTCACGTACCGCGGCGTGATGTGTCGAATAAAGGAGGCTGTCAAGCTAGAGGACTAGGGCATTGCAGACCTGCGTCTCAGAGTCGCCTCTACTGGTGCCAAGGTTCTGGAGTTACCTGGTGCCGGTAGCGGCGAAAAGGTGGATGCACTTGCCCAGCGGCTGCGCGGTGTGCTTGACGCCAGTGACGTTTTGGTCGCAAGGCCGGTGAAGTGTGCCGAGTTACGAGTCAGTGGCCTGGATGACTCGGCCACTTCGGAGGAGGTGGCGCAGGCCATAAGCAGGGTTGGCGGCTACGATGTGGCGCTTGTGAAAGTAGGGGAGATCCGGCAGGACCGAATTGGCTTCGGTAAAGCGTGGGTCCGCTGCCCCATTATGGCCGCGAAAAAGGTCAGAGGGGCGCGAATTCTAGTGGGGTTCATGTCGGCGAGGGTGCAACTGCTGCAACGACGTATCCTTCGTTGTTTTCGCTGCCACGACACTGGCCACGTGGCAGCGAAGTGCAGCAGCCCACTCGATAGAAGCCTGCAGTGCTTCAGGTGCGGCCAAGAAGGGCACAAACAACACCAGTGCTCGGCCGCACCACACTGTCCGGTCTGCGAGGCGGCAGGTCAGCCACAGCCACAGACCACTCGGTGGGAAGCACTGCATGCGCCAATGCCAAGAGGAGAAGGGATGGCAGGAGGGGAGGCAGGTCAGCGGACAAACCAAATGCCCCAGCCGGGTGGGAGGAGGTGCAATATATGGAGGTCAAATAATGGCTCTTCGTGTGTTGCATAAACCACTGCGCCAGGGCCCAGGACTTATTAGCCCAAAGCCTGGCGCAGTGGACTGTTCAGGTGGCGGTTGTTGCGGAGCCTTACAGCGTTCCCGACAGAGACAACTGGGTCGCCGACAACTAGGTGGTAGCACTGATCACTGGTAGCTGCGGGCTCTCCGCCTTACTCACGAGTAGAGAAAGGTGCGGGATGCGTCGCGGCACTTGTTGGTGACGTCGTTGTCGTCGGGGTCTACTTTTCCCCCAATCGAATTCTCGCGGAATTCGAGAAGTTCCTCATTCGATTGGGTAGTGAAATAGTAGAACGATATCGTCCTGCGGAGGTGTTGGTCGCGGGTGATCTCAACGCGAAGTCCAGCGTATAGGGCTCTGCAACGACGGATGCACGTGGTGAGACATTGTCGGAGTGGGTATTTGACACCGGTTTCTCTGTCCTCAACCAGGGGACGAAGAACACGTGTGTGCGAAGGCTGGGCGGATCCGTCGTGAACATAACGTTCGCGAGTCCGGCCCTAGCGCGTCGTGTTCGGGGTTGGCGAGTGCTGGATGATGTGGAGACTCTCTCGGATCACCTCTACATCTTGTACAAGATTTCCACTCATTCAGCGGCGCAACCAAACCTCAGTTCATCCTCGCGAGATTACGGACCGCGGTGGCAATGGAGTCGTCTTGACAGGGAGTTGTTGGAGGAGGCCGCGATAGTGGAATCCTGGCTGCCTCAGAGCTTCAGAGGGCATTGACGCGTATTTGTGACGCGTCAATGCCCCGTTCCAGGCGCCGCCCTCAGCGGCGGGAAGTGTACTAGTGGTCATGGGAGATCGCGTAACTGCATTCCATCTGCGTTGACGCGAGACGCCAGTACAGCCACTATCACAGACGGGTACAAAAGGTGCAGGAGGAGGAAGACAGTGTCGCACCACCTGTAGAGAAGGAGGAGATGGAAGAGGCCGTACGCCGATCTCGGCTCAAGAGCACCGCCCCGGGCCTGGATGGCATTGCCGGTCGGGCGCTAACTCTGGCCCTGAACACCCTGGGGCCTAGAGTGCGAGGACTATTCACTGCCTGTCTGGCTCAAGCCATAATTCCACAGCGGTGGAAGACAGGCAGGTTAGTTTTTTGCCGTGTGATCCCGGCCTAGAATAGGATCATCCTGGTACTGGTGGTGTCGTAAGAGGCGAATAAAGTACGTGTGGTAGAGTCACGTTGCCAGCAATGGCAACACGCATGGGCAAACTCGACCGGATCATTACCACCCCCGGCATTTAAAACCGGCGTGAAGTAGTGGCTTTATGCCACTGCGGTTGCACTTTATGTAATGCCGGGCCCCGGCGCCCAATCCACCTTTTAAGGTGACCTTTTAAACGGCCTTAAGGCCGGCAACGCAACTGTAACACTTCTGGTGTTGCACGGGGCCGTGGGCGGCGGTTATCACTAAAACAAGTAGTGCAGGTTAACGTCGAGTCAAGGTGTGAAGATTTCAGCCTGAAGGTGAAAGCGTATGTAATTTCTAAGCAACTGACTACTAAAATACCATCCCGTACGATCAATATAGCCAAATGCCCCACCTAGAAGGTTTAATGCTGGCTGATTCTCAATATTTCAAGCCAGGAGCTATTGACTTACTGCTAGGTGTTGATGTATACGCGCAGATTGCACAAGATAATCTAATCAAAGGACCGCCAGGATCTCCGTGCGCTTCTAAAACAAACCTTGGCTGGATTTTATTCGGAAGAATTGAAGAATTGAATTCGGACAAATTTGAACAATCAGAACAGAAGACTTCTTAAAAGTATCATGGGAGATAGATGAAGATAAGAAGAGAAACTATACAAAAGACGAGAAACAATGTGAAGACTTATATGAAATTTTATTTACCAAACATTTATTCTTTACCAACCGAAGAAATAATTGCAACTGATAAGTGTCAAAGTGATCAGTGTGATGATAAGTGTCAAATTTTCGAATGACCTTTTAATCTATTATAAAAAGTAAGAATTAATACAAAAATTATCAACAATCGTTGATGTTCATATGAATCTACCGTTTCCTTAAACAATAAGTGAAAGTGACTGATTTATTTCGACCATAAGTGCATAATAACAACTATTTATATGAGCTTAAAAAGTATTTAGTGTGTGAGTGCTTAAAACAAAACCTTACTACATTTCTTAAAAGGAATCTTACAATAAAATACAGTGAACACCGAGCAGTTCGCTTATAAAATGCAGCACACTAGATAATAAACAGTATTATTGTAAGTAATCGTTAAACTTACCGTTGCGCAGAGGCCTGAACTTTGAATTTAAAGACGAACAAACGAATGAACCCTAGTTCGATCCTTCCAAAAAATAGAAAAAATATTTTTTTAAAAAAACCTTTATAAATTGTTTAAATATTACTAATATGTCAGAAAAAACTGTCGAAATCATCATGTAGGGTTGTTGTAAAATGCCAATAGAGGGCGAGGCGTTCCTTCAATGTAGCATATACGAAGTAGGTTATCATCTTAACTGTCTAATTATGAATACTAGCAACTACAATGACCAACTTTGGAAATGTCCTTCATGCGTGATCATTACGCAAGGAAGTGGTCAAAGTGATGATACACCGGTGCGGCTCAATACGCGCAACAAAACCACTAATTTAAAGCAAAATGTAGCTATCAAACGGTCCACAAAGAGACAGGCAATATCATCTCCCCCACAATCCTCCAATGACAGCGTCTCACTTGCTTGTATTAAGGATACTATAAGTGAAGTTGTAAAGCTAGAAATGCAAAATCTATCATCCAAAATAATAAAAATTTAGCTAATATGATTGCTAAAGAGTTTCGGTCCATTAAAGAGGAAATTATTGAGACAAAGGAGTCTATGCAATTTTAGAACTGTCAATACGAAGACATTCGAAAGAAGGTTGATACTACCTCAGAAACGATCAAAAAATTACAAGACGAAAACATAAACTTAACTTTAAATTTGAAGACTCTTACAAACAGGATTAACATCATTGAGCAACATAATAGAGCAAGCAACTTAGAAATACAATGTGTTCCAGAAAGTAGAAATGAAAATCTTGATACTTAGATTCAAAATTTGACTAGTGCCATAAATTGTAATTTAAACAGAGATCATATTTTACACTGTACACGAATAGCAAAATTAGACCCACGAAACTCAAGACCCCGTTCTATCATTCTACAACTGGATTCTCCAAAAACTCGAGATATGATTCTATCATCTGTCATAAAGTACAATAAAACCAATCCTAATAATAAGCTTAACACTTGCCATATGGGAATTACCGGAGAAAAAAAGCCCGTATTTGTAAGCGAGCACTTATCAGCTGCAAACAAGCACCTTTATGCTGCTGCGAGAACTGCTGATAGAGAAAAAGGATATAAACATGTATGGGTTAAAAGCGGTCGAATTTTTATGCGTAAGACTGACTTTTTTGAATGTAAGCTGGACAAGTCAACCGTCACTTGCGTGCGCCACGGTTAAAATTATAACATTCCCTTACCTAAACATATATTATCAAAATGTACGTGGACTGAGAAGTAAAACCCATACCTTTTACACTAACATTTGCTGTAATAACTTCGATATTATTGTTCTTACTTAAACTTGGCTCAATGATAACGTTCTAAATTCCGAATTGTTCGACAATAGATACGTCGTATTTAGGAGAGACAGGAAGTTAACAAATTTCCAACACAAACAGGAAGGAGGTGGAGTACTTATAGCCGTCTCTAATAAAATTGATTGCAGTCGGATGTACAGTTGGGACAGTGAATGTGAAGATTTATGGATCACAATACAATTTAAAATTTCAAACAAAATGTATAATTTGGCCTTGTGTGTGGTATATTTACCTCCACCTGTTAGAATAAATATATTAAAAAAAATCCTAAATAACTGTAAACGTGTAACTGAATTGCATAATCATAGTACATGTATTCTGGATGACTTTAATCTTGGATGTATTGGTGGTCTCTTGATAGTGATTCCCAAAAGAATTTTAATCTAGGTATCTCAAGTTTAGCAAGTACACTTGTAGATTTTGCCAATTTAAACGATCTAAAACAATGTAATAGCATCAAAAACACGTCAAACCGAATTTTAGACCTTGTTTTCACTAACATTGATGATTGTTTTTTAACAGCTGCTGTACCATCCCTTATTAATATTGATAAGCTTCATCCTCTCATTATCGCTACTTTTATGGATTTCAAAGTTAAAATGTTGAAAAGTAATTCAAGTGCAACTAAAAGATAAAATTTCTTAAATGTGATTCTGACCTTATTAATAATTATCTTACGAATATAAAGTGGAAAGCTATTTTATCTAATCACCTTACAATTGACGAAATAGTAAAAAAAAATGACGAAGTATTAAATTCATGTATCCAAGAGTTCGTTCCTGAATATAAGCAAAAAATTCTAAATATCCTATTTGGTTTGGCCACAATCTTAAGGGTTTAATACGAGAGCGGGAACGTCTAGATCTTCGATTTAAGAAGTATAAAAACCCTATGGATGGGATCTCCTTAGATATAATAAATGAGCGCTGTGAATTATTAGCGAGCGAAAACTACAAATCTTATATTAATACAGTAGAAAATAATATTACTAAAAACCCTAAATATTTCTGGTCCTATACAAAAAGCAAGCGTCAGAACAATAGCTCATTCCCTAATGATATGACTGATGGAGTAAATATGGATGGATATTTCAAATTTATTTGCAAAATATTTTTCCAGTATTTACAAATCTCCGCTAAATATCATGGGTCAATTCTTCCAAAAGACACCTGTGGATGCATTAAATACTATCTGTAAAATAAATATCTCAAGGGAAGAAATAATTAAAGCACTTAATGGTCTGGACTATCGTAAAGGATCAGTATCTGATGATATTCCACCACAATTTATTAAAAAATGTACGGAAAGCTTATCTGAGCCACTATTTTTGATATATGAAAAGTCACTGCTAGATGGAATATTCCCAACATTGTGGAAAATAGCTAAAATAGTTCCAATCTATAAAAGTAATGATAAAAAAAATGTTTCAAATTACCGGCCAATCTCGTTACTTACAACTTTCTCCAAAGTTTTTGAAAGCCTTATACTTCCTCATATGATCACACATTTTAAGCCTCTGATAAATGATGCTCAACATGGGTTCATTAAGTCTAGGTCTACGTGCACTAATTTGGTGGAGCTTACAGAGATCATTCAAAAATCTATGGACGCTGGTCATCAAACTGAGGTTATCTATAGTGATTTTAGTAAAGCATTTGACTTAGTACCTCACGAAGTCTTATATCAAAAGCTGTATGGGTATGGTTATATGGGAAAACTACTGCAGTGGCTTAAATCATTCACAGAAAATCGAAAATTCTATGTCGTGATTTCTGGTTATCGGTCATTGTTACATGAAATTAGATCTGGTGTCCCACAAGGCTCCCACTTGGGACCATTTTTATTCAATATATTTAGTAACGATTTATCGATGACTTTTTTCCACTGTACCCCGTTCATGTACGCTGATGATTTAAAAATCCTAAAAGTCGTGAATACTATCGAAGACGTGGCCCTATTACAAAGTGAGTTGATTCATAACGCGAGCGCGTACACGAGCTACACACACTGTTGAGCGTTCCTCTTATAAATTTAAAATTACGTGTTATTTAAAGTTATGTAAACCATTGAACAATATCAGTGAATAAATAAACTCAATTTCTAATCGTTGAAGTAATTTTTGAAACTGTCTGGTGAATAAATAGTAATATATCGGAAAAATAAAGTTCTACAATAGTTTCAAGAAAAGTGTAACTTCAGACATTGTTCGATTAAAACGCGTCAGTGCCGAGATCTGCACGGCGTTTTGGACTTTCTGGCAATAGAAATACGAGGCAGTTTAGTATCTGGGTCTTGTGGACTGTACAGCTTAAGTTACCCTCAGTTGCTTTTATGTAACAAATATAGGTTATTAAACTTAATAAATTACAATAAATCAATAATGTCTTCCAAATGCAGTGTATGTTCATCAAGTATTTTAAAAAAAGAAGAAATATGCTGTTCTTCCTGTGCGGAAAAATTTCATTACGCATGCTTAAGAATAAGTGATGCTAACTTTAAAAAGATGTCAGTGAAGTATAAGGAATCCTACATATGTCCAAACTGCGCAAAAAAACATCCCCGTCTGCTGAATACACAAATAAAAACTGCAATGAACTACAATTAGAAAGTTTGGAAAATATTTTGGATAAAAAATTGACAGATTTTAAAAACAATATCATAGCGGAATTAAAACAAACTGTACTATTGGAAATTAAAAATAATTTAACTACATTATCCTCGGAACTATTGAATTTGGCAACTTCTCATAATACATTACAAAGTGAGCATGAAAAATTGATTGCGGAGCATAATAATCTCAAAACACAAGTTAGTAAATTGGAGGAGAGGATAAGCGAACTCACCTGGCAATTTTCAAAACAGCAACAATGGGTAAGACAGCAGAATATAGAAATAATAGGTGTTCCAGAATTGAATAATGAAGACATACCGGGCATTATCATTAAAATTGCTAAGCACGCTGGTGTGTCTCTGCACCATCATGAAATTGAATTTACGAACAGAATCACACCAAGACAAAATATCAAGGATAGGCCACGAGTTATTGTTTGTAAACTTAAAAATAGACTCCTCAAGGACAGCATCATATCCGGCTTGAAAAAAACTAGAGGTATCACGTCTCAAGACATAGATGTATCAGGGAGGATAAATAGAATTTTTGTAAATGACCATCTCACGCCACAGAACAGGTACTTGTTGAAAAAAAGTAAACAACTAGCAACTGAAAAAGCTTATAAATTTGTATGGTCAAAAAACTGTTCCATCTTTGTGCGAAAAAACGAGGTAACCCATGCAATCGCTATAAATTCAGAAAAGGATTTATTAAAAATAATTTGAAAGATTATAATGTTATTCACTTTACTCTTTTGATAAATGTGTATTTTCATTTTAGAAAAACATTTTTTAAAGTTTTATTTTATTTTTATGATATAAACAAATTAGGATTTAATGCACCCTTAATTTACATCACTCTCACATACACCTATTACATCAACTCACACACTTATACATTTCTTACTAACTTATATATTATTTTTTATAAAGCAATTATTTTCTTACTGGTAAAGTATCAAATACATCCGCCATCCCATAAAATTAGCTATGTTTCCATCACTATAATTTCCTATATATATTTAAAGTATGTACTGTTTAATAATATTATTATAAATGATTAATTCAATTAAATTATATTACCAAAATGTTCCTGGTCTCCGTACTAAAGTCAATGATATTTTTCAAAGTATATTGTCTAATAATTTCGATTTAATATTTATAACAGAGACATGGTTAAATAATAGTTTCCTAGACAGTGAGGTAAGTGATGGTCGCTATGATATTTTTAGATATGATCGAGACACCAAATCTTCTGATAAAAATATAGGTGGTGGAGTTATGATATACGCTAAGCAGATGTACCATGCACAACTGAGGAGCGAGTTTTTACGGGTAGGTGTAGAATTAGTTTGGATAACAATAGGTGCACGTGGTTTTGGCATTACTCAGCAACGAGCTGTACACTTAGGTGTAGCTTATGTACCTGGAGACATGCAACATTCTCAGAGATTAGCTTTAGTGTTGGACTCTTTGAATGCCATAATGCAAGCTCATCCTCATGATCATATAATATTATTGGGCGACTTCAATATGCCCAATATACAATGGGATTCACGAGGAGGGCCAACTTGTGCAAAAGAAGGTACTAATGAAAAATTTAACACTGCTGTTACTTTTGTGAACGCGTTACAGTTTCATGGTCTCCTGCAGTTCAATAAATATCCTAATTTTAGTGGAAATATTTTAGATTTGGTTGTAGCTAATACTAACTTAAATATAACAGTTTCAACAGATCCTTTACTAAGTGAAGATAAATATCACCCGGCATTGGAAATTGACAGTTCTGATAGACGAGGTTCGTCCTAGAAAGTTTATAAAATATCTATTTCAGAAAGCAGACTACGATCATATAAAGAAAGATCTTTCTTTAATTAAGTGGAATATTATTTTTCAAGAAAAATCAGTAGAGGAATCTTTGAATTGTTTTTATGAAATCTATACTAATATTATAAAGAGGTAAGATTTGTATTTTTGTATGTTTGTATGTATGTATGTATGTATGTGTGTATGTTTGTAGAGTTTTCACACAAAAACTACCGGGCCGATTTAAATAATTTTTTCACTATTGGAAAGCTGCATCTTTACTGACCAGCATAGGCTATATTACATTTCCAAAAAAATAGAGATCCCTAATAGAAATGCAATAATGTAAACCAAGGTGTGAAAAAATTGATCTTAATAATTCTATCATCGCGTGCGCTGCGAAAACTATTGATGATATAACAAAACAATGTTCTACAGTATTATAGAGCACATCAATATCTATAAAAAAGTCCGCGATAGCATATGTCTAACTACTGTAGTTATGACAATATAATCATTTTTTTATATTTTATACGTTAACAAAAGTGCCGACAATAATCAAACCATATTGTTCATACCTCTGCATCAATCCTTATCCCATGAAATGATATTTTATGAAAGATAATTTCAATACCTGTAAAATACTTTTTGAATTAATAAGATCGGACATCCCATTCAAAAGATATAACGAATTTAAAAATATAAATCTAAAGAAAATTATGTAATAATAAAAAATGCGTAGTGTGTGCCGTGTGGCCTCGCGCACCGTGGCGAGTACCTCTGCGGGTGTGGGGGGGATTTGTATCGATACCACTTAAATTATTAAGACAGTCCATTAGATTTTTTGTTTTTTTTTTATGGAAAGGACAAGGCAAACGAGCGTTTGGATCACCTGATGGTAAATGACTACCGCCGCCCGCGGCCCCGTGCAACACCAGAGGAGTTACAGGTTCGTTGCCCGCCTTTAAGGTGGGTTGGGCTCCGGAGCCCGGCATTACCTGATGCGAAACGCAGTGGCATAAAGCCACTACTTCACGCCGGTTTTTAATGCTGGGGGTGGTAATGATCCAGTGGAATCTGCCCAGTCGCCTCTTACGACACCACCAGCACTAGGATTAAATAGACCCGATAAGGAAAATTCTTTTACAATTACACGATTAACGTGTAAAAAAGTACCAAAAAAACCTTATATCGCCTACGTTGTGGAAATTATTGACAATAGCGCAAAGTGATGTACTGCAATTTTATAGAAGACATCAATATCTAATATATATATTTATATTTTAGATGCCTATATATATATATATATATATATATATATATATATATATATATATATATATATATATATATATATATATATACTTTAGATATGTATATGTATGTATATAATTAATAGTTTTAAACTTTGCATACAAAGTTATCCCGTAAGTAGTATATAATTTTTTTCAATTATTGTTACCAGCATAGTGTATTGATACTAATGTGGTATCTATATTTTTATATATATATATTTATATTTTTTCTACCCTTAGTGTTTTTCAGGTGGAAAACATAGACACTTTTTTTATTTGATAAAATATTTTATTCACCATAAAAATGTTGGTAGTTTTTATAATTCTAATATAATTAAACAACTTTCTAAAATGATCTTTCCTTGCATGTGTTGTAATAACTATGAGGAGCTATTAAACAAAACAATACATTCTCATTTTTATAAATATATTGTATGTTATTACATTAAAACTAGCGGTCGCGGAGCAACTTCGCCTGCTTATTAGCACCCTTAGGGGTCAATTTTAAAAAAAAACCACGAAACGTGTTAATAAAAATAAATCAGCTTCACGCTGTATCCCGCACACTGCAGGGTAGGCAGAGGGAACGTAGTGAAAGACAATCCGTTCCCCACTTTCTGCCGAATTCCGGAGGCATTGCGTGTTAAGTGGCAGAACTCAACGCCGCACTTTGCCTCGACACCAGAGCGAAGAAATGGAAATATAAATTTAAGTAAATATTTCATCTCCTCGAGTGGGGATCGAACCCACAACCAGTCGGTTTACAGTCACACTTTGTGCCGCTGCGCCACGACCGGCCTCTGTTACTCTGTACGAAACGTGTTCATTACAATATTTTTAACAGTCTGAATTTAAGTTTTTATAAAAATCGGTGGCGATTTAAAGATTTTTCCATATAAACTTTCAACCCAGTATTTGAACTCTTACGGGATGAATTCTAAAAACCATGAAACACGCGTTCAATGAAATATTTTAAAGAGTCTGACTTTCAAATTTTATAAAAATCGGTGCTGTTTTAAAAAAAATTAATACAAACTTTCAAGTAATTCCCTGTATCGAAACAAACAAATAATTCACAAATGTGGTGAAGCCGCGAGTTGGTTGCTATAGTTTATAAAAGTTTATATTGGGTTTAGATGGATCACGTGGGGATATCAATACATTTTAATCATTGGCACGTAGGTACGTTACATTCATTTACAGTACATATATTTCTCAATATATATTTCTCAAGAGAACTTAATCAAAACTTTGTATATAAAAAAATAGATGAAATAATCAAGTTAAGGAAGTGCCAAATATGTTTTATGAATCAATCTTAATGTTATATTCAAAACAAATGAATACTTGAAACGTATTAATAAATTTAATTAATTTTATTAATACGTTTAATATAACGTTATAACGTTAAATATATTTACTTATTATAGTTAAAGAATAAAAAGTGTGAAGAGGAATGTGTGATTCGATCTATAGACTATATTATTCTACATAATATCATAAAACAACAGATTTAAACAGTACATATAAAGGTATCCTCCTACAGTATAATTATTTTCAACCAACATTTTTAAACTTTTAATTTTGAACATTTTGAATATTTTCGCGTCATTATGACGAAAAATTTAGACAAAATATTCAAATGTTTTTTTTATTTAAAAAAAAAATTATTAACGATAAGAATGTTGGTAGTTTCTCAAAAGGTATAAGAATTTAAAAAATGCCCGAAATATGCTCTCTTCGCAAGTGTTGTAATAATAATAATAATTCTATTCACTAAAAAATCACTATAGATATTATATAGTCAATTATATAATGTTTTTATCAGTACCACTTTAAATGAAACCATAGTTTTAACTATAAAAGCCTAATACAATTAAAAAGTACTATAAAAGCCTAATACAATTAAAAAAATGGAAGGAAAAAGTTATTTTTTCATACAAAGTAAATTTTAGGTATTATCGTTGATATTAAAATAAAACGCTATTTGTCATTAAAGACGCAAACATACGAGTCGTAGGTATTGGCGGCAAAGTTCAAAGTTGCTTAACTTTTAGTAATATTTTGTAGTAGTATGTGATTGCGTTATTGGTATCTGCATAGATGCGTAACTGCGTCACAGGAAATACAGGTTTAGATCCTACGTGTAAACTGCTGAGGTATCTTGATTAATTTCTTTAGGTATGGGTTTAATAAACTATTATATTTTTAATTATTTTTATATAATAATAGTTTATCCTATATACTCCCCGTAAAGGGTGCGCTGAAGCTTCCATTCTGTATGAATATTAAAGACCGTCGCGGCGTAGGGGCACAAAATTGTGCCAGTGACGTGACGTTATGGGTTCGATTCCCACTTGGAGGATTGAATTGAAATTTAATCATATATTCATTTCACGTCAGTCATATATCATACGCAGTATCTTAACACTTAAGTTCCCTCTATCTTCCCTGCTATAGGCTGGATACAGCGTGAATCTGGTTTTAATTTTGTGTGAACCGATTAAAATAAAACTAATACTAAATATTTAAAGGAAGTTAGCCAAATTACAAAACTGCACTTAAATCGGTTAAGCATCGCATCGATTATCGTGAACGCAGAGATAAACAAACAAACTGATCAAGTTCTATTAAATATTTAAATGTCCATAATAATATTTTTTCTAATATATCTTCCACGTACAGACACCGATGAGTTAGGATTTTATTGTAAGTATCGATATAACTATAACTATATAGTTATAACTACAATTTATCCTAAAGACTCCATAAGGCAAAAGTTTAAAGATATTAATATATTGACAGTTGCATCTCTCTTATGGGAGGTACGAAAATGCCACCTAAGGTTTTAATAATTTTCACATTAGAAATCTCAAGTTCATTGCAAGCATACATTATAGGTATATTGAAACATAAATATAATTTTAGTGTATTAAGTAAATCATTCTGTGGTTAAAGCGTGCGAAGCCGCGAGCGGGTCGCTAGTTGTTTATATAAGAAATCCACCTAAGCTCTGACGATTTAGAAAATCTCCATACAAGACGAATTTTTCAAAGTCAAATAATTTATTCAATAATTTATTCAATAATTTGTTTTTGGACTTTTTACCCGCACCTCCCCACACATCCCCGCGGTTTATACACCACTTCGAAGGCCTTTCGAAGCCCTATCGTTGGACACCGGTTTCGCTGAAATCCGTTCAGTAGAAACGGAAAAAAGTGACCATACCTATTGTTTATATAAGAAATCCACCTAAGCTCTGACGATTTAGAAAATCTCCATACAAGACGAATTTTTCAAAGTCAAATAATTTATTCAAAATTCATTCGATATACAAGATCTAAGTGAAATAACACTATTTATACAAATTTTGACCAATTTACAAAAATTTAAACTACTGAAAAACACTTAGAAAAATTTTGGCTTAATAATATAGAAAACAATTTAATTGAACCACTTACCTTCTTTCGATCTCTGACTTCTTGGTATCGTGTCGTAGGGTATTCCGCGCCGTACCATTCTAAATTTTTTGGAAATTTTTACTGAAAATTTTGCGCCACTTTTGACGCAAAACATCTGAAAAATTCGGTTTTTTGGACTTTTTACCCGCACCTCCCCACACATCCCCGCGGTTTATACACCACTTCGAAGGCCTTTCGAAGCCCTATCGTTGGACACCGGTTTCGCTGAAATCCGTTCAGTAGAAACCGAAAAAAGTGACCATACCTATTGTTTATATAAGAAATCCACCTAAGCTCTGACGATTTAGAAAATCTCCATACAAGACGAATTTTTCAAAGTCAAATAATTTATTCAATAATTTATTCAATAATTTATTTTTGGACTTTTTACCCGCACCTCCCCACACATCCCCGCGGTTTATACACCACTTCGAAGGCCTTTCGAAGCCCTATCGTTGGACACCGGTTTCGCTGAAATCCGTTCAGTAGAAACCGAAAAAAGTGACCATACCTATTGTTTATATAAGAAATCCACCTAAGCTCTGACGATTTAGAAAATCTCCATACAAGACGAATTTTTCAAAGTCAAATAATTTATTCAATAATTTATTCAATAATTTATTTTTGGACTTTTTACCCGCACCTCCCCACACATCCCCGCGGTTTATACACCACTTCGAAGGCCTTTCGAAGCCCTATCGTTGGACACCGGTTTCGCTGAAATCCGTTCAGTAGAAACCGAAAAAAGTGACCATACCTATTGTTTATATAAGAAATCCACCTAAGCTCTGACGATTTAGAAAATCTCCATACAAGACGAATTTTTTCAAAGTCCCCTAAATCTAATTTATTCAAAATTTTG
>CAKJTV020000103.1:0-21828 GCA_917862395.2 Heliconius sara | reverse complement strand
CCACCATAGCTATCCTCGAATTATTAAATAAAAGAATTAATGATTAGGAGTTATAAATATTTCTTAGTATATCATTTTCTCCAAAAATTTTTTTAATAATTTTACATATAGATTGTTTTTAAGATTTAATAACGAAAGTTCTATTTATATTTTTCTCTATATGCGTATAAAGGTTAATTTTAAACTGTAACAATAATATCTAACTAATTCCATAGTTACTATGGAAAATCTTTAGGCTTACTTTTAATAAAACAAGAAATAATATTATTCTAATGTAAAATCATATAAACAATATTACATCTTTATTTTGAGGCCAGTCGTGGCGCAGTGGTACAAAGTGTGACTGTAAAACCGACTGGTTGTGGGTTCGATCCCCACTCGAGGAGATGAAAATTTACATTTCCATTTGTGTCTCTCGCTCTTGTGTCGAGGCAAAGCGCGGCGTTGAGTTCTGCCACTTAACACGCAATGCCTCCAGAATTCGGCAGAAAGAGGGTAACGGAGTGTCTTAACACTAGGTTCCCTCTGCCTACCCTGCGATGTGCGGGGGATACAGCGTGAAGCTAATTTAATTTTTTTTTAATTTTTTAATTTGCTGAAATTAACATTTAAATTATCATATATGTAGCTTTTAAATTGAAAACTAATGAGAATCAATGTATTAGTTTTATTTAATAGTCACTTTAATTTGTCAATTGGAATTAACTACTGGTTTTGTATGAACTTCTCAAGTTTTGCGGGACATTCTGGTCCTATAGCTGAAAATTACATGTCTCGAGTGGACGCAGAGGTAGAAATATAGACTGAAGATCTCATGTTGGTATGGAGAAAACCATAAAGTTACTTTTAACTTATTGTTATAAGTATAGTGATGTTTCTGTTTCCATTAAAAGATATTTGATATTGATATCTTTCACTTTGCTGTGAAAACAGCTTACCTTGCTTATTTTAGCTAGTTTTATCTATTTATCAATTGCATTTACTCTTACAAAAGCGAGCTACTCATGTAATCTACATATAACTTAAGTCCCAAAGATTTGTTACAGTAAAAATCTAAAGAAATTAATATATTGACAGTTGCATTCACATTTACATATTTGAAAATACTATGAATGTTAAGAAATAATAACTTTACCAAAATTTGGTGATGTACATAATATTAATACTGGAAATAGGTTTAAACTTATCACACTTGAAGCTCGATTGCATTAAGTCCATTATTGTAGTACGGGACAATATGTAGGTTTTATAGTAGGAGAAATAAGAGTCCCATTGAGGTTCCTGTGCCAGGTCTTGTTATTTTTTATTTGAATAAAATTATTTCACTTTGATAGAGTATTAAGGGGAGTGTTTACGTTAAACCCACCCGACTAATAATGTAAGCCAAGGATGCCCATAGAACTGATGATTAATTTATATATTATTAGCTGTAGATTAGCATCAAAATTTATTATAAAAACGCTATAGCATAGTAGTACAGTGTGGCGATTGAAAACGTGGAGGGTTGTGGGTTCAATTCCTACTTTTAGTGATGAGTTTTATAATTTTCTTGCTCGGTAATAACCTAGTAGAAAGAGCTGCGATAAGATTTGCCAATTTAAAACGTGAAATGTTTCAAATTGTGGACAGAAGTAAGTGCTAAAAACTGTGTACTCATGGTGGTAAATTAAAATATTGTTTTTTTTCAGGTGGTAGTGAAATGTATTGGAACATACAAGTGCAAGTATCCGGCGTTGCATGTCTCTTGTGTCGTTCCGAGTGTTGTTTATGTAGCAACTGCTTCCTACACCTAATACAGAAGAGCTAAAAAAATTACAAATATTGAAACTAACCAAAATCTTCAAAAAAATTGACTAAACTAGTCCTTTAGAATGATTCGAGATGTATATCTGAAGGAATGTGAAAGGTTATATTAAAGATTTTTTACCTTCAGTATTGTATCCCACCATTAGGGGGGGAGGCAGAGGGTTGTATGTATCTGGGGAACCCTAGTTACACTTAAAATTCCACTTGTCTGCGAAGGCTAGAGGGATTTGATATGAGTTCTGTGTATCAATTTGGTTTACATTTGTAGGTTTATGTAGGATGTTTTAAATATTTCTTATATATGTTATTTTAAAGCTGAAACAAAGTGGACTTTATGGACTGTGTGGGTTCGATTCCCACTCGAGGAGATGAAAATATTACTTAAATTTATATTTCCATTCTTCGCTATGGTGTCGAGGGAAGCGCCAGCGGTTTGAGTTCTGCCGCTCAGCACGCAATGTCTCCAAAATCGGCCAGAAAGGGGGAAAGGAGGTTGTCTTTAACCTAGGTTACCCTCTGCCTACCCTGCTGTGTGCGGGATACAGCGTAAAGCTAATTTAATTTTTTTTTATAAGCTGAACATTTTAGATGAAAATTACTTTAAAAATTGAGATTATATATTTACATTTCCCTGCCTCCCACAGGCGATTAAAATTAATAAGGAATTGCGTTCCGCCACTTAACCATTAAATTTCCTGTTATCCACCACTGAAAAATATAATTTTACCATAGAAAAAAATACAATTTGAATACAAATAAACTGACAATATTTTCAATGCTTTATTACAGAAAAACGAAGGAGACGGGAGCGGGCCGAAGCGGCTGAGGGCGAAGCGACCGCGGCAGGACATTTGGTGAGCTTATAATTGTTACTTTTTTTGTTACATTATGTGGAGATTTATTAAATACGGTATTATATTTATTGGTATTTATTTAACGACGACTTACAAATACAAACATTTGATATCCATGGCTATGGCGTCGTGACGTAAACAGAACTTAAGTAGAGATTCGAAATTCCCAACTTCACGCAACACTAGAAAGTAAAGGTAAATGAAAATGTCTTACCTTGAAGCTATCACTACCGGCTCTCATTTAGGTATCTAGAGATTATGTTCTTGAACAAATATATAATGTGTAAATGTTGATGGTTTTTAGGTTTTCCATTATTTAAAGGAAAACGAATTCTTATGAGATAAAACTTTGTCGCTGTGTCAAGAGCTTTATCTCAGGAATGCTTGAAAATATAGAGTTGGAATTCAAACCATATACTCAGATCTATGGTCCCTGATTGCCTGAAAAAAACATATTTCAATTTACTTGAAAAAAAATGTGGCTTCAAGTTAATAGGGTACTTCAGTAGACCTAGAATTATAAATAAATATTTTGTACGAAACCCTCCTCGGTGGCGAGCCCAGACTCGCGCTGGTCCGGTTTTTTTTATTTTTAGGGCAATATTTGTTGCGAGTGAAAATTTCAGTGTACCCTTCATACTCCCAGGGGATACAGCGGAAAGCTGAAAGGATTAAAATAATTAATATAATATTTCAATATTATTAGTAGGTACTAGATTGAGTAAGTACTCATGCAGTTTTTCATACTAATAATGTTTGTTTATTATTACATTATAGATTATGCTGGTTGTACGAGAGCAGGATGTGAAGTATAAAGTTAAGATTTGTTAAAATTATATATTACAATATTATAGTACAAACATACAATCTCACTAATATCAGGAAATACCTTTATGCCAATAGTTTTTGTTTTTTGTACTGTATAGTCGTGATAATATAACCATTCATAGAAATATAGTTTCTTAACTTAACCCGAGCCTAAGTTGGAATAGAAGAACTAAGAATAGGAACTACCTGGCACCCATACAAAAAATATTTTGTTCACTACCTTTTTGCTCTTAGATTAGTGGGCTGGTTCTAATATGGAACTATTTCTATATGTACTAGTAATGGGATTTAGTTATTAGTATAAATAGTATATTATTAATATAAAATTTGTAACTTGGTTGTGGTTGTTGTTACTGTTTGACGCAATTTTGTATCTTTTAATTATTGCACATAAATAATGAAATGGGATTTGGATATCTAAGAATGATTATTTATCGTAGTAAGTATTTTTAGGAAGGAATTAAAGTTATTAAATAAAAACTGATTTCTCTTAAAAAAACTGTCTCAGATATTATAATTCTTAAAGAACTAATGGTATTGTAATGGTCAAAAGAAGATATTTAATTTTCCTGGGCGTTAGTTCCGCACCCAATACGTGACTGTACAGAACTTAGACTGTAGGAGTTTTATGTAGAGGTGTGATGTATGTAGTAGTAGTGTGTAGACATGTTTCTTTGTTAATGTGTTTAGTTTTAACGTGTTACGTTTTTTGTTTGGTGTTAAGAATCTCAAAGAAGAATGGTTTTATATTTCAAAAAAATCTCACTTAGTGTAACTATTATCAAATAGAAAAACTGGTAGAATTATTTTGTGAACGTCAAATTACTTTGTTTAAATAGCTATATATTAATATGAATTGTTACCAGGAGGCCAGTCGTGGCGCACGGGCACAAAGTATGAATATTTAAAACCCGACTGGTTGTGGGTTCGATTCTCACTCGAGGAAATGAAATATTTACTTAAATTTACATTTCCATTCCCTCGCTATAGGTCGGGCAGAGGGCGGCGTGGTTCGCCACTCACACGCAAGCCTTGGGAATTAGCAGTATGAGGAACGGAGTGTCTTACCATAGGATCCCATCCCTCTACCTACCCTTCTGTCATGGCGGGGTACAGCGTGAAGCCGTTTTTTAATTACTTTTCATATTCCTATATGCTGAATGGATGTCCAGGTCGTTGTCATATTACATAGTATTTATACAAAAAAATATACACTAAAATATATTGTGGCAGATTCCTTTTTTATTTAATGCCGTTTTAGGGCAGTGCTTGGAAGAAGTGTTTTTCAAGGTTTGTAGGTTCCATCCTTATCAAAGGAATAGTTTTATTAATTCGCGACTCTGTGTAAGATATCGCGGCGTTAAGTTTCGCCATCTTTACCACAGAATGGATCGGAGTGTACGACACTAAGTCACGCTACACGCCTATTTTTGATTAAACAGGATATAGATAGAGCATATATATACATTTTTTATTTTGTTGTGTACAGTGGTTCTCAAAACTTATTGATTAAATGAAAAGGTTACATTGGTTGAAGTTAAAAAACGATGGTTTTTTTATTACCTATAAATTATTATTCTATGGCTTTGGTCTACATATAAAATAATTATGACATAATTAAAATATTTGGCTATATATTGTTCATATTATTTTAAATGACACCTTGTCTCAGGTCGCGTTTTTAAGAATTTACTCCCTGGTTCCTTCTTTTTTGGTTGTTTGAAGAAAATTTTTTCCCCCGGCTTTCAAATTTAATATTAATGTTAATAATAACAAAAACCCATTATAAGAAACTATAGAAAAAAAAACCTAAGGATTTAATTTAAATTATAAACATAACCGGTTCTTTTTTATAATTTTTTGTAAAATTTGTCCTGGGAATGGACGTACAGTGAAAATGATGCATGTTTTACCTTATAGAAATGAGGCCGTTTTCACAAGCTTAAATAATCTGTGGTAGACATGAGTTGCAAAAAAACTAAGAGCCATTATTTCAAATGGAACAAAGCCGGCAAGGGACGGGCAAGAACTCAACAGTTGCTCTTTTCAAAGTAAACGGTATAATTTATAACAGCTTTATCCTGTAAAATATTGTTGAACAGTGAATAGGCTTACTGTCAAAAGATTTATAACTTTTTGAGAGACGAAAAAACTTCTAGTTTCTTGTATGTTTTACGAGTGACGTTGTAACATGTTGGTAGGATAATCCATACTATATTATTAGCTAAACTATTATTTTAAAAATAGTAATAAGAACCAACGATAAACCAGCTTTATTTTGAAGTAAATCATTTAATTTTAACAAATTTTAATATGAAGGGAGATGTGATCGGATCGAGTGACAACGACGAAATAGGCCGCTGCTTTCCCTTTCACGCTTTTTATTGACGTAACGTCGATGACGGTGCCGAGTTTGTCCGCACGTGCTTCCAGAAGAGTATTCCTCTGGAGTTGGGAATCTATAGTTTTAGAAAGAAAATTATGCTAATTCCTCGACATTGAGAGTTTCTCATTCAGACAAGACTTAAATTCTTAGTTTTTTTAACGTTTGTTTTTTAAAGCCAAACGCATACATAAAGTTTTTTTTTTTTGGCTAATTAATAAAAAACTAAAATGTATTGACTTTTCTTTACAGATTGTTAATATCAAAACTAACGAAGAATATTCGATAATGCGCTATTATTCACTTCGTCTTAGTTAATATTGCCATTTGGTAGGACATACACGCGCAAAGGGAAGTTAGGTCGGTATCAGTTCACCTGTGACCGCTAAGTGCTGCAAGTGATCAACTTTTAACCTTGGTTTCCAAAAAATATATAATCCAGTTAATAGTTAAGTTAAATTAAATAATCGTCTCAAACTTAAATCAATTTTCATATCATCGGAAGTTGTGTGCTTTTTCTTATGACTGGTTTTGTGGTTGTGACAGATGCGACTTGATATTGGCAAGGAAAACGTAAATTGTGTTGCCCGAAAATAATTAAAATGCGCACATCAGTCATTTCACATGGCTATTTTTTAATGATATTTTTCGTTTATTGCAACAATATATACATTATGATATTTATACTAAAACTCGCTCTTGTGTAGCGTGTTTGATTATTACATTTATATGAATTTATGAAATAAAAAGTTTGGGTATATGTTTTTTCTGTTTCTGAACGTTGGGAATCCCGGTCTAGGGGCGTTAAATTTCTAAACTAACTTTTAGAATAAGCGAGAATTAGACGTAAGCTTCACCTGTATAGATATAGCGTAGGTTACAGCGACAGGACAGATCTAGTGTTGTGGGACATTCCGTCCTCGGATGATGATAAGCGATGACATTATGTTAATGTTTTTATGGAGGTAAGAGCGTGCTTTTTAAATTTGTTTTTGTTTCCACAATTTTTTTATTACTATTATTGTTTTTAAATAACCTAACATTTTTTTTTCTTTTTATCTTAATTAAAAGTTGGAAATTTAGTTATTAAAACGTTTCAATTATATTAATTGCTAGAAGCTTATTAAACTTTATTGTGTTTTAAATATCTTTTTGTTTAATTAATTAATTTAAAAAATTTCGTTCATAGTCTGGTGGTTGTAGACGTTTTCTATCTTTATAAGCGTATACCTGATGAAGGAGTGTCCAGTCATTGTCAGGTAAGTCATGTCTAAATACAGTAGTATATGCGTACGTAGAGGTGTTCAATGTAGCACATACGATTTTTATTTTTCCTTCAAAGGATTTTGTTTTTATTAAAATTATTTTTAATCCATAAAAAAATGCACATTATATTTTTCTTTTATTTATAAGGATTTGTAGGTGGTGTTTTTTTGTAAATTTCAAAACATTAATGAAGAAACCTTTTATTATTTTGTTTATTATGTATTTATTAAAAAAAATCGGCTTCAAGCTTATTCCATACACAGCAGGATAAAGAAGAGGGAACCATAGTGACAGACTTCCGTTTGCCAACTTTCCGCCGAATTTTTCGAGACATGCGTGTTAAGTGGCGGAACTCAACGCCGCACTTTTGCCTTGTGCCAGAGCAAAGAAATATGAGGAAATGAATTCCTCGAGTGGGGTATCGAACCACAAACCGTCCCGTTTCAGTCACACCCTTAAGTCACTGGGCCACGACGGGCTTAATAATAATACGTATTTTAAACTATAATGGTTTATGAGATAGTAGGTTGTAGATATTTCTCTTTTCCAGATCGTTGTCAGGTAAGTGTTATGTTTATATGGAGTGATTTTGTACCACTAAAATAATACAGTTTTAACTTCTCTAAGAATAATATATAAAATAAAAGGAAAGTTATAAAATTATCTTTTGATTAAACGTCATTGGCAAGAGGGACGCACTCTGACACAAACGGTTACCATTCACGAATCGAATTGTGGTTATATCGGTGGAAGTGAACGTTGTTTAGGTTTATTATAGAAATAGAATGCGGGATAACCCTTTCCCGTATGTTCTGGTATGTTTGGAAGGAAATGAAAGGGTCAGATCAGCATCGTTGTAGTAGTATTTTTTAGTAGTAGGTGTTCACGTTGTTGGTATCTATTCGTAACTGCGTTACACGGAATATGATGGGGTTAGAATGCCTATTATAAGACCATTTTTTTCTATTTTTACTATAAAAACAAACTTTCTTTGAGCTCTTCGAGATTTAGTTCTGAGATAGGAAACTTAATGTACTTGAAATGTGTAATAGATATGTAGGTTAAAGGGGATCAATAAAAGTTCACTTACGGTGGCATGCGTCATTCAATACCACTTTAAAGTACAAATGTAAATCACGACACGACGACGACGAGTTATAAGGAAAGTCAACCACGAAAAAAAAAACCAAGGTATATAAAGGAAATACAAAAATTACAAGAATATTAAGAAATAAATCAGAAAGAAAACAATGGAAAACGCTATATAAAAGTGCATCGAGTGGCAAGCACGATGCCTAGAAAATAATTATGCCGTGACAAGGGGGTAGGAGTAAACACTCCTCACTGGTCAAGGCGACGGCCCAGCGTTGCGCTTTCTATAAATTACAAATACAAATACTTGTTTTAAAATAAATTTAAAGGGATGTATGACGTGTATTATAAAAGATAAAAAATTAAAATTACGATATTGAAATAAAAAAAATTACACTTTTATTAAATAAACTATAAATATAATAATATTCCCTACTCCCCTCCCCTCAAGGTGTCTACGGACGATAATAGCGGGGGAAACGTACAGGTCTCCCTGCCGATATGTTTGAAGGGTGAGGGCCCGTATTTTGGGGTCGTTTGTGTATCCGTGTGTTGCTTCGTGTGGTCAGAGAGATGAGTACTGATTTGCAGAGCCCGTTTTGGGTTTGTCGGACTAATAGGCCGGCTTAACTCATTCTCAAAAAAAACTTTTTGTCTCTTAAAAAATTTTGTGTAAACCAGTGAACCAGCCTGCAGAGAACCCCGTAGCGCGTCTCTCGGGGGAAGACAGCTATAGGATTCAAGTTTTTAAAAAATAAACGTTTGCGTTTTGTGTTGTGAGCTGCGTAGGGACGGGTTTTCAAAACATTTTGGCCCGAAGTGCTTACGCGTTGAGAAATCTGTGAAGTCTTTAGTGGAAGTTGGGGACGTATTTTCCAAAAATTCTCCGGGCAGTCGCAGGACTCGCCGTACACAGATTGGGATGAACTTTGGGGTTTTCTTAAATTTGGCTCCTTTTTTTTTTGCCGGGAAAACGAAGGGGGAGTATCGTTCAGTTGTTTGTCATGTGGTTATGAGGCAGCTTTCAGTTGTCTATAAAAACGCTCCACTAAAGCCTTACATTGCGGGTTGTATGGGTTTTTGTATAGCCATTTGGGGGGGGCTGTAAAAAGAGCTCCTTGGGAACTGTTTTGGGCTTTCCCCATGGTTCTCTCCGGGGGGCCTTTGGGTCCGTACCAGGGCCGGTCTGAAATAATTCATGCTGACTTCAAGCCATTCCTTATGGGGCCCAGAACCATGTCCTCCTCGAAAACTATATATCGCAAAAAAGGCGCCCTCCCAAGCGACGTGACCCTGCATGCATTTCTCCCCAAGAAATTTATTTATGTTGGGTGGATCCGCGCGCGTCCGCCACCGTCGAAAACAGCCGACGACGGGATGAAGGTGATAAATAAAAGTTCACTTAGGGTTGGCACTGATTATTTAACAACTTGTTACCATATAGTTTTAACCAAATATAATCACACCCCCGTTAAAAAAAAAGTAAACCAAAGAACATGCTATAAAAGAGATAAAAAAAAAATTTTACAAAATTAAAAAATAACTCAGAAAAAAAGGGGAAAAACGTATATAAAGTGATCGAGGGGGGGAAGGGCACGACTGTAGAAAAAAATTATGATGGCCCAGGGGGTAGGAGTAACTATCCTCACGGGGTCAATGACGGCAGGCGGCGCTTTCATATAAATATACAAAATAGGGAATACTTTTTTAAAAAAAATATTTTTAATTTTGTATTTTGTATGTGTATTATATTAAAGATAATAAATAAATTACATATTGATAAATATATAAATAACACATATTAAAAAAAACTAAATATAAAAAAATAGCCCCCTAAGTTATTCGTACTAAATACAATATTTTTCTGGTTTTTTTGTAAAAAGTGAAAATAAAAAAAAAAAGAAGTCCAAGGCAATGTGTTTTTCTTTATGAGAATTGGGGGTTTCTAATCTCATTTTAATTTTGGGGGTGTTAAAAAAACAAAAAAAAAATCAATACAAATTTGTAAATTTATATTCACATGTTTATTGTAATTTTTAAATTTTAAATATCATAGAAAACATTAGTCTAAATTATTTTGGTACTTTAAATTAAATTATTATAGCCCTAGCTCAGGCTTAAAAACGAGTTCACATAATATTGACTTATCGTAATCATATTTAGTTTTTTTTTTAAAAAAAAATCAAAGAAAGGTATAAACACTTATGGGTTTCGTAATAAAATCTCTTAAATGTCGTTAATCTTACGTTTTGACTCAGGTATCTAACTAAACTAAAGAAAAACAAAAAACGATGCTAATCCCCCAATCTCATGAGCCATTAAAACAACCAGGGACATTTACGTCTTTTTATCATCTGTATCTGCAAAAGTTTCCGCTGCAGTAGGACATTTAGTTCATATTCATCCCCCATGCCCAATCGGCGGCTCGGACATGTCATCGCCTTCGGAACGGGAATAACTTTAAACTTTCTTTTTTTTAAAGGCTTTTTTTCATTGTATGCGTTTTTTTTTGTTTGTTTTTCTGTCTTTTCTTATTTTTCTTTTTTTTAAACTTTTAAGTTAACGTTTCATTTAGTTAAAAATGTATGCCGAAGAAAGCCCGTTAATTTTTAGAAGCTGTCATCCATTTGTTTGCAATAACTTTCCAGCTTGCTTCCAAATCAATAGGTAAGCCTTAGTCGCCCTTCCCAAAAAGGGACCCTGGAAAAGATCTCTGTATGGACATCTTTTTGTCATAGCGCTCAAGGGTACCCTTTAGGGACACTAAATAGTTGGCAGCTTAAGTACTCATTTCGTTTTAGTACTGCATCCAGCTGCCCAGCCTGCAAGCGTAGAGTCCCAGGTCTTTTCTTTTGATCGGTGTCATTTTTGTCTTCCCGCTGGGAGCGGGGAAAACGCCGCTGAGGGACCAGTGAGTCAGGGGGGGTTTCTTCGGCGGCCTTTTAGGCGTTTGGAGGGCGCGGCGTTCGACGACCTTCGCCTTCTTTTCGCCGCTTTGGTGACGGACTTTCTCGAAAACGTCGCCCGTTTTCGCACGCGGCCACCTCCATCTCCCGTAACGGTGGAGTTGGCCGGAGTATCGGGTTGAGGGGCTCGAACCCTCAAACATCTCGGGGGCGTTAACTTGTAACGACTGTGCGAAAGCCGCCGTCCACGTAGCGTTCGCGTGGAAAGTCCTTTAGGAAAGCCAAAAGTTTTCCTTCGGGAGCGACATAATGAATGCGTAAATCGGTAACGAGTAAACCCTGAGGGGGTTACAGAACAAAATTTAAAATAGAAAAATAAAAACTAAAACCTGTTTTTACCTCTCCGGATCGGGCGGGGCAGGCAGGAACCCCCCCAGCACAACCACGGCACTGCGCCACAATTTGCACTCACACACAACAATACGCACTAACGAAGAGTGGAGTCCGCATGAGCGTCCTCGACACCACGAGCACAATCGGGGGTCGCATTAGGCAGAACCACTGGAACGAAGACTGAACGTCCGAGCAGTTCGGCGGTCAGAGCGAGAGTCCTAAAAAAATTCGATTTTCTTTTTCTTTTTTCGAATGAGCAGTATGCTGTTGGCCCTACAGGCCTCTACAGCGTCACCGGACAGATAGAAACGGACACTGAGGTGAGGGCGTCTCCTTGAGACTCGGACCGCGACTGCGTACACGTTTGTAGTGGGGACTTGTCGCTCGGTCGATAGGCTATGGGTAGACTCTGGTCCTTTTAGGTTTTAATTGGGCTCCTCTCGCGCCGAGGCGCTTGGACATGAAAAACTGGGACCTCGTTCTCCACGGCGGTTAGTATGTGACGTGTGGGTTTTTTTTTTGTTAGCCCACTACATATTAGGGTCGTTCGCTTAAGATTGGGCGTTACTACACGGGAAGGTATCCGCGGTCTACGCGTTGACAGCCAAGTTTGCTCGACGTTGGGCGATTAGTGCAACGCGTTTACCACCAAAAAGGTTATGGATGGGAAGGCGGCTTTGTTTCGAAATAACTGGCGGCAGTTCTGCGACAGCATGCTCTTTTACAGAGCTAATTGGATATCTCTATGAGAGATCGACTTTACGCATGGGTACCACGGTGCACCCGGTCGGCATATGCGTAGATAACGCGTTTGGTAAGATTGTTAGTTTTTCTTTATGTCAGTCTGTGCGAACCACAACACTGGCGTAGGAGAATTAAGGTGCTGACGCACGTTGTTTGTATGAAGGACATTGTTTCTCAGGGAGAGTTTGCTTTTAGCGCAAACGCATGGGTAAAGGCGGCCTTAGACTCCACGGCCGCTTTGCCCGGCGGACTGTTGATTTAGGTTTGTTGGTGAATGACAGCTGGTGTCGATATGACACCATGGTATCTGGTCTCCGCTTTGCGGACTCTGGGATTATTTTGCCTACAGGCGGACATGTGGCAAGTTCGTTGTTGTGCGAAGGTGGAAGTAGACACAGGTACTGGGCTTGTCTGCGGTTGACCTTTACATGCGCATTGAGTTAACCATTTACCTATTTGGTCCATGGATATTTGGAGCCGATTGGCTATGCAGGACGGACTGACGACCAACGTGAGGACGCGTACGTTTGGAATAGGGCTAGTGTTTGTACCTTTGGTTTTTGGGATGTCTGATGGGTTTACAGGTTGTTTTCAGGAGCGTGGGATAGAGATGGTAGCCTTGGACGGGTTTCCATGCTCTGACCGGTCGACGGGAAGATAGGGTTCCCTCGACTCTGTAGCGAAAGGTGCGGTTTGTTAAGTAGTCTCGTATGATGTGCACGAGTCTGTCTGGTATGCCAGCCTTCAATAGCTTGAAAATCAAGCCATTGTGCCAGACTTTATCAAACGCCTTTGCTTTGCGAGGAAGATTGCCGTCGGCGGCAATCTTCCTCGCTCGGGCCAGCAGGTATTCCGTGAGGCGGTTGTACCTGATGGACGCTGGAGTGTTTGGCTCTGAAGCCGAATTGTTCGGCGGGATGATCGTCCTTTGGCCGCAACGGCGGCTTGCAGACGAGTGAGGAGGATACGTTCGTAAATCTTGCCCATTGTGCTTAGAAGGCTTATAGGGCGATAGCTGGATGGGGATGTGCGAGGTTTGTTAGGCTTGTGAATTCCTATGACAATTGCCTCTTTCCATTGATCTGGGAATGAGCACTCTTTAGGAGTGTGTTGAAAATGGCTACGAGCAGCGCCTAAAAGTTGAACGGGAAGGATTTTCAGGATCTTGTTCGTGACGCGATCTGATCCTGGGGCTTTCTTTGGCTTTAAGGCCCTTAATGATGTCTTGGACTTCGTCAATGGAAGTTGGACGGATTTGGTTCGCCCACTGGTGGTAACGGTGTCCATGTGTCAACCTGTGTGTCCACCTCGGCGACGTGAGTTGGATCACACGGTTGTTCCGAAAGGGAGCATTGACTTTCGAGGTTATCCGCTAGGCATTCAGCCTTTTCTAGGTCGTCTGAGGCTAGTGTTCCGTCCGGACGGATTAACGGCGGTAATTCGACTACGGTGTCGTTTTTAAATGACTTGGTTAAACGCCAGAACGCTTCCTGCGATGGAGTGAGCGCTGATAGTAAGTGATCCCAACTTTCATTTCTGAGGTCCTCGAACCGGGCTCGAACCAGTCTTTGGAGCTCCCAGAGTTTGCTTCGGTTTTCCGGCGACGGAAAAGAATCGTGCGCCCTAGTGGCAATATTTTTACGTCTTATTAGTTTCGAAGATCACGCGGGATCTTGACATATCCTTCGGGATTGACGTTACTTCCCTAGAACACTCGTCGAGAGTGTTGCCTAGTCTGTCAGTAAGTCGGTTTTATTTCGGCCTCTGCTACTTCCACCGAGTCGAATTTGTCAGGTATCTCGTCGGTACGGTCCGTGTCGGGATTGCCTAGGCGTTTCCGCGAACTTGGACCAGTCCGGTGATGGTCGCTTTTATGTGGGGATGGAGGACACTCGGGTCCTAGTTTGACCAATAACTGGTCTGTGGTCAGAGCTTAATTCTGGGATTACCTCGATGGAGCGCAGCCTGAGAGAGACGCCCTGCAGGATGGCTATATCGAGTATGTCTGGTTTGGCCTATGGGCCCGAATCTAGTGGGAGTCAGGGGAGCGAGTATACTCGAATTGAGAGGTGGTGAGATCAAATAGGTTTGCCAGCACGGCTCCCCTGCTATTGGTGGAGTGGCAATTCCAGCGGGTATTTTGCAGTTAAGGTCCCCGGCTATTATGACCGAGTCCCCCATGTCCAGTAATGTCTGTAAGTCATTCTTTAATAAGCTCTTTTTAGGAGAGAGATAGGCGGAAACTATTGTGAGTGGGGTGTGTCCAGTCATGTGCACCTGACAAACCGATACTTCGATGTTAGTAAGCGTCGGGGTGGGTTGAGCGGAGCGACGTGAAGCGTCTTTTTTGTAGAAGATGACGGTGCCTCTTCTGACACCGTCTCTATCGTTACGGATCGTACGATAGTTGGCTATCTTGGGATCTCTATCGCAGTTCCTAAGAAATGTTTCTTGGACCAGAAACAAATCTCGCGAGTCTTTGATCGGGCGGGTTGATTAGACGATTGCTGACCGCCATTTAAATTAATATTTTTGCGCTTGGTAGCGCAGGATTTTGGCTATGAGCCCCGTATGTTGGCTCAACCGCTTGCAGACGAGCTTGAGGAGCTCCGTCCGTGCTTCGAAGGCCTCCCGCTAGGGCGGTGATTTGCTCCGCGCCTATCGTGTTAATAAAATCGAAGACGAGATTAAGATCGTCTTCTAAGCTTGCCTCCCCTTGTGATGGCGCTGTCGGCACCGATTGCCTGGGCGCGCTCGGAGGAGGGACGGATCTGGCGAGCCTGGAATCTGTAGCTCTTATCAGCCTCGGATCTGCACGCTGTGGTGGCATGAGGGCCCTTGCAGCGTGGGTCTCCGGCAGGGGCTTCTTCCATGCATTGGTGGAAGGAAGTGGTGCGGGTTGGTACGATGACGTACGTACGGGGTGGGCTGAGGGCCCGTTGGGTTTTGGGTTGGACGGGAGGGCATTGAAGCCTTTTGCGTCCTGCCGCCCTGACCGCCGGTCCTACGTGGGGCCTTGGAACATCCGCGGTAATTTGCGGGGTGTCCCTGGGTCTCACATAGGACGCAGCTGGGAGGTACGGCTGGGTCTGGGACCTTTCGCGGGCAGTCTACGGTTGCGTGGTCGTTTAGGCACTTCACGCACCTCGGTTTCGCGTGGCAGCTCTTGGCTGAATGCCCGTATAGTTGGCAGCGGTGACACTGCCCTGGCATGCCACGAGACCATGGCTTATCAAATTTGATGCCAGTTAGCTGGCAGACGGACTTAACATTGAAGATTTTTTTGCCCTCTGGGCTACGGTCTAAGACAGCTAGGACCATGTCGTAACTTTTCTTTGAGCGAGCGATATCTATATATATATATATATATATATATATATATATATAATAATAAATATATATAAATATATATATATAATTTTAATAGAAATATATAGAATATTATTTAATATATATTTATATATATATTATATGTAAATATAGATATATATATATTATATATATCAATATTAGATAATAATATATATATATATATACTCTTATAATCTCTCTCTAGTAATCTCTTATGCTCTATCTATAATTAAAAACAGAATAATTATAAGAAAAAAAAAAAATAAATAATAAAATAAGGAATGTTTAATCAACCAACCTCTTTGCTTAATAAAAGATGTGTTCTTTTTATAAAACAAAAGACGCAAATATATAAATATATATTTGATATATATATATATATATATATATATATATATATATATATATGTCGGCTCTCTCCTCCGAGGTGTACCGGAGGGAGCCGTCACTGTGTGGAGGATGGCCTGGCGGGCGGCCTTCTTCGCATAATCTGGCGATTTAATTTGTGAAGGGAGGCTTCATCGCAGCTGGCCTCTGCGATGCGGTGCTCCCAGCTATTGGCATCACGGTTCTCAAGCGCCGCTCTAACTTGCTCGTTCAGGCCATTGAGCCTTGTCTTCACGGCGGGATCTCTCGAGGACTGCCACTCCCGGCGCGTCCTCCTTCTTGTCAATGAGGGCCTGGAGCCACCTGGGTAGAGGCGGCAATCCTCGCGGGCTGGTTGGAGCGGAGGCAGTCACCATCGCGTCTTTAATCTGCGACGCGATGGTGCTTGCAAGCCTGTCGACGCTAGCGGCGTCGACAAGTGGCTCGACACACGGTGAGGGTGCGGCCTGGAGCGTGGTCTCAAAACGCTCCCAGTCGATGCGGCCTCTCGTGGGTGGGCTTCTGGCAAGGGCTCTTGTGCCCCTGATGGTAGCCAGGACCGGCAGGTGGTCGGAGCCGATCGCGTCGGGGAGCACCTCTAGGTCCAAGGAATCCAGCCCCTTGTGCACCACTAGATCGATGGTGCTGAGCTGGTGGGGGAGCTGCATTCCGGGATATGCGTAGGCTCGTCAGGGCCCTCGACGTCGTACCCGGAACGCTGGGCGTCGCGGTAGAGTTTACCGCCGGCCGGGTTGGATGAGTGGCATCCCCAGGCCGGGTGGTGGGCGTTCCAATCCCCGGCGGCGAGTGCTGGAGAGCTGGATAACAGGCTGCGCACTTCCCCTAGATCCAACGGGTGCTTGGTGGGGCGGTAGATGGCGAAGAGCCGCGTTGGCTTGGCGTTCACCTGTATTTCGACACCCAGCGATAGGAAGGACTGGGTGTCGAAACTCGGCAGCGGCTGGAAGACCAGGCTCCTCCTAACCGCTACCAGGGGGGCCTCTCCGTGAAGTCTCCGCTGTGGTGTCGAGCCTCGGACGTGATACCCTGGAAGGCTGGCTGAGAGTGCAGGGTGGAGATGGGTTTCATTTTATCAGCGCCACGTCGATGGAATAGTGGCGCAGTAGGTGACGGAGGACTGGCATCCTCCTCCTGAGTCCCCTGGCGTTCCAATAGAGCGTCCTGAGCTGCTCAGACATTGCACAGGAGCGACTTCATGCCCTCCAGGACACATTGGACAGGGTCACGTCCGGCCCTCAGTGCGATGAGGACCTCCTTCAACGTGTCGATGGCCTTGTCTATGGCAATGTTTGGTGCGGTAGCCGAGGAGGTAGCAGTCGGTGCGGCTCCGGGGGCTGTCGCTGCGGTCTTTTCCGGTGGGGTGGGCAGGGAACCTTTGGCCTGCTCCTGCCTTCGCGTCCTCTTCCCTCCCCTTTCTTGGTCCTTTTCCCCCCGTTTTCTCCGTCGGGGGGTAGCGGGGAGCCACTGAGGTTTGCGGCCTGACTCTCCGCTCCCACCATGTTGGGATCTGTCCGGGAGGCAGTTGGTTTTTGCTTCTTTTGGGATCAGCTTGAGGAGGGCTACGTTCAGCCCTCTTGTTGCGCACCTCTCTCTAAACTGAGGGCACGCCGAGTGGTTCGCGGGGCTTGGTGGTCCCCGCAGTTGGCGCAGGTAGCCGGCTCCTAAAGGGCGGGCGCGGGCAGTCGCGAGCCGCCTGGTGGCGACTGTTTGCGGGGCCCCTTACCGCCGGGGACATTCGGGGGGGTTTGCTTAGTACGGCCTTTGTTTTCTCCAAAAACACACACACAACTAAACTAAACGGAAATGATGATAGGGAAGTCCGCGTCGTCTTAAGCAATTTTGGGGAGTGTGTCGAAACAAAGGGTTTCTTCCTTCCGATGCCTTTTGCGAGGTCGGGAAAGGGTGCCAGGGCGGATGCCCTCTGACCGTGGTCTCTCTCGGCGGCCATTAAATGACCGCGTCGGGGGGTTTGGGCCCTTTGGGAGCCCGAGGGGGAGGAAAGGGGAAACGTTTGATTTCAGGGTTTCATGGGGGGGGGGGGGGAAAAATCGGTGGTGGGATGAGCTGGGGCCCCTCCTGGGCGGTTCAGTCCAGCCGGGTGGGGAACTCGGGTGCCCGCGAGAGGCCCAGCTTAGCGACCAGCGACCAAGGGGGAAAGCTCAGGGAGTCGGAGTTGGGGTGGGTTTGAGGATATCCTCGGTAGGCGTTCCCGGTCCGGTGGCCGGGGGTTGCCATGGTGTGCTATGTTCTGAAAAATGAGGTGGTCCGATGGGGTCGGCTCGACGGAACGAATTAAGTGCGAGTCGGCGATGTGTTCCTTTCCAGGCTCTCACATCTTCAGGTCTTCCCAGTGTGTGTTGGCACAAAGTAGGGGCCTGGGGGACATGCCTTAGGGCGAGTTCTGGACACCTTGCAAGATCTTGCGTTGGGGGGCGCGTTGCGACGCAAAACCACGCAGGGGGGGCCCGTAGGGGTGAGGTGATGCGGCCTCACGAAGGCCTAATAAGGGCCATTTCGTACCCCACCCGGAAGCCGCGAGCGGAGCAGGGGCGCAGTTTGAACAGGGGCCACTTGGGGGCGGCAGCGGCGGCTTGCTTGACCTGCCCGGACCACCCTGAGGTTTTCGGTCGATTTTTGGACACCCAAATATGGTGGCGTGGGGCATCCAGGGACCTGCGGCCCCAAACCCAAGGCGCAGCGGAGGAGGCATCTCGGGCGGCCCCCAAACGATCGCTTGGGTTTTGCCACACTGAGGGTAGCCTCCACTCCGACAGCCAGTCAGGCAGCAGGCAAGTGCAGGGCTGGAGCTTGACGGCGGCGGGTTCAGGGTTGAGACTCTTCGTGACAGGGGATGTCGTCGGCATAGAGTGCCACTCGAGCCCTGCCTGCTGGATATCGGGGTACCAGTACAGGGCGGGAAAGGGATAGAAATGCCCTGGGTACCCCGGCGGCGATAAAGGTGGCTGCATAACACGGCACTCTCCATCTGGACGCGAAAGGTCCTGCCGTGAAGGAAGGCGGGGGGAGGACAAACACGATGTAGGTGGGGGACCGGCACGAGAATCTTTAGTAGCAAGCCGGGGTGCAGACGCGGTCGAAGGCGCGGCCACATCCAGGAAGGCTGCGACTGCACTATCCTTCCGTTGCCGCGCCGCACCCAAAGTGACGATCGGGCGACTTGTAGAGTGGTGAGTGCCGCTGCGGAAGCCAAACTGTTCGGGCCGCTGGTGGGTATGTGCGGAGTGAGAAGCGGGAGGAAGAGCTTCCGAACAGTTTGGCCATGGTGTTCAGAAGGGTGATAGGCCTGATCCCTCCGGGCGATGGTGATTCTCCCCGCTTCGGGATCATACGACAGGCTTCCTTCCACGCTGGGGGTAGTGCCCAAGCGAGGATTGCGTGAAGAGCCTGGTCGTGGAGCGAGATCTTGGTCAGGTGTGGGGGCGCCGTTCGTGACGCCACCATGCCAGGGCTTCTGGGATCAGGCCCGGCGCCTTCTCACCATGGATGGTGAGAGCGTGGTGCTGGTTGGGAGTGGGGAGAGGCGAGGCAGAGAGGCCAACGCGCTTTACCTCCTCTTTCTATTTCCGCGTGACGGCTGGGCACTCGCTTGGGTTCGGGCGGAATGGGCCTCAGGTGATCCGCCAGGATGTCGGCTCTCTCCTCCGAGGTGTACCGGAGGGGCGTTCTGTGGAGGATGGGCCTAGCGGCGGCCTCTTCGCATAATCTGGCGATTTAATTTGTGAAGGGAGGCTTCATCGCAGCTGGCCTCTGCGATGCGGTGCTCCCAGCTGTTGGCATCACGGTTCTAAGCGCGCTCTAACTTGCTCGTTCAGGGCCATTGAGCCTTGTCTTTACGGCGGGATCTCTCGAGGACTGCCCACCGGCAGTCTCCTTTCTTGTCAATGAGGCCGGAGCCCCTGGTAGAGGCGGCAACTCGGGCGGGTTGGAGCGGAGGCAGTCACCATCGCGTCTTTAATCGCGACGCGATGGTGCTTGCAAGCCTGTCGACGCTTAGCGGCGTCGACCAGTGGCTCGACGCACGGTGAGGGTGGGCGGGCGTGGTCTCAAAACGCTTCCCGTCTATGCGGCTCTCGCGGGTGGGCTTTGGCAAGGCTCTTGTGACCCTGATGGTAGCAGGACCGGCAGGTGGTCGGAGCGACGCGTCGGGGACCTTAGGTCCAAGAATCCAGCCCTTGTGCACCACTAGATCGATGTGTGACTGGTGGGAGCTGCATTCCGGGATATGCGTAGGCTCGTCAGGGCACTCGACGTCGTACCCGGAACGTTGGGCGTCGCGGTAGAGCTTCCTGCCGGCCGGGTTGGATGAGTGGCATCCCCAGGCCGGGTGGTGGGCGTTCCAATCCCCGGCGGCGAGTGCTGGAGAGCTGGATACAGGCTGCGCAACTTCCCCTAGATCCACGGGTGCTTGGGGGGGCGGTAGATGGCGAAGAGCCGCGTTGGCTGGCTGTCACCTGTTTTTCGACACCCAGCGAAGGAAAGACTGGGTGTCGAAACTCGGCGCGGCTGGAAGACCAGGCTCCTCCTAACCGCTACTAAAAAGGGGCCTCTCCGTGAAGTCTCCGCTAGTGGTGGTCGAGCCTCAGGACGTGATACCTGGAAGCTGTCTGAGAGTGCAGTGGTGGAGATGGGTTTCATTTATCAGCGCCACGATCGATGGAATAGTGGCGCAGTAGTGACGGAGGACCGGCATCCTCCCTCCTGAGTCCCTGGCGTTCCATAGAGCGTCCTGACTGCTCAGACATTGCACAGGAGCGACTTCATTCCCTCCAGACACATTGGACAGGGTCACGTCCGGCCCTCTTTCGATGAGGACCTCCTTCAAACGTGTCGACGGGCCCTTGTCTATGGAAAGTTTGGTGCGGTAGCCGAGGAAGGTGCAGTCGGTGCGGCTCCGGGGGCTGTCGCGCGTCTTTCCGGTGGGTGGCAGGGACCTTTGCCTGCTCCTGCCTTCGCGTGGTTGCGCGCCCTTTTGGGTTGCGCCCCCGACGTTTTCCGCTCCGCCGGGGTTTGCGGGCCGGAGGGTTGGGCTTGACTCTCCGCTCCCCATGTTGGGAATCTGTCGGGAGGCATTCGTTTTTGCCTTCTTTTGGCATCTCTTCGAACTGAGGGCAACCGGTGTCCGGGTGGGCTCCGCACTGCCGGTACGGGGCCCGCGAGTGGTTGCGGGTGTGGTCCGCAGTTGGCGAAGGTACCGCTCCTCAAGCGGGCGCGGGCAGTCGCGCGCCAATGTTCCGGCCGTCTTACGCAGGCGCGGCGGTGGCACCCTGGCTTGAGTGTCTGAACGCCTGGCATCTGTGGCATTGGGCCGGGCCACGTTTGGCCGCCGCTTCTATCTTGAGCCTGGCATGTACAGCAATTCCGTTATATTGTAAGGCCAGGCACTACATCCGGAGTGTTGGTGAGGACGGCGAAGAAGAATGCACCCTGGGCGTGGACCATCCTCGCCCGGATAGGGCGCACGTACTCCGCATGGTTCCCAAGTCCACCCAGTGGCCTCTATGATCTCGTCGGGGGTTGTGGTGGCGGGCCAGTCCTCGATCGTCCACCGCCCCCTTGCGGCCCTAAGCTCCGACGGGAGGCGGTAAGGAGAACCAAGAAAGCCGCTCGGTTTTCTCTAACTCGCAAGGTCCCTCTGCAACGGTCCTGTACTCCGTGACGGAGGCCGGCGAGAAGCGCATGCCCTTGCCAAACGGGCGCGCGTTGGGTGCGTGGCCCAACTGGTCCTTCAGGGCGCGAAAGTGTGTGGTCCAGTTGGGAAAGTTCTCGACGATCAACGGCGGGCAGCCTCGGTTTCGGG
>CAKJTV020000102.1:0-25050 GCA_917862395.2 Heliconius sara | reverse complement strand
CTATATCCTTCCTTTTTCTAATTATCAAACGTACCCTTCTAAGAATGATACGTCATAGCTTGAATAATTTAATTTAATGACATAAACACAATTAATTTAAAATTTTTAAATAATTTACTACTGTTTTTGTATGTCTGCATACCGACATACTTTAATTTAGTGGGCGTCTCACCTATATTTGGTCAAGTTCTTATTTACTCATTCTGCTGGGGTTAAAATATCAATTTTTGTTATATCGTAAATAAGACAATATTAAAAATCCTCAACACGTACGTCTATTTTCATTAAAGAACTCAAGACATTTTTATGATTTACCACACACTTTTTATTAATGAAATTTTTGAAACTATATAAGCACTGGGCCACTTAGAGAGGGAAAGTGAGAGAGTTTCGAGTCAGTCAATAAATCTTTTTAAGTCGAACAACGGACATGAACCCAAAATATACTGTCGTATCCCCTTGGGATACGGCTAGATTTTAAAGAGAACTCATCGTGTTTTCGATAAATAATTTATTATATTGTACTATGAAATTCTATCCTTCACAAAGATAGCCAAAGTATTTTTCTAGCTTCACTTTCGTGAATTCGTAAGATTGGTTAAATTTTCACGCCTAAAATGAATGCAAATAGCTAAAATTTTGTTCAAAAGAAAGGGTTCTTGTTTTTTTCTAAATCACCCATTAATAATAGATTTAAAGTGGTTTTTTTGGGGTTTTCACAAAATTTTTACCAAATTTTTGAATTTAAAATTTTTTTATGTTGAAATTTTACAACAAAACTTTAAAAAGACTTTTTCCTTCCATAATAATTCTGGGGAACTTTCCCTGTTTTCCCAATTCATTATAAGTCAATCCCGGGGAAAGTCCCACATTTTAGAAAATTTTGGGGAATTATAAATATTTTAAAAACCCCAATTAATTTTCTTCCCTAAAAATGTATTCAAAAATTTTTTTTTTATATTTAAAAAAATTTTATTAATAAAAAATGAAAATTTAAGCTTTTTAAAAAAAATTTGATCAAAGTTTTATCCACCCGGGAACCCCTTTAAAAAAACCTATAATTTTTTAAAGATATCTGCCAAATTTCCCTTTAAATTATCTTAGGGAAACTTTTGGGAGAATTTTTTTGATTTTTCTAAGTAAGGGGTTCACAATAAAAAAAGATATTTCAAGCCTAACGGTTTTTCAAAAAAAAAACCCTATAGAACTTTTTAAAAAAACGTTCATTATTTAAAAGCTCTATAAGTTTATGAAAACGTTCGAAAAAACTTTGCGTATTCATAAAGTTCTATTAACCTCCTAATTATAATATGTTTGCATATAACATATTAATAAGTTGAAACAAATTTTCAAAATTAATCAGTACAATCTACAAGCTACATTATAATTTGTATAACAGATTTGTAAATAAGATATATTTTGACAAATTAATACATTACTGGTTTGGAAAACTTATGTTAAAAAGGATAATACATATATTACATTTTGTTTACAGCATGACAATAAAAACAGTGCTGCTCAGCAAATTGCAGACAATGAAATTGCCTACAGAAAAGAACTGTATGAGGCCTAGATGGACAATGAAAACAAATTATTTTAGAAGAAATCTTTAAAAATAAAATTATATTATAAGAACAAATAAAAATTATAGAAATGTATATTTTCTTTTATTAACTGACTCACAAAAATTCTTCTTAAAAATTTTGTAAAACAGTATATATGCATTTATACTACTGTATTTCTTTATCCACAGTATTTCTGTTTGCCATATGTGCTCCATTATATTTTTTCTTGCTTTGGTTTTGAGGGTACGAATAGAACGAACTAAATTCTGTCATAATATGCTCTTCTGTAGAAAAAGTACTGGGCATTTTAATAGAGAAGCTGATCCGGATAGTGGTTGTTGAGACAACCCATGGTGTTCTTCAGCATCCTCTTAATACTGTAAGGAAAAATATAATTTTTGTAAGTACTTGTACACGAATACGTGTCACTTTATGAGTATGTGTTGTATGAATAGTATATTCAAGTCAAGTAAGATAAAAATACTTACCTCTGGACGACCCCATCAACTTCAAGTAGCTATTAGTTTGATTTGATGTAAGGTACTAGAGCCTCTATAATCACACACCATATTTATTATAAAATTCGCAGTAGATTTCGTCGTTCAAGGAAAATGGATTACCCCTACTTGGTAATGGATTACCCTTCTATACATCCTTCTTCGATGTGAACTGTTGTGTTTTCAATTCCTACCATCGTTTCCGAAGCATCTCTGCTTTGTAACGCTTCCATTTTAATCATAAAAGTGGCAAATTAACACAGCTTGAGTATTAACTAAACTGACAGGAATTGAATATTTACAATATTTTGTTTACATCAAATGTCATTTTCGATGATCAGCTGTTGAGAATCGGCCATTTTTTTATCTTATAGAACCGCTATAGTAGGGTCTCGGCCTCTATAACTTTATAATAGGCTTATAGAACTGTTTAGCGCTAAAATGCTGTTATGAATACCATTTTTTGACGTTTTCCTTTATAGTGGGCTTATAGAACACTTTATCTGTTCCATAACTTTTTATGAATAAGACCGTAAGTCTACAAATTTTAATTTAATGTAAGAATAAGCAAATTTCATTGAACTTTACGATAAAATAAGTAAATAGATATAAAAATATATTGAGGAGATACAATACATAGACTTAATTATGTGTACAATTTCTGTCAAAACTTTCGAAATAAATATTTTGTGCCTTAACGCCTTCAAATAATTAACAAAAGGTTGAATTCTTTTCTCTGATAGTACTCTTAAAAGGAAGGATTAAATGTATTCAGACCTTTTATTTTTTAAATTTAGGTCAAAATTATTCAACATTATGTTTCTAACCTAATTAAAACTTTGTAAAAATAAATGCACAAGTATTGTAAGATTTTAAATAATTTATTGATAGTGTCTTAAAGATTCTACTAAGCTCAATTAGTAACCCAACTATGTCCTATGATATCTTTTTTCACATCGAAATAAGTTTTTTACAAAAATAGTTTATGATTGAAAAAATATTATCTCCTGACACATAAGACGAAAGAAGGATAGCTGTGGTATTATTTCCACATTTTTTAAAAAATATAAATTTTACTCCACGTAGATAATAAAATGTTTATTAAAAAATTTAACAAAGATGTTTTTAGGCTAAGTGCGCCATTAATAAAGAGTACTTAGAGTGGTACTACAAACTGGGACAAGTCCCCAGTTTTACGTCAGTAGCGTACCCTAGTAATCTGTTTCCAAATTTTTTAAAAAAGTCATAAATTAATAAAATAGTTAAAATATTAATTTTTCTTAGGTGCTTGATCACTCGAATATCTAATTTCGTCTATTTTTTGTGCTTAGGTAAAAGGAAATCTTCATAGAGTCTTTGGTGACTGAACTGTGGTTGGGTCATACGTAAGTTCTGTGAGATTTTTTACTCACTTAAACCTCCTCCTTTAAGCAGTTTGCTGTGTAGCAAGACAAAGATACATATCTAAGCTTTGATTTAAGCAGAACCAACCCATTAGCCTTGCCCTAATCCATGTTCGAATATGTAGATCCACAGTAAAGAGTATTAAAGAGTGTGAGTAAGATCTAGGGATAAAGCATCATTGTACTGATATATTTGATCTCATATCTCTAGACTAGGTGCAACCTAGTCTAGAGATGTGTGATATCTTTGGCCGTGTGATACCGGCTTAGAATAGGATCATCCTGGTACTGGTGGTGTCGTAAGAGGCGACTAAAGTACGTGTGGTAGAGTCACGTCGCCAGCAATGGCAACACGCATGGGCAGACTCGACCGGATCATTACCACCCCGGCATTTAAAACCGGCGTTAAGTAGTGGGCCCACCCCACTCCTCCTTGGAATATGATAGCGGACCTCAAATACAAATTACCCCAGGAGGGTACCAGCTCCTCCGGTGCTGGAGAATCCCTCCCTGAGAGTTCATACTCAGGCCGGCCCTTCGAATTCTGGGAGGGCAAAGTTCCGCGCTATAGACAGGGCAAACGACGAAACGCTCCACGGCAACCCCTTCCACGCTCAACGTGGACTTTGCAATATCTGCACTTTTGAGAGCATCTCACACAGAGTTTCTGAAGTTTTATCTACTTTTGAACAAAATTACTTTGACTATATATTTATATCACATAAGACTGCATCTTACTTGCAACCATTAAGTAAATTCAGTGAGCAAAATCGTAAATAGAAGCTAAATGAGTAGAATGCTCTCTAAATGAAGAAAAAAAATTATTAAAGGTGGTTACAGACAGAGACCATCGTGGGAAACAATTTTAAATTTTATATCTTCTAGTGTCGTTGGAATAGAAAAATCATTTTATTATGTAGGTACAAGCCACAAAACATGAATTCTAAAATTCAATTAAACGAGAAACTAAGAATTATAATGATTTTAGAGTCTAAAAATGCATAAAAGCACTTATTTAAGACTTTATCATCTTCAAAACCTAGATCAAGTTTTAATAAAAAAAATTCGACTCAAAAAAAAGACCTGGTCTTATTTCTGCGAAAATCCGGTAAGTGCAACAAAGAAGATTCTTGAGGATCGGTAAAATAATTTTGTCTGTTCGAGAGATTTGTTTTAAGTTGAAAATATAGAACAGGAAAGACGTCATTAAGAGGTCACTATGATTTAAAAGCATATGATGGTGAGTTTCAAATCACTAATACAAGAGAAAGAATGTTTAATGTTGCTTTAAATTTTTCTTTTGTGGTTAATGAACAAAACATAATTTTTTTCTTTTTCAATTTTAATTTAAACATAAATAAGGTAAATAGAAAATATTTCTCTACTATTGTAAAAGTTATGGAACAGGAGATAATGCATTCATAATATCGTTTTTCGAATCTAACTTATTTGACAACTTTAAGATTATAAAGTCACTTGCATGAGAACTTTTTAACTTTATCTAAAAGAACGATTTTTAAAAGATATTTATATAAAAAATCAAGTAGTAATTAATCATATATAGGATATTAACTAAATATTTTTAAAAAGGCTAATTTAAGTTGACAAGCATTAATTTTAAATAATCTTTTTAAGATTAATGTTTCAGTTCTAAAGCAAATTAAGAACATTTTTATTTTGAATTTTCAAAATATTTAATAGTTCCTAGTTCAGCCCTATAGGTTATTGGGAAAGCAACCAATCTGAGAGGATAATGATTACGAGTTCAAAATCCCGTGGGACTTGAATAGTTTTCCGAAGGAAAGCTAGACTAAGTAGGGTGAAAAGTTAGCGAATATGATTTATCGGAAGACTGCACCCACGGCTCAAAACAGATGGGAGACTTGAGTCCAATTCACAGTTAGTTGGTAGTGTAAGAGGGTGTGCTTGCAATCGGTCTGAAGATATAGGCAGACTATATCAGTGCAATAATGCTCTCTACCCAGGTCTCTAATCACGGCGGTCAATACTGTCTTCTGTGGATCTACATGTGCGGCATGGATTAGGGCAAGGCTAGTAGTTTAATTCTCCCGAAATCAAGCCCAGATGGGTATGATAGTGCTCGCCACACAGCAGGCTACTTAAAAGGTGGAGATTTTAGTAAGTAAAAATCTCACAGTACTCGAGTAGGACTGAACCACAGTTCACCAGTTAGGTCTCTATGAAGATTTCCCTCTACTTGTGGGCACCAAAAAAAAATATACAATTTTGAGAGAACAATTAGACTGAAAATTAAACATTTAAGTGAAAATTTATTCCAAGTGTAATAAATACTGCAAATAGATATCATGTCTGCCTTTGGAACAAAATATCAAGGGTCTAAGGCCCACTAGGATGTGTCAATGTATAATTAAGGCTAACTTAAGTTTCAATTTTGCCGACATAAGAACATAATGGAGTATAAAATGCTGTTGCACAAATATAGATAGAAGGAAGATTTAATAAGTAAGAATCCTAAAGCACACTTAAATTTTACAATGAAGTAAAATAATTCAATCTACTAAAATTAGCAGTGCTTCTTCATAGCTGCAGAGGACTTTAAAATAACGAAAAAATACATTTTTTTTCAAGTAGTTGTATTTAAAATCTGACCGGTTAAAAAGGGTTTGTAGTATAACTTTCGACATAATTTTTAATGTTTTAAAATTTTTTATTTTAGCTCTAACCCGAAAAAAGAGGAATGCAAAGAATAACTATGACCAATAAATAAGTTCTTTGATTTTCGCGATTATTATACATTTTAAATGAAACTTTTAACTGGATTAATCGCATATATTTAGGATTTTAAATTTTTTAAAAACCCGACGTTTCGAACACTGCAATAGTAAGTGGTCACGGGTAGACTGAGGTGGCATTCGTCTGTCAGTTGATATAATTATCATATCAAACTACCGCCAGCGATTTCTTAATTGCCTCGCGTACTGCCCTGGATTCCTGCAGAATGAGCTGATAGTATCTTGCCCTCTGGTATGGTGGGTTTGAGACTTCAATGATTTTATGAGTGGGTCCCAGGTGGTAGAAAGTTTCCAGCCATCCTCTCTATTGAAATTAGGATGTTTTTGTATTTCAATAGCCTCACGGATCATCCGAGGAATGAATCTTTTCCTTAGCGAGGATTTGAGGATTATCAAACCTAATGTGTGGCTGGGTTTATCCGCAGTAGTTACTGCGCCGTAGTAAACCACCAAAATCAAATCTTTCTCGTGATGAATCTCGGGCTCTTAGTAAGCTACGTAAAAACGAGGATATAACAGTCCTCAAAGCCGATAAAGGTAACGCGACGGTTATACTGGACACCGACGAGTATATACAAAAATGTCAATATTGCTATCGGATCAAAAAACGTATAAAATTGTTGATAAAGACCCTACAACAAAAATACTTAAAAAGACATCCGATTTAATCAAAAAACACGCGAAAACATTACATCTCGACATTAAATCTCTCGTGCCTAGTTGTGTAAAACCTCCAAAGTTGTATGGGTTACCAAAAATACACAAAAAAGATGTACCTTTTCGACCAATAGTCAGCCAAATCGATACGCCGACGTATAGCTGGCTCAACATGTCGCCAAAGTACTTTCTCCACTGCGTGGCCACACAACATCTTGTGTCAGGGACTCTTACCATTTTGTTAGCGGACTGAAGACCTTAAGTTAGCTAACAATGAAAACCATGGTCAGTTTTGATGTCCAGTCACTGTTCACTAGTATTCCCATCAAGGACTGCATCAAGATTGTCAAAAAGAAGCTAGAGGATAACAATATGCCTATAGAATATCTTGAACTTTTGGAACATTGCCTCACATCTGGATATCTTATGTTCAATCAAGAATTCTATTTACAAATAGATGGCATTGCTATGGGTTCGCCTGTGTCCCCGGTAATAGCAGATATATACATGGAGGACTTTGAGGAGATGGCTCTTAGCTCTGCACCCTGTCTACCTAGGATATATAAGCGGTACGTAGATGACACTTTCACCATTTTACCCTACGGACAGTATTTATATATTCTTAAACCACCTCAATTCTATTAATGACAATATTAAATTTACAGTAGAATTACAGGCAAATAATTCCCTAGCTTTTCTAGATGTTTTAGTCATTAGAAATCCAATGGCACAATAGGCCACACAGTATATAGGAAACCCACGCACCCAATAGATACCTCAATGGTGAATCTCACCATCACCCTACACAGTTATCTACCGTTGGCAAATCTTTGTTTCAGAGAGCCCACCACCTCTGTGACGCTGAACACTAGGGGACGAGCTTCGCCAGGTGAAGAATACTCTTCGTCAGAACAAGCTGCCAGTTCCCCGCCAGCGTTATCAGAATACCAACAAGCGCACCCACAGTAGAGAGACAGCCTGCATTTCTACCATATGTGAAGGGGGGTTACAGACAGGATTGGCAACATTTTAAGAGAGCTTCAATAAAAACCATATTCAAGCCTAACAGGAAAGTGAGCCATTCTTGAGACCAATAAAAGTGATATTCCTTTACAGAGTGCAGGTGTATACAAACTAGACTGTGACTGTGGCTTATCATACATTGGTCAAAAAAAGAGAAGCATCGGTGTTAGGGTGAAGGAACACATCTCAGATATCAAGAATGGGCATGTATCGAAGTCAGCTGTGTGTGAGCAATACTGCGGATAAACCCAGCACTACATTAGGTTTGATAATCCTCAAATCCTCGCTAAGGGAAAATAGATTCATTCCTCGGATGATCGTGAGGCTATTGAAAGACAAAAACATCCTAATTTACATAGAGAGGATGGCTGGAAACTTTCTACCACCTGGGAACCCACTCATAAAATCATTGAAGTCTCAAACCCACCATACCAGAGGCAAGATACTATACAGCTCATTCTGCAGGAATCCAGGGGCAGTACGCGAGGCAATTAAGAAAATCGCTGGCGGTAGTTTGATATAACAATTATATCAACTGACAGACGAATGCCACCTCAGTCTACCCGTGACCACGGACTACTGTAAAGTGTTCGAAACGTCGGGTTTCCAAAAATGTAAAATCTTAAATATACGCGATTAATCCGGTTTAAATTAGTTTCATTTAATATATGACCAATAAATTTTATTATTATGTTTTCACTTTTAAAAGCATTTTAGAGGAGCTCCTCAAGAGAGAGCTCATCAGATTTTCATTAAGATTATGCTCACATTGCTTATCCTGAGTGAGTGAGTTCCTTTTTTTAATGCTATCTTTAAGAGTTAAATTTATTTTCTTCCCAGTGGGGTAAGATGTTTATATACTTTAGTGAAATTTAAATAAACAAATAAGCATCGTTAGACTTTATAAAGGATTGTGCTTAGCTCTTGATAAGAAAAATTTTCTTTTTTCTATGATAAATTATTATTCTAACATATGCGGTATTTTACCTATATACATTTTTCAGATACTTTATAGGCTGTACAATTAAGAATTTTTTATGTTTCCTTGCTAATATTTGCAAATAAATTAGTGATATTTTTGACAAAATAGTAATCAATTAAACTTTAAAAAACTATCACTTTCCCTAAAATCATTTTGAAATTCCTTAATGATTTATCTTTAAAAAAATCATTATCAAATTGCCTAAACAATTGTCTTAATTCTCTTAATTCCCCAGAAACAATTCTCTTAATTCCCCAGAAATACTCTTATATATCTATTATGTACTATCCACATTTATTTAGATAGCTTCCCTCCAAATTGTGTCTTTTTTCGGAGGAGCATTTTGTAGTTCTTTCTGTAGTGCAGCCGTATTCAAAGAGAATACGACAATATGTTTTGAAGAATATCGTAAGACTCAAATTACGACAAATTGTCTCAAAAGTGTGTAAATCTCTTAGCTAATTCTGATTTGTTACGAGTTAGCAAAAATATATAAATTATAATTTTTTTAAAACAACCATTACATATTTTTGTTAATAGTTTTTATTGTTGTTAAAAGCTTTATCCATAAAAATATATTTATTGGGGTTAAATTTATAAAAATTTTAAATAACATCAACATCCCTCCTGTTTAAAAGTAATTTCGTCAACAACCAATTTTAACTGCTCAGCATGGCGCTTTAAAACTTTTTACCCACCGCAATTTTATAAGTGTTGCGATTTAGATCCTCAACAATTTATCCTCTCAGCTTGAACTTACGTCTACCTTTCCTTAATCCGACTTCTTTACGTAGCATTACAATATCTCCAGGCCTAAAAACTTGCTCGGAATTGCGTGTTTTTATTCTTTTAATTAAATTTGATAATTTTTGACTGCTGAACCTTTAATTGTTACCGCGTCAAAGATTGTTACCGCTTAGGCCGCTACTTTGAAAAGCCCCGAGCAATCGTTGTTAAGTTTAGTGATATATCTGTGCGTAATAAAGTGTGGTTTGCGAAAACTAAACTAAAAGGTACCGGCATCACTCAGTCTGAGTTCTTGACTAGGACTCGACATGAAACGTTTTTAGCAGCGAGGGAGTACTTCGGCATTGGTAAATGCTGGACTCGAGATGGTAATATTTATATTATCACAGCCGATGGTACCAGGCATCGAGTAGAATGCAAGTCAGAACTCAATGCCTTATGTTCTCCGAATAAATCTCCACAAAACTACGGCGGCATCCAAAAATATAGAAAAGTCTATACCGCTACGTACAAAACGAGTGATTAAAAATAATGCTTATGTATCTTTGTATGTATGTATGTTTAGATTGTAGTTTTTACTATTATTATTTTTTTTTTTTTTTATTTTTTTTTTATATTACAACCATACTCGGTATAAGTGGCAAGTAAGTAGCTTTTGTTATAGTTGTATGCAAAAATATATTGTTTTGTGATGCTATTTCACTGTGAAAAAAAGAAAGAAAACTTCTAAAAAATTGCTTATGTAGGTCAGTGTTTTTTTATTAGTTTTTTTTTTTTTTTGTTTTGTTATTTTTGTATGTATTTAGATTAAATTTAATATTGTTTTATTTTAATATGTATTCAGATTAACATGTAAACTGGTTATCTTTCTCTTCTTTTCCCTATTTTTTTTTTTATTTTATTTTTTTTATTGTTATTGTAGTGATTTCTTTTTATTTTTTTATGTTTTTTTTCTCATAAAGTGTTGTATCTCTTTCCTTGCAACCGGTGGTGAGTAAATTGTACAGTGCAAAGTTTCATCTATTTATATTTAAGTTTCAAGTTTCATCTATTTATCTTTTAAGTTATATATACGTTATATATTAATTATTTTTTATATATTGATATATATATTAGTATATATATATTTCTTATTTAGTATAATTAAACATATATTTTAGTTTTAACATATATAATATTTATAAAAATGACGTTGATTTGTTATGTGGCGAATTTATAAACACTGTTTTTAAGAACTAATACTTTATTATACGATTTATAACTAAATTTACGAATATGGTATAAAAGATTTAAGTGATGTCGAGGTTGAGATTTGGTAGTGAACTGCCTCGTCGAGCGAGGTCGGGATCTTATAAAGGATCAATTTTGGTTGTGGAAGGGATGTGGGAATGTTTATCATTTACAGTGTCAAAACACTTAACTAAGTATGGAAGATTACTAAGGACCTAATAAGCTAATTACATGTTTACACCTAAATACTTGTTTACACTTTAAGTCTTATCACGAGGTACTTAATTAATGAGGGTGAGAACTCCAACATAACATATCCCCCCTTTAAAAACCAGATTGGGCGGGTTCGAATTTGCCCGATCTTTGAGGATGTGACGTTGCGGCGTCGAAAGTTGTGGCGTCGTCAGATTCTGAGTCTTCGGAGATGGCAAGGCTCGAAGTAGTGTTACAACGTAGACATCGGGATCGGCGGACATGAGCTGAAGTACGGCTGCCTCCTTTTATCGAAGCAGTTATTGAAATCCTGGATGCATCCGTTGTCATGGTTGTTGTTACGGCGTCGGATTAAATTTTCTAGGCAGACATTGAAATAGTCTTGAACAGAATATACACCAATATTGTTATCCCTGCTAAGTAAGAGAAGAGGGATAATTGGTTGGAATGCTTTTCAATAAAAGTCCTTTCATTAAATTGTTTGATTCTTGATGATTGCTTTTTCAGATCTCTTTGATTGAGTGTAATGCGTCTGTCGGAACGTGGTTTATGCGGATTGGGATTAATTTTGGAGATTGTGGCAAGTCCTTTAGATCAGCACAGGCATCTTCGATGTCCACAGTTAGTAATAGGATGTTGATGTTGAGAAAGTTTTCATCTGCTGCGGGCCAAAGTTATGAGACTGGAGTAAAAACTTGCAACCTCTATCGAGTTTAAGAATACCGGCTCCAGAAGAGTAATATGTTTCGTTAGTTTCTTCACATTGTACTATAGAAGCTGTTTCATTTTGGAGTATGAACACCCATTTGTTTGTGGAAATTTGTAGAAACATGTTAATTTCTGCAGAAATGTTTGTAAGCTCGCAGGAACCAGGTAGTTGGCGGTTGGTCTGTAGAAGGATGGCCATTTTCACGATAGGCCTCGCGTTGAAATTGTAGACTGGAAACTTGCAGACCCATCTGGCTGGCGCGAAGATCTTGCATTCGTCGATGGAACTCGTGGATATGTATTGTTGCCTTGTTGGGTTTGTCGCCAAATAAGTTTGCTCGGGAAGGATGGCGGAGGTAAAGGGATGAGTAGGTTACGATGTGAAATAGGAATAGGATAGAGGTGGTAAAGAGTAAAATGATTAAGTCGGACTAGGGGAAAGTCAAGTATATATGTCATTTTGTTCATGAATATGTATGACGTTAGGGTTGCGGAATCTAATATTTTATGAGTATTCTCAAGTGTGATGGGAAGAACTAAGTTTTTATCACTTCGCACGTGGGAAGACGAGAAGTAAACTTCGTAGAGTCTTTCAAACTGATATTATAGAAGGATGTACGGCACCTGATTTATAAAAAGTATAGAATGTGAGGATTTCATCGATTGTCAGTTTCTAGGACATTACACTTTCGAGGATTTGTATAGAAACTGATGAAATTTTTTCAGCAGTTTTGAGATCAAAGATTATTCTATTGGTTTTATTTAAATTATTAGCGATTCTTTCTAGATTTTCATTTAATGTATATTCATCGTATGATAGTTTAAATATTGTTTCATTGAAATTTGTGATAGTTGATTTAACTATTTGAATTTGTTGTTTTAATATATCAGCTTCTTCTATTTCGTGTTTTTCTAAGAGTTGGATACAGTTCTCATAATGAAGGGCGTCTTTAGCGTCTGGTGTGCCAATTAGCCCATTTAAGCGCGGTGCCAAAGCCATCAAATAACTCTCGTTTGACTCTTGATTTGGTGTATAAACTCAATTCAGCAAGACGAGTATTTATCTTGTTAATGTTTATTTTTATAAAGAACTAGTAGTACTTTGAGCAAAAGTTGGGTATTTAGAAATTAATGAAAAGTAGTTATTATTTAAACGTTGAATTGAATCTCGGGATAGGATAATGGCTCTAAGTTACGATAAATAACGAGTTTCCAAGAGATTTTAAAGGTAAGGGTTCAATAACGTGGTCTCCTACAACTAAGGTTGCAGAGAACCTGAGAAAGAGATTGCCTGCCTATGTTGATTGATGCCTAATTAGGTGGGTTCTAGTAGGATGTTGTAAATATAAACCTTAGATATAGAAGTTGATTTGATAAAATGAGGATGGTATTACGGTTATAACCTTAATAAAGGAGAACAAATTGTAAACTAAACTAAGTAATTTTGTAAACTATCATCAAGTTGGTTGTAAATACTGAAACATTATAACTTAAATTAAGTAATATATCGTAATTTTAATTTTGGTCTGTATTTAGCACAACGTGACTGATGTGTGAAGATGTAATCAATGCATGGGTCGGCAGGCGATTGCATGCACTAGTTTGATTTCTGCCCGCTTTATCTTATGACCGGATGAATTGTCGTTAAAGCCTTTTCGCGTATGATTCATATGGGCAGTCCCATTTGTTATCCAAGTTGTTTCGGGATGGTTGGACTTCTCAGCATAACCTTCTCTCCTAACTTAAAATCAGCCAACGTTTTTATGATTTCTGTCGTAACGTTCTTAGCCTTTTCTTTCATGGACTGATATTTTCTAAAGCTATTTTGCGAGAAATCTTAAGTCGTTCATTTAGTCATCCAGTAGTCGTGAGTCGTGTTAGTCGTCATTGGTATCTTCATAGAATATAAAGACGAGGTTGAACCCGAATAAAAGCTCATGTGGGGTGTAACCCGTTGATTGATTCAGAGGATGTGTTGTGACACATTATTGCAAGTGGAACAATTTGATCCCAGTCTCCTTTGTTTCTTTGATGATACATGCTGATGTGATCACGGAGTGTGGCATGGAACCTTTCTAAAGACCCTTCGTTTGAGGAGGATAGGCTGTGCTAAATGTCGGTTCGTACCGAATAATTTCATATCAAATGTTTTAAGACGTTGTTCATGAATTCCGCCTCCTTGATCAGAGTGAAACCGTTTGGAATTCCATAGTGTTTGGCAGAATATAAGAGGAGTTTTAGCAACTGTATTCGCTTGTTTTGTCGGGGATGGGGTATGCTTGAACAAATCTAGTTAGGTCGTCTTGAAGAGTGAGGATGTATTTATTAGAGTCACCGGTAATATCCGAATATGAAAACCAAGTCAATGGTAACGGCGTTCAAAAAGGTTCAGTTGAAGAAGAAGTAATGACATATGTGCTTTAAAAACGTTTTTCTCTGAATTTTAGCTACGTTGGACAGACATGACAATTTTCGATGTATGATTTTATATTATCGGTCATATCCTTTCCAATAGTATTCTTCTCGGATTTTGCGCGTAGTTTCTACAATGCCTCTATGACCAGAAAGTGGGTCGTCGTGATACGTTTTTAGAATTGTGGGAATTTCGTCTTTGTTGGGATATTTGACTTTGTCTTGGCAATTGTTATTTCACAGTCATAACATCTAGCTAGGTATGCTGTAATATGAGATTGTTGGTTTCCCATTAGTTTACAAGTGGGGATCATTCGTTAGTCAGGTATGCAGAGTGTTTTGAGGTTGTGTTTTTGTAAGCAGATAAGAGTATTTTAAAAATAGCTCTCACTATTCCAAAGGGTCGAAATGTGTCGGGTCGTGTGTACTCGACCAATATAATGTTTTGTTTTTGTCCGTAACTAATAAATCTGTCTGGTAAGCTCTTTGACTTTTCAAGATATGGCATCACATTAGAACAAAGACTTATGGCTTTGTTGAAAGTGTCGTTTTTGTCCGATAGTTGTGCTGATATGGGAATGAGAATATTTTTATGACGTTCGTCTAAGAGGGTGTCAGGTGATGTTTTAAAGTTGGGTGTGTCATAACTATGAGTGGGAATGGAAAGAAAGTGTTCATAGTTAGTTTGCAAGTATTCGTCTGGGTCATTGAAATTGTCTTCACAGTTTGTGCGTCAAGTCAATTGCGTTCGTGTGCATTACTGGAGGTCGAGAAAGAGCGTCGGCATTAGTGTTGCTTTTACCAGCTTTGTAAACGATGTTATATTCAAATTCTTCTAGTTTAAGTCTCCAACGAACTATCTACTGCCCGGGTCTTTAACAGAGAAGAGCCAAGTTAATGGTTTGTGATCTGTTACGATTGTAAACTTTCGTCCAAACAATAAGGTCTGAAATGCTTTACAGCCCAAACGATTGCGAGTAACTCTCGCTCTATAGTAGAATAGTTACTTTCGGCTTTGTTCAGCGTCCGTGAAGCGTATGCAATTGGCAAATCTTTACCGATATCACCTTGAGACAATACTGCGCCTATTGCATAGACTGAAGCGTCGGTTTGTAAGAATGAACTCTTTGCTGAAATCAGGATATTGTAGAATCGGAGGACTTGTTAATAAACGTTTGCATTCATTAAAAGCTTTTTCTTGTGTTTCTCCCCAAACGAAAGGAACGTCTTTCTTGAGTAAGGCTGTCAAAGGTTTTGTGATGTTACTGAAATTAGCGATGAACCTACGGTAATAACCTGTAAGTCCTAAGAAAGCCTTGATATCTTTACATGATTTAGGAGTTGTGAAGTTTTGAACAGCGGTAACTTTATCTGGATTGGGTTTTACGCCTTCGCTCGAAATATGTGTCCTAGGTAAGCTACTTCATGTCTGAGGAACTCACATTTATCAGGTTGAATTTTGAGATGGAAATTGTTTAATCTGGAAAAGACTTCTCGAAGTTTTTCTTCATGTTCTTGTAGGCTGGATGCAAACACAACATGTCATCTAGATAGACAAAACAACGTTCGCCTTGGAGGCCGTAAAGAATGTTGTCCATGACTCGTTTGAAATGGGGGCTGGAGCATTTTTAAGGCCAAATGGCATGCGCAGAAATTCGTAATGACCGTAAGGTGTGCTAAAAGCCGTTTTTGGAGACGTCTTTAGAGTCTAGTTCGATTTGGTGAAACCCTGATGCAAGATCTAGAGTTGTAAAATATTTCGAATGACCTAATTTGTCGAGGATATCAGTGATGTTCGGCAAGGGATAGCTATCACCTATTGTTATTTCGTTTAGTTTACGGTAATCTATGACCATACGCCATTTTCGTTTCCCAGAAGCGTCTAATTTCTTTGGTACAATCCAAATGGGGCTGTCCATGGTGAAGTGCTTGGTCTAATGATTTTTTGTTCTAAAAGTTTTTGTACTTGAGTTTTTACCTCTTGTTCGTGAACTTGTGGGAATCGATAAGTTTTAGCGTGAATGGGTACTTCAGATGTGGTAGGTATATTATGTTTTGTGTGACTCGTAAACGACAGAGGGTCGCCTTTAATATAGAAAATTCCAGGGGAATTCGTCAATATTCTTATTTAGGGACTCGTTTTCTTCTGCATTTAAATGATCTCGTCTAATAAGTTTGTGTACTATGTCACGTCGGTCTGTTTTGTTTTCATGTTTATCGTATTGATATTTACGATCTCATTATCTAGGGCCTCGTTTCAGATATAAAGTTGTTCGTACGACGGCATAATGATTGATTTATCTTCGTTTGGTTTGTTAATGCATGTGATTAGGAATTTATAATCAAACTATGTTTACAAGGGCGTTGGGAATTGAAAGTCCGTTTCCGATATCTTGTTTTTCGACAATAGCTGTTCCGCATTGAATATCTTGAGTAGTACATGTAATAACAGTTTCAGTCCTATGCTCTATGAATTGTTTATCGTCTTTAATATTGGTTTTGCTTTCGCCGTTATGGAAAAGTTTATAATGTCGTTTGCCTACGTGCATAGTTTTTAGATGCGATGTATATATTACGTCGGATTTAGACATGAAATCTAAACCTAGAATGCCGTCTGCTTCGATATTTAAATCCGCTATGTAGATTATGTTTACGGAAATTGTCTATTGAAACGTTAGCTGTGCCGTAGCTTTGAATAGGACTGTCTTTACCTGCCACACCTACTATCGATACTATATTCGATACATTAGAGGGTTAGCTCCGAGTTTGTTTTTTTGTAAAACGGATATCGCTGCTCCTGTATCTATTAGTAATGTAATAGGTTCACCGTCTATGTGAAATTTGCAGTAGAGCAGATCTTCCGGTGGAATATTTAATGCCGATATAGAAACGAGTTCAGGCTCAGAAGTTGTGTTAGGTTTTGATTTGGAATTATTGTGGTTCGAATTAGAATTGGATTGAGATTTGATGTTGTTCTTGAACCGGTTTTTGAATTGGGATTAGACTTGGATTTAGGATTGATTTGTTAGAGCCGAGGGGTTTGGGGCTGGTTACCCTGTTCGTGGGCTAACGAAATCGGTTCAGGAAGTTTATGGCCAAGAGTTTGGGTCTGGTTACCCTGTCCGTAGGCCGTTGAAGATAATTTAGTATTTGCTGAAGTTTGCGTAGATGCATCGCAAGTTTGTCTGCGATAGACTGCATTTATTTGTGTCGATGCATCACACTTTTGATTTGGAAGAGAATATGTAGTAGTTAAATTTAATCGTCTATCTGTAGGTTTTCGATTTAATTGTATTGAGACGTTGGGTGGGCATCTGGGTCGAAGGGAAGTAATCTAAAGCGGTTTCCATCGAGCTGCCCTGTTCGATGGCCGCCTTGGAGTTTAAAGAATTTATTTTTGGTTCAGGTGGTGCTTTCATGGGTTGGCTTGGGGGTTTTTGACCAAACCTTTGATTGTTGTACGCTCGTTTTCGACATTCGTGAATAAGATGTCCCGGATTTTTACAATAATTACATATTTGGTGTTGTATGATTGTTCATTTGAATTAAAATTGTTTAAAGGTCTCGCGGTCGATGGTTGAAGTTTTGTGTTTCGGAAGTCTGAAATGTTATTTTGGTGGCTTATGCATCGCGAGATTTGTTTTGTAAAGAAACTTGCCGATCTTTATTCATAGCACGTATTTTGTCTTCTTGCATAGCAAACGCCCCGCATCTGATAACTGTCGAATCTTTTGTTCGTAACATAGTCCCTAGATCACTGTTAAGGCCGTTGATAAAGACGCTTAGTGCAGTCTCTTCGATATTTAATTTTCTGCCTAGTAAAGAACTATCTTTGACCTCTGCTGAAAATTTTTCAATAATTTTACTTCTCAATAGATCGACACGATGATAATAATCAGTAAGGGTTTCTCGATCACGTTGAAACATTGATTGAAGTTCTAGTGAAGGTGGGACATCGTTTTACTTGAGAAAATTTCTCGATAGAAATGCTCGTAATTCGTCCCATGTTTCAAATTGTCTAGCATGGACGTCTGCGGAACATGGACCGATTATTCGATTTAAAGTATATTATAAGAAAAAAATGTTAGTGTCCGTTTCTTTTACTAAGTCAAAAGCGGCGTTGCAAGACCGAACAAATCTGTAAACTTTGAACTAAGGGCCGTATTAAATACAGGAATGAGGTTGATTAAATTATCAAGGCCCTTAAGGCTGATCTAGAAGAAGTGACACTCTCTGTGTTTGGCATGGTTGTAAAGATAATTTGTATAGATATATGTTAAATAATGAAATTAGATTTGGAGTTATGGATACTGGTAAGTAGATAATTGAGGAAATGAGCAAACAATATTCAACAACTCACCACAGCAACAATAACTGGAACATGGTTCGTGCGACGCTTTTTAAAATCCCTTCGGGAACCGTACTCGGCGATGCTGTCCGTTGGCACGTTCTTCGCGTTCTAGCTATACAGCTCGGCTGTTCCAATCCTACGACTGCGCCAAATTTGTTATGTGGCGAATTTATAAACACTGTTTTTAAGAACTAATACTTATTATACGATTTATAAACTAAATTTACGAATATGGTAAGAAAAGATTTAGTGATGTCGAGGTTGAGATTTGGTAGTGACTGCCTCGTCGAGCGAGGTCAGGATCTTATAAAGGATCATTTTGGTTTGTGGAAGGATGTGGGAATGTTTATATTACAGTGTCAAAGATCTTAACTAAGTATGGAAGATTACTAAAGACCTAATAAGCTATTACATGTTTACACCTAAATACTGTTTTACACTTTTAGTCTTATCACTAGGTACTTAATTAATGAGGGTGAGAACTCCAACATAACAGATTGATTTAAATCTCAGCGACTCCTACTTTTCATGTTCCTCTTCCTCTGAAGATTTTAGCAGCAATGACAGTTTTTCTAGTATCCCTTCTCTAAATGAAAGTCTTGTGTCACATTTCTCAGATGTCCTGAAAAATTTTAATCTTGTCCATATTAATGCACAAAGTATTCCTGCTCATCATTCTGATATGTTAACTACTTTTGAAAATCAATCCATACATGCCATTCTTGTTTCTGAGTCTTGGTTGAAACCTTGTCTACCGTCAGTAGCTTATGCACTACCAGGGTTTCATTTGATCCGAAATGATCGTAACGGGAGATCTGGAGGTGGTGTAGCTATATACTTGCGTTCCCATATTCCGTTTTCTATCCTCGACGTGTCCCAGACACTGGGTAATGCAAGTGCGGAACATCTTTTTATCGAAGTACTTTTTTGCCCACACTAAAATACTCCTTGGAGTATACTACAACCCCAGCCTTACGATCGACTATTTCTCATCATTTGAGGCTCTGTTTGATAAGTATCAACATCTCTATGATCACACTTTGTTGATGGGTGATTTTAATACCTGCCTCAAAAAGAATGATGGCGTGCCCGGCGCTTACAATCTTTAGTAACTGGAGCAAATTTAAATATCCTCCCCCTTGCTCCTACACATAAGTTTCCCAACTGCAATCCTTCGCTTCTTGACCTCATTATTGTGTCTTCTACTGACCATGTTGCAAAACATGGTCAGTGTCCTGCTACTGAATTTTCCTATCACGATCTTTTGTATATTCAATATAAATTAAAGCCACCTAAAGCAAGTCAAGAATTCTTCTGCGGCGCAATTTGGGGGTATAGATCTTGACGTTTGAGACAAGATGCCAATAACTTTGTTTGGTCGGTTGTTACTAACGCGCAAACAGTTGACGAACAAGTCTCGTTGCTAACCTCGCTTTTAATCCAGTTATTGACACTCATGCACCGGTCCGCCTGTGCGTATGAAGCATCTCCCAGCTCTTGGCTTACACCAGAAATTAAAAAACTGCAATTAAAAAAACGTTTAAGTAAATCCAAATTTTTAGCAAATCAAATGACATGAATAGAATTAATATTTAAAAAGCCCGTAATCATTGCAATAGAGTGTGTAGAGATAGTCAACGACGCCATATCTATAAGTCCGTTTGTCGAAGAGGAAGACTCGGAAAAAGTCTGGAATTTCCTTAAATCTCTTGGAGTGGGAAGTCAAAACAAAACATTATTCCACATAATATAGATTTAAATCAGCTGAATAAGCACTTTTCCGTTTCGGCTCCTATAGATAGCACAAATAAAGCTAACACGCTAAGTCAACTTCTATCTTCTCCCACTCCTGATTTTCCCAGTTTTAAGTTTAGTCAATTTTCCATAAGTGACGTTAGGAGAAATATATGGCCATAAAATCTAATTCTGTTGGATCCGACTGCATTGTCGTAAAATGATTATTCCTATCATTGAGATTCTAGCTCCTATTATAAACGTCTATATTAAATTCATCTATCAGCTCCTTTAATTTCCCTTCCTCCTGGAAAGATGGTCAATAATTCCTATTCCTAAAAAACTAAATCCGTCTTCCTTCTCCGAATACCGCCCGATATCTATACTTCCTTTCCTATCCAAAGTACTAGAACGGCTTGTCCATCAGCAGTTCAGCAGGTTCCTATTAACCATAACTTACTAAATAAATTCCAGTCCGGTTTCCGTGTTTGGTCATAGTACGACAACTGCCTGGTCAAAAATAACAGATGACATTAGAAAAGGTATGGATGATCGGAAGGTCACTGTATGGTACTGTTGGATTTCAGCAACGCCTTTAATACAGTGGACTACGATATCCTGCTAGCCATTCTTATTTCTCTTAATGTATCTCCTGAGGTGGTTGACTGGTTTCGTATTTACTTGTGTGACCGCCGGCAACGTATACGAACAGAAGACTCCTTTCTGATTGGTTCTACTATTACTGCTGGTGTTCCACAAGGTGGCGTGTTGTCTCCACTTCTGTTCTCAGTTTTCATCAATGCAATTTGCCCTCAAATATCTTCTCTCTACCACCTATATGCCGATGATTACAGATTTATGATACAACATCACTATCTAATTTGTCTCGTACAATCGACATTATAAATGAGGATCTCTCTCGTATCTTACGTGGTGTAAATCTTACGGCTTGACAGTTAACCCTGCTAAGAGCCAATCGATCATCGTAGGTAGCCACAGAATACTATCAAAATTAAACATGTGTGACTTACCATCTCTGACATTTGGCGGTACATCAATTTTTTATGCAAAAAAGGTAAAAAATTTGGGTATTATAAATGATCAATATTTGTCCTGGGAGCCGCAAATAATGAACTCAAGCCGGAAACTTTATGGAGCAGTTGCTTCTCTTCGTAGACTGCGGCAATTTTCTACCTATTACCAATAAAATTGTACTGCAAAACACCATGATTATACCAATTCTGATTATGCTGATACTTGCTATCTCGATATTAGCGACGAGTATTTAAATGGGGCTTGAGCGACTTCAAAATCTTTGTATACGGTTATATTTGGACTTCGCAAATATGACCATATTCTGACTTTCGTAAAAAGCTCAAGTGGCTTCCTATAAGACTTCGCAGGAATACTCATGATATTACATCTTCTTTACTGTGTGCTGTTTAATCCCTCAACCCCTTTTACACTGAAAGAACGATTTGAATTTTAAGTAACTCGCATTGATCGTTCTCTCCGATCCAATGAAAACCTTGTCCTCAAAATTCCCACCCATTCCTCTTCCTTTTTTACTAACTCCTTCTCAGTCAAAGTGCTCGGCTATGGAATTCTCTTCCCGTCATATAAGAAAGGCTCAGAGTCTTAATCGATTTAAATCCTGCTAAAGGCACATTATTTATCTCTTTAAATTACTCTTTTACATTCCTTCTTATGTCTTACGTTATGCTATTATTTATCATCATCATTTGAATTTCTTTTTTTAATTTTTTTTTATTTATGTATATACTATATTATATGTATTAGTATGTATGTATGTATTGGGTACGTATGTATGTATATATGTATTTATGTATATATATTTTTAAGTATGAGTTTTATATGTATATATTCGCCTAAATACTTATCTATGACATATATTTTAATAACTCATGTACACCGCCTACCGTTCTAACTACTCCTACACTTTAAGGTTGCCTGGAAGAGATCGCTTATAGCGATAAGGCCGCCTGCTGTACATCTTTGTTTCTTCTTTTATTTATTTTGTATTTTTGTGGTGTACAATAAAGCATTTTATATTATTATTATTATTAATTCTTTCTTGGTTCCCCGGCCTTCTTGCTTCTAAAGGAGTCATTTCAATACCTGTAGGATATGACGAATTATAAAACTTCGACTGCTTTTTCACCTTCACATGAAGAAGCTTGTCTTGTCTATTCTTATGTATCATGTCTAGTAAGGTTCTATTGTACCGCTCCACACGTCCATTGGATTGATGGTGAAACGGTGTGGTATAATGCAACTTTATGTTATTTTTCTCAGCATACTCTTTACTGCTTTGCTTAAGTTTGCCTTGGATTGATCAAGAATGAGTGTTTTTATTTTAATCGTGTCAGTGTAAATCTCTTATGAATGCCACCACGTTGTCTTCTTCCTATTTGAATTACTTTTGTCTGACCCCACCTACTAAAATAATCTACTCCGGTGACAATGTATTTATTCTTTGGCATGGGCCTATAATATCGATTGCAACTTTATCTCCTACTTCGAAAGACTTTACAAATATTATTTTTTTACCCTTTTCGGATTATATTTTCTACATATTTCACATTTCTTAATTTCTTCTCTAATCAAACATTTCTAAATTCCTTTTCCTGATACTTCTTCGCGCATTTCATATAAAACTGGACTTGACTCCTCTATGCAATCTCTCATGGATGTTAATTGCTTTCTGCGTAAAACTTCATCTCTTTCCTCTATATTAATCAACATGTTTCTCCCTAATTGTTTCGGAATCATTAACATTTCTACTCAAACAATCAACATGAGGAATTTCTTTACCTCTTTTGTACGTTACGGAATAGTTAAATATACTCATCCTGTCCAGCCATCTTTGTATTATCAGTGAGTTAATCTCCTCGATTCAGTACCTATAAAGCTTTATGATCTGTGATTATTTTATTTCTGCTCCATAAACAAAATATTTCAAGTGTCCATGGACCACAAAATAGCCAGAATTCCTTTTCACTATGCTGTATTTTTTTCTCATGTTCACGCAAAACTACGAGAGGCAAAATTATTGGAACAACTTCACCTTGCTGCTCCTGAGACAAGACAGCTCCTAAACCCTGGTTTGATGCATCCGTTTCTAAAATAAAAGGTAGTTTAAAGTCTGGTTGATTCAATGAAACTCCTTTAGAAAACTCCTCTTTCAATCTATTAAACACATTCTCTTCATCCTCGGTCCATTCAAACTCCTTCTTATCTTTTAATAGTTGATACAATAGACTACAAAAATATGAACATCCTTTAATAAACTTTCTATAATAGTTTACTAATCCCAAAAACTCCTGTAACTGTTTTTTATCTTTGGAGGTTTAATATCATAAATTGCTTGTGTCTTTGAAATCTTAGGCAGAATCTTATTTCTTGCAATAACATGTCCTAAAAAATCAATTTGTTTCTTTCCATACACAGTTTTTCCTCGTTAATTTCTAAATTGTTCATTTTTAAACACATTTTAAAACCTTATCTAATGCTTCTTTGTGCGAAGCCTCATCTTCTCCAAAAACAAGAATGTCCGTCCACATAAACAAAATAGCTACTTAATTAGAAAACGTATAAAAATTTGTTTGAAAACGTATAAAAGTTACAACTTATGTTGTTAGCATCTCTGCTAACAACATAAGTTGTAACAAGCGTATAAGAATTTCGACGTAGCTTGGCGAGAACGTATGGCTCAGTGGTCAGAGCGCCTGGTCGGTTTTCCAGGAGGCGCGGGTTCGAGTCCGCTACGTTCAAATTTTTATATGTTTTCTAATTAAGTATTTATCTTTCCTAAGTGTGGATTAACACTTTAAAAATGTTTAAAAAAACAAAATAGCTCTTCCCAATTTTCCCTTTTAAGAATGCATCCATGAATCGCTTTGCCGGGGCGTTTTTAAATCCCTTTGGCATGACGTTCCTTTCATAGAGTTTATTTCAATCCAGAAAGCAGTCTTATGTCGATCTTTAACAGCCAAGGGAATCTGAAAATACCCCTATTTCAGGTCAATCTTACTAAAAATCTTCATTCCTCTTAAATTATAAACATTGGGCTCAAAATTTGGCAAAGAATATCTGTCTAACTCAACTAGCTTATTAAGGACACTAAATTTGTGGTGTTTCTAATCTTCAATTTGGTTTACTACAGGCCTGATATTATTCAGCCGGGGTGAATCTGATTTTTATGTTTTTTTTTATTAAAAGTTCTTCTACAGCTTCATCAATTCCTTTCTCTTATTTTGGCAGGAAATAAACTTTTTCAACCACTCGAGTATTCTCACGAGTTTTAATTTCACATTCAACACTTTTATTATTTCCAACTAGAAAATTTTAATTTCCCTTCTCTCCCAAATAAGTATTTTTTGGATAAAATTTTTTGGTAACACTAAAAACTTTAAATTATTTTTGTCAATAAATTGTTTTTTTGTTTTCATGTCCTTTGCATGGGTAAAAAAAAATAAAAAAATTATAAATTTTTTAAGCTTAAAAAAGGGGGGGATCGAAATCCCCTCCCCAAAAAAACCTTGAATTCCTTTTCAAATGAGCCTTTTAAACCAAATTTTTCCTCCTTTGTAAAAAAATATCATCTTTTCCTATTTTTTCATGATCTTATAACCTCACCCCCAAGACCCTTTGAGTTATTTAAATTGGGCTTTTGCATTAATACTTCATCTTTTTTGATAGTTTTTGGTCTGCCAGAAGTTTTCCTTTCACAA
>CAKJTV020000101.1:0-13054 GCA_917862395.2 Heliconius sara | reverse complement strand
TTTTGCTAGATCCAAATAACGTTAAACATATTTTCCAAAATATTACTAAAGGTTAAGAAATTTAAACTTTGTCGCCAATACCTACGACTCGATTTGGGGGAATGAGGGTAGCGGGGGTTTCCCTTTATAGGCTTATGCCTGTTTCCCCGGTTTTAAATGAAAATAGCGTTTTATCTTAATATCAACGAATAATATATTTATTTTGTATGAAAAATAACTTTTCACTTAAGGTTTCTAATGTGAAAATTATTAAAACCATGGCATTTTCGATTTTCATTAAACAAATTATTATTGGAGCAATTAACAAAGTAATAGAACCAGCAACAATAATATTTATAAATTTTGTCTGTTCCTTGGTTTTTCTTTTAGTCGACGCTTATCTCAGAAACGACTTAAGCGATTAAAGGAGCTAAGACGTGAGCGCGGTGCGGGAGCGGTAAAATCGGTTTAATTGTTTTTATTGTAATATTCGTCATGTATGAATGGTGTAATGATTAAATAGCTGAAATTTATAACTGTTTATTTATATCTTCATAGAGAAATGATAGCTTTGTTGGGCATTCCTAATTTTTAAGAAAATAAATTTGATCAAAATACATTTATTTATTTTACGACAAAAATTAAAATAACATATAAAATCTTATATATTATATTGTAATAACATGTAAGATATTTATAAAAATGAGAATGTAATTTTTTTGATTAATAGCTCCCAATAGTTATTACAACGCATGCAAGGAATCATATATATATATATATATATATATTAGATGTCCCTCTGTACGACGATGGCGGCTCTGTTCTAGTTTACACATTTTCCTTTTTTTTACAGTTACGCATGGTATCGTCAAATTTTTGTAGATGTAGATGTTTTCTATAAAATTATAGTACATCACTTTGCTCTATTGTTAATAATTTCTACAGCGTACGCGATATAAGGTTTTTTTTGGTATTCTTTCACACGTCAATCGTCTAATAGTAAAAGAATTTTCCAAATCGGTACCGTAGTTTTGGGACCTATTCAATTCAAATAAAGAAACAAAAAATCTAATCGATTATCTTCATTATTTTAGTGATATCGATGCACCTCCCCCTCACCCCTGCAGAGTTACTCGCCACGGTGCGCGAGGCCACACGACACACACTCCGCATTTTTTATTATTACACGATTTTCTTAAATTTGATATTTTTAAATTCGTTATATCTTTTGAATGGGATCCGATTCTATTAATTAAAAAAGTATTTTACAGGTATTGAAATTATCTTTATTAAAATATCATTCAATGGGATAAAAATTAATGCAGAGGTATGAACAATATGGTTTGATTATTGTGGCCACTTTTGTTATCTTATAAAATATAAAAAAATGGTTATAATGCCATAACTACAGTAGCTGGACATATGGTATCGCGGATTTTTTTTATATATGCGCTCTACAATACTGTAGAACATTATTTTGTTCTATCATCAATAGTTTTCGGAGCGCACGCGATGATAGAATTGTTAAGATCAATTTCTTCTCACCTTGGGTTACATTATTGCATTTTTATTAGGGATTTCTATTTTTTTCTAAAATGTAATATAGCCTATGCTGTTCAGTGAAATTGCAGCTTTCTAATAGTGAAAAAAATATTGAAATCGGTCCGGTACTTTTTGTGTGAAAGCTGTATACATACATACATACACACATACGTCCATACATCCATACATCCATACATCCATACATCCATACATCCATACATCCATACATCCATACATCCATACATCCATACATCCATACATCCATACATTCATACATTCATACATTCATACATCCATACATCCATACATCCATACATCTATACATCCATACATCCATACATCCATACATCCATACATCCATACATCCATACATCCATACATCCATACATCCATACATCCATACATCCATACATCCATACATCCATACATCCATACATCCATACATCCATACATCCGTACATCCATACATCCATACATCCATACATCCATACATCTGTACATCACCCATACATCCATACATACATTACACTTACACTGACACTCACACTCACACTCACACTCACACTCACACTTATACTTACACGTACACTTACACTTACACTTATACTTACACGAAGTAATTAACATTGAATAAATAATAACTCAACAATATGTTTTATGCGTTATGAACATTCATTATCATATGTAGTCAATAGATATCGTTGCGTAAGTATATTTTTTTTTTCAAATATAAATATCTAAAACTTTAAGTACATTATTTTTTTATAGAGTGTAGCCTTTCCAAACTATAAAATAGATAGCGTTACTTGTATCGCGTTCTACTATCTCAAATATAAGCTTCTTGGAAACTTAAATACTTATATCTTTTGATGAAGAGTGAAGCTATTACAATGAAATAAACACTAAATGTTACTTTGATTTACTGGTAATTTTTGTTCGGTAATTTTTGCGTGGTTGGCGAACAAACAAACAAACAGACAGACAGACACAAGAATTCTGCTGAGTAATTTTTTAAGCTTCTAAAATCGATATATTAACTGACCTAAATTTTTTATATAGTATATATTATTTATGTACAGAATTGAGAGCTAATGCTAAATCAACTTTACTACGAGGAACGAATAACGAATTACTAAGCCTGTTACTTTTACCGACTTATAAAATAAAATTAACAAAATCAAAGTATGGTTTACTTCAAGTATAATTATTTTTACTTTTTAGTTCGTTGTTTGAAGTCGTTTGTTTTTTATTAAAAGTTAGTTTATTACATCGATTTTGCTGCATTTTTATGAAATCGCCGCTTTATCAATACCGTATACATAGAGGATACTTCCCGTTCCTACTGTTATTAAATTTGGCACGAAGTGAGAACTTGCAATACATAGTATAAAGGAGAAAAATCGAAAAGTGAAAACCTACAGCTATCAAACTTATATATATATAAGTTTATATTAGTTTGGAATTATTTTTTTCAATGAAATAAATATAGTGAATGTGCTCGCAAACTTAATTTACTTGAGTTTGACAACTTAAACTATTAAATATATATTAACATTATAAAACTATAGTCATCTCTTACCATGGTAGGCTTTAACTCCAACGAAAAGTAGAATAATTGTTTTAAATATTACGGAATACATTTTACAGTTAATTTAGGACGTTTCTAACACTAATAAATGAACATTTTGACATTTGTCTTTTTATACACATACTCGTATTTATGTATTAGCGTGGTAAATTTAATTTAAACAAAAGTCCATTGTTTTGTAAGGACAACAGCTGAGGTAATACAGATTGTTTTTTTTTTTTTAAATATATTATTTTTCAAATATAATATAGTTATTACGTCATTTATTTTTCTAATTTATTTTAAATATTTTATTATACCATCAGATCAAATCTGCAGGCACTTTTTTTAATGAAACTTGTAGTAAGTACATTTTTTCTGGTATTCAAACTAGAAAAAGTTACTTTACAGGTTTTAAGCAAAAAAGGAACCCTTATAAGATCACATTGTAGTCTGTCCGTCTTTCCGTCCATCCGTTTTGTCTGTATGTCTGTCTATCTGTGTGTCAGGCAAGAACTTTTATCTCAAGAATGCTTGAAGATATCTAATTGAAATTGAAACCATATACTCAGGTCTACGATCTCTTGATTTCCTAACAAGTTGTATTTCTTCATTTTCTTTATTCAAAGATATGGTCGTTTATACGCGTATTTCGACACTATAAAGAGTATCAAAATTAATAGGGTAGGTATTTCTGGTTGACCTAGAATTATGAAATTTGGCAACAAGTCTCAAAAATAATAGCCTTAAAAGGGAGGTAACATTTAGTCTTAAAGCCTATAGTTCAGGAGAAGTATCATATGAAAGAGCTCTGGCTAAGCTAGAGCTCAATGTTTATATAGGACTTGTGACGTCACCTATACCCTTCAATATTTTGGTAAAAAAGAAGTACAATCCCTCCGAATTAAAAAATTAAAAACTACGCCAGCGCCACGAGACCTCAGGGAGACCCCCCTACCATAGACTTACTCAATACAAAATTTTTAAAATTTTTTGTCCACCAGGGATACGGGGTAATCATAGGTTCAAAAGTAATGGCTATTCATGAAGCCCAAAGTCTGACAAACGCACGAAGCAGCGACAAAATGCATTATGGAGTTGTGGAGTACAGCTCCATCAAGCCCTCCGTCAAGCCTTCCATCATGGTGGTAATGCCATCCACATCCCAATTTCCCTAAATGTAAAAATATTTGTATGGTTGTATAAGAATTAGAATATTGAACAATTTGCTATCTGCTAATATTATTGCAATTTGCTATATTTTTTTTATCTTCTACAAGAAGATAAAAAAAATATGGATTTCGATAATTAGATTAATTTTATGCTTGTAGATTTAGATGATAGTGCATTTTAGTAAAGTTGACAACTGAAACAAATGACTGGACGTTAACGAGGTATTGTATAATTATAGAAATATATGTATACTAGCGACCCGCTCGCGGCTTCGCCTGCTTAAACTACTGAATTATTTACTTAATATTCAGTGTATTACATTCCTGTTTTAATATATAATGTATGTAAACATTATTAAAACCTTAGGGTTACATTTTTGTAGTTCTCATAAGGAGGTTCAATAGTTTAGAAGCGGCTAGACTGATTTAAATGCACAGTTGGCACTATTGTATTTAGGCATGTTTCCCGTAATATTAAGTATTAGTTTTATGTAAATGGTTTCATAAATAAAAAGGATATATTAATATAAACTATTATGTAAATTGCTGTAAAATTACTGTTTTATTGAATTTGCTGAAACTTTCGTTGAAAACCTATGTATAGATCTCAACTTCACTCTGTATCCCGCATATAGCAGGGTAGGCAGAGAGAACCTAGTGCTAAGAAACTCGGTCCCCCACATTCCGTCGAATTTTCGAAGCATGGCGTGTTCAGAGGCGGAACTTTTGTCGTGACGAAGAAATGAATATATTAATAAATAATCTCCCGAATGGGGATCGATTCCACCACCGTCACTTTACAGTCACACTCTTATGCCCCTGCGTCACGGCCTCAATGTATAGACATAATGTGAAGATATTATCTTTAAAATGATAATGTTATTAGAACGTAATTAATCCAGTTTAGTAAATAAATAAAGGTGTTGTTCAAGCGGGCCAAGACGCGTCACTTTTTCGTGCACTGTTTATTTTAATTTTTCCTTAAGAAAAGGACGTCATCAATTCGACTGTATTTTTTTTATGTTTGTTACCTCACAACCTTTGACTGGGTGAACCCATTTTGATGACTTTTATTTATTTGAAAGCTAGTGCTTCCCGTGTGGTCCATTTCTGACAATAGTATCTACGAGAAAATCACATAAGTCTTAAATTTGCATTAGGTATGCTATCACACCTAACATGCCATGCTTGGTAGGTTCTTTACTTGCACGGGGTAACCTTGAAGGCGCATTAGATTTAGTTTCTCAACAAGTCTTCTTGGGCAGTCTAACTTGCCGTTAATCAAATTATATAGCAAAACCTGGTGATCAAATGGTGTTTTATTTTACAACGATATTTTTTTATTTTATTTAAAAAATGACTTTTTCATTTTTTTTTCTTATTGTATTAGGCTTTTTTAGAGTAGTTAAAACTGTGGTTTCATTTAAAGTGGTGCTGAGAAAAACACTCTTTATTATCAGTATCTCAAGTCAAGGAAGACACTATATAGATATTTGTTTTTATTTTTATTACTCTCTATATAATATTTATATACATGAATGTATTGTTCCACTTTCAAGCAAAAACTACTGAGCAAATTTTGATGATTTTTTCTAGAAATAAAAATTAAGGACCATCAGAATAGCATATAGTGTATAATTTATGTCAAGATTTTATATAGTTTTAATCAATATAACAATATTTTTAAGCTGGGCCGCTGCGTTTGTATTTAAAAAATAAATTTAGCTAGCTTTTATTTTTTATTTATTTTTTTAGGCGGAAGAAGTAGCAGAGGACGCTGCAGCCGCAGAACTGGGAGTAGATAATGTTGGTGGTGTCTTCGTAGTATTGGGAATTGGTTGCGGAATGGCTGCCGCTATGGGAGGCTTCGAGTTCCTATGGCACGTTAGAGATGTGGCCGAACAAAAGGTATATTTATCATATTTTAGAACGTGGGAAACTGGTAAGTAGTTGAAGCTCTCTATTAAGACATTTTCATTCCCCACTTTTTGCCGAATTCTTGACGCATTGCATGTTAAATGACTCTGGTTCTCAACGCTGCGCTTTGCCTCGTTTGCCTTACCAGAGCGAGGAAATGAAAATATTAAATATTTTATTCCCACAAGTGGGAATGGAATCACAAGCATTACAGTTACAGTCACACACTTGTACCCTGAGCCACCAAGGCTCAACGGCTCAATAAACATTTTTCCACGATCATGACCCAGTATTGATAACTATTTAAATGTCTTTAATCGTTGTGCCTTCAATTTCCTCTCAAGAGTTTTAATTAAAATATTAATAAAAATACTCAAAATTTAATTATCATTAAGTTCAAAATTGAATGTTACCACACAATCGTTATCAAAATAAGAGAGTTTAATAGACGAGGATTGATGTTTCATTAAGTTCAGTTTGTGGATTCAATCGCCACTGAAAATTAATTAGAAAGTGTACAACGTTATATCTGATACTAGATTATCTCTGCCTATACTGCTACAAAAATATTGAAGGTCCCCAAGTAAATTATTGAAAATGAAAAATTGCAAATATTGATATTGCTCTTATAAACAACTAAGATAATAAATAATATTTATATTATATATATATATATATATATATATATATATATATATATATATATATATATATATATATATATATATATATATATATATATATATATATATATATATATATATGTGCTCTTATAAAAAATAATATTTATATATATGTGCGAGTTTTTAAACGTCTTTGTTATCGAAAACTACCCGTCGATATATTAGACATTTTAGTACATTTTCATATAGATCACCAATCTGTACAAGATGTATAAGATATAACGACGTTTCGTCAATAATTTATTGCAAGTATTTTTTATTACAGATGACGCAATCAGAAGCATTTTGGGCGGAACTGAAGTTTGCATTGAGTTTTTGGGAAACGGAAAAGCCAGTAGAGCATTCTCGGTCATCCTCTACCGCCTCTGGTTCCAATATGGCGTCGAGAGCGTCGTCTGTCTTACGATCTGCCGTGGACTTACTTCATCTTGATGTATTTAATAAATCTAGTTAAAATTCTTCATGTTATTTTTAAACATTTTTAAAGTGTTATTCCACACTTAGGAAAGAAAAATACTACAGAGATACTAATAACATAAATAAGTTGTAACAAGCGTATAAAAATGTTGACGTAGTTTGATGAGAACGTATGGCTTAGTGGTCGGAGCGCCTGGTCATTTTCCAGGAGGCGCGGATTCGAGTCCAGCTACGTTCAAATTTTTATACGTTTTCTAATTAAGTACTTCATGTTATATTCGTGCAGATGAATATATGTAGGTAGTAATAAAATTCACAGCATTGAAAGATGTGAATTAGTGTTGGAACAACAATAAATGCATAAAAATAACTATAATTGTTTTGTTGTAGTTTGACTCAGTCCTAAGACACTACGTTCCCTGTTATAATAAGGCAAAGAGTGGCGTTGGGAGGCGAATTCATCGTCACGAAGTTTAACTGTGCTCGCGCATGTACAATGTGTAGTCATGTGTAGTCAATTCTGTACATGAAAGACATAAAAAAGTAAAAATTATATCGGTTAATATATCGATTCTAGAAGCTAAATAACCACCCAGCGGTATTCTTGTGTCTGTCTGTTTTTTTGCTCGTCTGTATATATATAAATATATATATATATATATATATATATATATATATATATATATATATATATATATATATATATATATATATATATATATATATATATATATATATATATATCGAAGATCGTGTAAGACATGTAAGAAGTTTATTTAAATTTACTCGAGACTGCAGTGTTTTGTGAACCTGGGCGATAAAAAAATATGATATTTATAACCAAAAAAGGAGCTGCCAAAATTTTATTTTTTCATTGTTGATTTTACTAGGATGTTTTTCATTAAACATAAAACAACAACAAACAATACAACCGATTTTTGATCTGCTATCAATAAAAAGTGCCTTCCAAGAAGTATGATGTTAATAACAACTTTTATGTGGTACAACACGTGGTTTTAAGCGATTTTGGTCTGGTTTTATAAAATTATTTGTGATAGTATAAACTAAAATATTAATAATTTGGGAAGCAAATATACTTTTATCATTAAATAAAGTGAGTCGATATTTTAAGACTGCGTTCGTAAGTTTTTGCAGATTTGTATCATGATCTTCTTTATTTCTTCCACACACATTTACATCATCAAGATAAGCAAATGTTAATTCTAGGCATTCTGTTTTAATGCAATGTTGTAATGTTCTTTGGAACGGTGCTACGCCATCAGTGACACCAAGTGATACACGTGTAAATTGGTATAAAGTACCACAATGCTTCAAATGCAGTATATTTTCTTTCACATAAAATTATCAGAATTTGGTGATTAAGAAAAATATATATATTAAAAATTACATTATTTATCGATTTTTTTTATAGAAAAAACACGGCAAACGAACGTTCGGGTCAGCTGATGGTAAGTGATTACCGCTGCCCAGGGCCCCGTGCAACACCAAAGGAGCTACAGGTGCGTTGCCGGCCTTTAAGGTGGTTTGGGCGCCGGGGCCCGGCATTACCTGATGCGAAACGCAGTGGCATAAAGCCACTACTTCACGCAGGTCTCAAATGCCGGGGGTGGTAATGATCCGGTCGAGTCTGCCCGTTCGTGTTGCCAGTGCTGGCGACGTGACTCTACCACACTTACTTTAGCCGCCTCTTACGACACCACCAGTACCAGGATGATCTAATTCTAGGCCGGGATCACACGGCATTTAAATAATAATTACTAATAAACTTGTTCAAAATTAAAATTCAATTTTAATACTAGAAATTACATGTCATTTCATAAATTCTATCGTCGTAATAGATTCTGCTTCCAACTCGACAATTAGAACTTTCTTATTTAATCGTAACATAACCTTCTTTCGTGGGCCCCTTTAAAAAAAAATATGAAAATTAGCATAATAAACAAAAATTTATAATAATGTATAATGGTTTATTAAAATCAGTTTCATGCTGTATCCGCACATAGCAGATTAGTCAAAGGGAACCTAGTGTTAACACACTCCGTTCCCCACTTTCTGCCGATTTCTGGAGGCATTGCGTGTTGAGAGGCAGAACTCAACTCCGCACTTTTGCCTCGACACCAGAACGACAAAATGGAAATATAAATTTAGGTTAATATTTCATCTCCTCGAGATCGAACCCACAATCAGTCGGTTTTACAATTACACTTTGTGCCGCTGCGTCACGACTGGCCTCTAATGGTTTATTTATAGGAATATACAGAAAATGTACAGGAGTAGCTAAGTAATGTGATAAAAATCTTTTTTTTAGCTTTCCGCTGTATCACATGTAACAGGCCATATGTAGGCAGAGGCAGCCTAATATTAAGGCACTCCGCTCCCTACTTTCTGAAGAGATTTCTTATTGCTGAAGCCATTGCTTGTGGAATGGCGGAACTCAACGCCGCGCTATGTATTGACACCAGAGCGAAGAAAAAAAATAAAAATATTGAATTTTCTTAAGCGGTAATCGAACAAAAAACCTAGCCTGGCCTGGCCTCATTCTCGATATTTAAATAAAATATATCTTATAAAGTGCCTTTCTTTTACTTTTTATCTTATCTTGAAATAGGTCTACTAAGAAGTCTTTTAATGTTATTATTACAGGTCACCCTCTATGGAAAAATGTATTGTAAATACTTACTCGTTATGTATAATGGTTACTACTGTACCATGAGGAGTCAGAAAAGCGACGTGGTCAAAATATTCCTGTCCCATTCCCTCAATATCTTGTCTGAAACAAACCAACAACATGTAAAAACACAACCAAAAAAAATCTGTAATAGATAATATTAGATTAAATTATACTAAATAGTTAAGGTCGAATTAAATTAATATTATAATTATACAACAAAATAAAATTTTAAATCAATGTGATAAACATAATTGATTACGTGCACACTATTGTATTGACGTTCTTTTCAAGTTATGTCGAAGTTCTTTATCGATGAGATGATAGCATCAAAAATAGATTAAAAAAATAGGTGAGTGGTGGGTAGAGCCCATTTTCCACCGAATTTCCCAATCATTGGGTGTTTAGTGGCGGAACCCTCAGAGCTGTGTTGTATCTTGTTACTATAGCCCAGAAAAGAAAATATGCATAAGAGTAGCATCGAACTCACTTCTGTCGCGTTTACAGTTACACGTTTGTGCCACTGCATCACGTCTGTTTCAAAATTAAATATTGCTTACATGTCCAAATAAGGATCCGGTGCTGGAAATTCTTTTACAGTCCTCAGCCTCCTGGAACCTCTCGGGAGGAACTTGGAAAACTGACCAAACGCGTAATATATTGGTTGCTTAAAGAATTCTTTCTTTGACGCATCAACTATGATAGGTGCATCGACATAGTTTCCTGTCCAAGTCGGCCCTCCTTGCTCATTCAAACAAAGATTCCAATCTATCCATCCAACTACATTGTAATTTAGATTCTAAAAATCGATATTTATAATAAAATATATACTATTGTTATAAAGCTGAAGAGTTTATGTAATTGAACGCGGAGTTCTTGTCCCACTGCGACACACAATCGTGACTGTGAACAGGAGTAGCTAAGTAATGTGATAAAAATCTTTTTTTTAGCTTTCCGCTGTATCACATGTAACAGGCCATATGTAGGCAGAGGCAGCCTAATATTAAGGCACTCCGCTCCCTACTTTCTGAAGAGATTTCTTATTGCTGAAGCCATTGCTTGTGGAATGGCGGAACTCAACGCCGCGCTATGTATTGACACCAGAGCGAAGAAAAAAAATAAAAATATTGAATTTTCTTAAGCGGTAATCGAACAAAAAACCTAGCCTGGCCTGGCCTCATTCTCGATATTTAAATAAAATATATCTTATAAAGTGCCTTTCTTTTACTTTTTATCTTATCTTGAAATAGGTCTACTAAGAAGTCTTTTAATGTTATTATTACAGGTCACCCTCTATGGAAAAATGTATTGTAAATACTTACTCGTTATGTATAATGGTTACTACTGTACCATGAGGAGTCAGAAAAGCGACGTGGTCAAAATATTCCTGTCCCATTCCCTCAATATCTTGTCTGAAACAAACCAACAACATGTAAAAAACACAACCAAAAAAAATCTGTAATAGATAATATTAGATTAAATTATACTAAATAGTTAAGGTCGAATTAAATTAATATTATAATTATACAACAAAATAAAATTTTAAATCAATGTGATAAACATAATTGATTACGTGCACACTATTGTATTGACGTTCTTTTCAAGTTATGTCGAAGTTCTTTATCGATGAGATGATAGCATCAAAAATAGATTAAAAAAATAGGTGAGTGGTGGGTAGAGCCCATTTTCCACCGAATTTCCCAATCATTGGGTGTTTAGTGGCGGAACCCTCAGAGCTGTGTTGTATCTTGTTACTATAGCCCAGAAAAGAAAATATGCATAAGAGTAGCATCGAACTCACTTCTGTCGCGTTTACAGTTACACGTTTGTGCCACTGCATCACGTCTGTTTCAAAATTAAATATTGCTTACATGTCCAAATAAGGATCCGGTGCTGGAAATTCTTTTACAGTCCTCAGCCTCCTGGAACCTCTCGGGAGGAACTTGGAAAACTGACCAAACGCGTAATATATTGGTTGCTTAAAGAATTCTTTCTTTGACGCATCAACTATGATAGGTGCATCGACATAGTTTCCTGTCCAAGTCGGCCCTCCTTGCTCATTCAAACAAAGATTCCAATCTATCCATCCAACTACATTGTAATTTAGATTCTAAAAATCGATATTTATAATAAAATATATACTATTGTTATAAAGCTGAAGAGTTTATGTAATTGAACGCGGAGTTCTTGTCCCACTGCGACACACAATCGTGACTGTGAACGCGACAGGATTTGGGTTCAATTCCCGTGGAAATAAAAAAATCAAAATTTTAATTTCTTCTTAGTACTTAGTAGTATTTTTTTTTATGGAAAAGACACGGCAATTGAGCGTGCGGGTCACCTGATGGTAAGTGATTACCGCCGCCCACGACCCCGTGCAACCCCAGAGGAGTTACAGGTTCGTTGCCGGCCTTTAAGATGGGTTGGGCGCCGGCGCCCGGCATTACCTGATGCGAAACGCAGTGGCATAAAGCCACTACTTCACGCCGGTTTTAAATGCCGGGGGTGGCAATGATCCGGTCGAGTCTGCCCATGCGTGTTGCCATTGCTGGCGACGTGACTCTACCACTCGTACTTTAGTCGGCTCTTACAACACCACCAGTACCAGGATGATCCTATTCTAGGCCAGGATCACACGGCACAAAAAATTTTAATATCGCATTACATTATTTGGACTAACTACACATTTTAATATCGCATTACATTATTTGGACTAACTACAAAAAAAATGTTATTTCTTCACCTCTAAGATATCTCGTATGTACATTTTTGCTCTGTCCCATGACCCTGGAATTACTTTGTGAGCGTTTTCACCAAGACTGCCTAGAAATATACATATGCATAACATTACAAGAATTATACTGTTGGATGTTTATGGACATGTTTATGTTTATGGACATAAAGTAATAAAACACTAAAAAAACTGACAATATATCAATCAATATTATTATAACAAAATCATTTATAGTAAAATTCCTCGAGTGGACATCAAACCCACAACCAGTTATGTTTACAATAACACTTTCTGCCCCTGCGCCACGACTGGCCTCAACACGTGTATATTCCTACTTTTTTTATTATAAATAAT
>CAKJTV020000100.1:0-15479 GCA_917862395.2 Heliconius sara | reverse complement strand
ATAAAAATGACTTTGGGTCTCGATATTGCTCTGCTCCCAATAAACAATAATTCCCCACTGGTTCATGATAAAATAACGTGAATCATATTACCGTCCCGTCGTTGACGGCAGCGATTAATTAATTTCATTTGTGTCAAGCACCTTTTAATATATATTTATTCTTTATCTATCTATCTATAGCGTTACGCTGTATCCCGCATAAGGCAGAGCAGACAGAAGACACAATATTTTATATGTTCTTTAGTAACTTATACAATAAATGGATATGTATTCTTAAGGATATTTTGAAAGTTCTCGCTCTAAATTCGTGGGAGAGTTGGACTGAAGTATCGTAATGGAATCGGAGTGTCTTAACACTGAGTTGCCAGGATCCCTCTTCTTAGCCTTACTATTTGCGGCATACAGCGTGAAGCTAAAAAAAGTACTGCAAACGTGATTGTTCGGTTCCTGTGGCGTTATGTTTCGCTACTCAACACGTTATGTCCATTCCTTGTTAAAATTGCTTATTTTCAATAAAACTTGACGAATATTAGTTTATTACCTTTAGAGATTCTTTTTACTGTAATATCAAAATACAATAATAATAATAAATAATAATAATAAATATACTTTATTGCACATTTAAAAGAAGGAAAACAACTTACAAACATAATAATAATAATAAAAAAGTACAACAAGGCGACCTTATCGCTTAAAGCGATCTCTTCCAGGCAACCTTTGGAACTTGGAGTTGTACAAAAACAAGTGGGCGGTGCATACATAATAATTTTTAATATATATATATATATGATACTATATTATATATTATATATCTATATATATATATATATATATATATTATATATATATATATATATATATGTTTAGTATATATAAATACAAATTTATGTGAATATTTATGTGTATGTATAACATTTATATATATATAATAATATATAATATTTCTTTTTTAATCATATATCTATCTCTATCGCCCTCTCTCTCTCTCTTCTCTCTTCTCTCTACTCTTCTCCACCGCCATCTCTCTCATCCATTCTCTCTCTCTCCCTGTTCTCACCTCCCCCTCCCTCTTCCCCTCCACATTTGATCTATTATCTCCTCTCCCCTCCACCTCCCCCATCTTTTATCTACCCCCCCCCTCCCCTCCCTCCTCCTCCTCGCTCCCTAAACAAAAAAAAAAAAAATTATCAATTTAGTGAGGAAATAATGTTATATATTTAAGTAATGACTTTTGAGCATTTTTTTAAAAACATAGAGGCTTTTAGCACGTCTGATGTCGATAGGTAAGCAATTCCAAAGACGAGCAGCTTTAATAGTAAAAGAATTGGAGAACAAGGAGGAAGAGTGAAGAGGAATTCTAGTAAAAGATTGTTTGTCGGAGCGGAGAGAACGTAGATGAGTGTCATGAAGAAACATAAACTGTTTCTTCAAGTAAGGAGGAGTAAAAGGACTAAACAGCACAGAATAGAGAAGATGAAGTATATGAGTATTCCTGCGAAGGCGGATAGGGAGCCACTTAAGCTTATTTCGAAACTCGGAAATGTGATCATATTTACGTATACCAAATATGAACCTGATGCAAAGATTTTGGAGTCGCTCAAGTTTATTTAATTGCTCCTCTTTAAGATCAAGATAACATACATCCGCATAATCAAGAATTGGTAATAGGAGAGAGTTTGCCAGCGCAATTTTGGTCGGTATTGGTAGGAAATTGCGCAGCCTTCGCAAAGACGCAGAGGCAGCATAAACCTTTCTACTTACCTCTCCTACTTGTGTTTCCCAAGACAGATGTTGGTCTATAACTATACCTAGGTTCTTTACAGTCTCGCTATATGGAATAGTAACCCCATCGATTATTAAAGGTGCAATCTGTGAGTTATCAATTTTTTTCAATAATCTAGGACTGCCGATCAAAATAGATTGACTTTTAAAAGGATTTACCGTCAGTCCAAAACATTTACTCCAAATAGAAACTTGCGTAAGGTCGTTGTTTATTCTTGCAATAGTACCAGGCAGTTCAGTGAGAGTTCCTTGTGCGTAAATTTGTAAATCATCAGCATACAGGTGGTAGAGAGAAGAGATTTTAGGACATATTGAATTAATAATATACGTAAGTTACTGAAAACGATAGAATGTAAATATCGAATCTACGAATTACCGTTCAATAGGCATTTATCGCATTATATTAATGTAAAATTAGGTTACAGTCAACGTTTCTTTCATTAATTGTTTACTCTTTATATTTAACGTTGACTTTAATTATCATATAAACACACGTTTACGCACTCGATACCTAAATACCCACTTATTATGCCTATTTGAAAGTAATTCCTTGATTCCAACTACATAAATGTAGTATAGGAATACCATCAAACAATACGATCTCACACGAGAATGATCTTAAGCTTGTAGGTACAGTTAATACAATGACTTGAAAAATCTGTCTACTCTGAGTAATGATGTGGCCAATTTAACGATCTTTTACTGTACTAGGTATACTTAATCTATGGTTGTGGTAGTTGGTCGCGTGGTTAAAACGTTAAAACGTTTAAAATATTTTTCTGTTTAGCCTGTCGAGGTGCAGAATCATAAGTAAAAATATCTGACTGTAAAAAAGATACTTTATTAACGTTGAGTATTGGAATCAAACGCCGCGCTCTGCTTCAGCACCGCATAATTATACGCAAATACTATATAATTTCCTCGAGGAGGAATCGAACCCACCACCTGTCGCGTTAACAGTCGCACTTTATGATCATGCGCCCCGACTGACCTTTTAATGTACAATATTATGAATAACGTAATTACAAAGGCAGATAGCGGGCACGGCCGTCTGGTATACAATAAACATATCATATGTTTCTCGTGGAACATTAGGAAAACAGCCTGCGAAATATTGTATGAATGCTTTAATTAAATTTAATTCAGTCACAAGTGCGAAGCAAGAATTTCTGGTAGTCGCGGGACGCGTATATCTCATACATACTCTGTACTTCAAACCTAGTGGTACAATCCAGAAGGTTTTTTTTTAAATATTTTTTTTATTATATTTTTATCTTTTATATTTTACGGGTTTGGTTATAAGAAAGAAAAAGAATAAAAATTAAATAAAGTTCACAATCTAAATTCCGATCGGGGATTTCGGATGTTGCCCTTGACTGACCGTCGACTCTCTGCAACCTATCACAGAAGTGCTCTTTTTTGTGCGTTTTCTCGTGATTAATAAATTTCAACATATACTTTTTTATTTTCACGTTATATCGGGTATCGAAAGTAGTTAAAGACAAATTGGTATCAAAACATTCCGTTCTCTACTTCAGATAAGAATTCGAGACTACAGTGAATTAAGTTTTTCCTTTAAATCAGTGTGAAAACTAAATGTTATGCTTTATCTTATAGTAATAAATAATAAATAATGATCTAAGTCTGTATCGGAGTAATACAAAGGTTCTGGTAATTAAAAAATTAGGATGGGATGGAAGTCAAGATCAGCGTAAATGGCAAGGTACATATAATAAGAACAAATAAATGAAGTGGTACATTAGGAAAGTACATTTAGTAAAGATTCCATCTTACTATACGATACGAAATGAATGTGAAAATGGGTATTGCTGCCGGTGTCACTTCGGCACTTCAAAAACATGAGATGAAAGAATGATAAAACAGATTTATGAAGAACAAGTGGGCGGTAAGAAAGGTATGGGAGGGACTTCAGTTGATCACAGTATCAATGATATCTGGAGGAAGGTTACATAAAAAGTATGAGACCCCCAAAGGACATGTACGAAGATGTTGTTGACAGTGGACAAAGCAAAATAGGTATGTAGAGACTGTAGAATTTGTCACTTCGTTCTGTCTGGTATCAAACTTTGGATTATCCCCGCGAGGGATACAGAATGAACCTAGAAAAAACTTTTTAAATAACAGCAAGATAGACAAGTTAAAAATAATAGGTAGACAATTTAATTTAAAAAAAATTATATATAATAATATTTCGAGAACTAGCTAATCTACCATAAAGTTCAACGAAGAGCTTCGCAATTACTTTAACAAAGTGGATACTACTTTAGTATATTGATAAAGGGATTTCCCGCAAATAAATAATATTTCGTGGCGCACATGTGGATAATGCGTGTTATCCGAAAGAAGAATTATTAGATAAGCGATCCACGAAAAATCTTTAGATAACACAACTAAACATTACATTCTTATAAAGTTAACGTCCAGTATTATTTCTATGCTATGCTATGCGATATTGTACTAAAACTATTTGACGGACTCATATTACATTCATAAGGCTGCGGTGGAGCATCGGCACAATATCTGACCGAGGATTTGATTGCCACTCGGAAAAAAACGTTTAAGGAAGAAAAATAGGCGTGTCTTAATAAGAAATAGAGTGTCTTAACATTAGGTTCCCAGACTCCCTCTGTCTGCTCTTCTATTAGGGGGATGCAGCGTGAAGATAAAAAATGTGATAATTTCTTATTAGAATTTATAATTATTTATTTAGAGTGGCTTACAAGCTTGTTGAAGAAATCTAAGTTCCGCATTGTGTGTTCTCGGACCATCCGGCTAATGTTTGATGGATGAAGGCTATTTCCGTTGCCGCAGTGTAATAATAAAACATAACTTCCTTTACTACAGTATTGTTTACAGTATTTTCGTTTAGTTATTTATTATGAAATTGTTAATTATGATACATTCATTAATATATTATAAACTTCATTCGGTATCATTAAGACCATTGTGAGTGTAAAATGGAACGAAATATTATTATTTCGTATTAAATTATGTGGAGGCCAGTCGTGGCGCAGGGGCACCAGTGTGGGACTGTAAATGCGACAGATTGTAGGTTCAATGTTCATTCGAGGAAATGAAAATTTGATATTGTCATTTCTTCGCTCTGGCATAAGAGGCCTTGTTACATACGGAATACTGCGTCAAGCTAAAATAAATAATAAAATCTCCCGAATAATGCAAATTTTGGCAAAATATTAATTTCTTAATAACTATATTTAATTTTCCATAAGAAAATCTACTTTACCTTCTTTTCGCAAATTAATTTCGACTACATCCCCGCTTCGCCAATACCAGACGTACATTTTAGCCTCTTTATGACAGTGTAAATATTTACACTAGCGAAACAAGGTCAGTGGGAGGCTAATTAGAGGCATCTTTAGGCAAACTTAATGAATAGACTGTGTTTCATTACCAGCCTCCGCCTGCGGCGGCTTTGTCGATATTTGGACTCGAAAGTGCTATGGTTTTTATATATTTTGTTCTTAGGTATAAGAAATTATTTGAAAAACACATTGTTTTTGTTTTTGTGTACATGAATTTGGTCTCGCTGAGGCGACATTACCTCTTTTTGTGTAGACGTTGAGCTGTGAGATGTTTTAGCCAGATTTTTATAAGAAAGTTTACCTTTTTAATTTTTAAAGATAAAAAATTGAAAAGTATTTGTATAAACTTTTTGTTTAGCTTTTTTTCGAATTCTCGAGGAATTGCGTGTTGTTGATCGGAAATGAAAAAATATATATATTCATCCCTCCGAGTAGGAATCGAACCCAACATCGTCGCGCTTACAGTCGCGTGCTTGTGCCTTATTATAACACGTATGAACTTAAACTGAATTAATGATACACTAATATATATAAACTTACAATAACATTACCCATAAAATAAATCACAAATACGGAGCGAATCGTTGAAACAAATAAATTTTAATTAAAAATTGAGTGGACTCAAATGTGTCCAATGACTTGGTTTAATGTCACTGACGTCATGGTTTAATGTCAGAGCGAAGAAAATGAACGATATTAAATATTTTATTTCATGTCCCCAGTACTCGTACAAAACAGGAAAAGATGATTTTTATGCATATATCATTATCTCTATATAAATATCACTATATACATATATATTGCATGAATGTTTTCATTTCGAAATACATTGAAACTTACATCGCGGACCTACTTACTCCATGCGTTAAACGCACCACATTCTACCATTATAACAGAAAGTATCCAATCAGTGTAATTACTAAATGCAACAACAGAATCATAAACTATATTTTGAAAGAGCGTGCTGTGGTCTTAAAATGACACGTTTTTTTTATTTTCATAATAAAAAAAATGTTTTAACATTTCTTAGCTTCTGAAATTAATTTTCAGGTATTAATTTTTTTCTTTTTAGCATCACGCTGTATCCTGCACTCAGTATGGTAGGATATTCATTCATGGAAAACCATATATGAAGCTTTGATATAAAATTGGAACACAAACCGCCCGCCTAAATGTATTTGAAACTGTCCAATATTTGGCAACTACAAAGCAAAGGAACGCAATAAAAGAGCCATTTCAAACTATGGATAGCATTCACGTTTTGATAAAAATAACTAATATCCTTTGCATTGCGTTTGAATTGAAAAACTCAACGCTGCGCTTTGTTTAAATTATTATTTTCCTCTAGAAGGAATCAAATCCACACTCAGTCACGTTTACAACCGTATGCTTCTGCCCCTCCATAGTATGGGAATAGACAAATGTGTGCCTGGGTATATTACTTTTATTGTAATATTATTTGACATTATAAGCAATCTCTGCTACATATAGATTCTACGTAAGTAAAAAAAAATATTTTGTTCCGTACCTCAAACGGAAACAATGGAACACTTAAAGAGCCACTTTGTTGTTGACCTGTCGGTCTGTCAAAACTATTGATTTGAGATGGCGTGGATATATCAAGCTGATATTAATTCAGATGTACAGTCCTTGGAACACAGAAATATACGACAAGCTTTTAAGTCACAAGTAACATAATAACACGATAACAGCATTTATTCATCGTTTTTGCTGCATTTTATATGAAATTCACCGCGTACTCAAAACCTATAAATTAATACCTATAAAAATACATAAAAATACTTGCCGTGGACTCACGTTTTGAAAATTTGGCAAAAATATGACAATATTAATAAAGAAAAAAAAATCCTGAAAGTAAAAACACTATAGAACTTAAGCTTTTGTAGAAAAAATATAAACAAACTTATATTTTTTGTTGAAACTTAGGTTCGTCAAATTTATTCCCTACGTGATCAAAGCCTATTCCCGTAGACCTATATATTTGAAGTGTGGCAAAAAGTAGGAACTTACTGAATAAATATAGAAAAAAATCTGAAAAATGTAAATAAATATTTATATTACATATAAAAAGTTCCTTTCGTAAAAAGTGAATGCATATGCTTGCAAATTAAGATTGTCAACTTTTATAAATGGTAGATTCATTTGGCCTACAGTACTGAAATTGGTACGATATCCTTAGTGCGAGGGTCCGACTCAATCTTGACTGCATTGCACACGTGGCCACTTTTTTATTTCACACCTCATAATAGACATAGAGTATTTCCTTCAACAAACAAGATAGGCGGGGCAGATCTAGTGTTCTCTGACTCTGGAACCTAACGCCGTGCTTTGTTTTACTAGACTACTACATAGTGAAAATTGTTTAACAATAGATTTTTCTTATGTATATAAGACAAATCTATTGTTAAACAATTTTCACTATATTTTTTAAGTGTTGATCACACATATTTTAAAACCTAATAATTGAGTTCCGCCACTCAATACGAATTGTCTTTACATTTCGGCAAAAAAAGCCGAACGGAGCGTTAACTAGTATAATTCTCATTAATTCAATTATACAGGGTTCATACAATAAGCCATGCATTTCGTCCTTACATCACATGTAGAAATAATACGTTTTCTCTAGACTTTCTTAAAAATATTGAATTAAAGAAAATCTTCAATAAATTTAAAGGCTTGGAATAAAATGGCCGGGGAATATACTGAAAGCTCGATAAAGGCGGGTCTCCTTGTAGTTCTGGGCGCCCTGTGAATTCAAGTATTGAATTCTTTGACTTTTCCACCTTTTCTGACTTACAAAGAAAATAATCGAATTACTGTTTTTAATACCCTCGTTTTATTTCCACATTCATTTTTAATTAAAACGCTGTTCTGTTTGTGGGATTGGTAGAGAATGTCAATCAATTAAGAACGCCGCTTTTTGTTTTACTCAATAATAATTAACATTAAATTTGAGGCCAGTGACTGTAAAACCGACTGGTTGTGGGTTCGATCCCCACTCGAGGAGATGAAATATTTAGTTAAATTTATATTTCCATTTCTTCGCTCTGGTGTCCAGGCAAAGCGCGGCGTTGAGTTCTGCCACTCAACACGCAATGCCTCCGAAATTCGGCAGAAAGTGGGGAACGGAGTGTCTTAACACTAGGTTCCCTCTGCCTACCCTGCTGTGTGCGGGATATAGTGTGAAGATAATTTTAATTTAATTTAATTTAATTTAATATTGTATAGGTAGATTTAAAATTACAACAACACCATAATAAGTTCTTTGATTTTCACGATTATTACACATATTAAATGATACTAATTTAACCGGATTAATCGCGTATATTTAAGGTTTTTACATTTTTGAAACCCGACGTTTCGAACACTTTACAGTAGTCCGTGGTCACGGGTAGAGTCTACCCGTGACCACGGACTTCACGGTTTCCAAATTGTAAAAATCTTAAATATACACGATTAATCCGGTTAAATTAGTTTCATTTAACAACACCATATTTCATTGTTTCTTGTATTATTTGTAGCTTAAAAACACATATTAAATGATAGTAATTTAACCGGATTAATCGCGTATATTTAAGGTTTTTACATTTTGGATCCCGACGTTTTGAACACTTTACAGTAGTCCGTGATCACGGGTAGAGTCTACCCGTGACCACGGACTTCACGGTTTCCAAAATGTAAAAATCTTAAATATACGCGATTAATCCGGTTAAATTAGTTTCATTTAACAACACCATATTTCATTGTTTCTTGTATTATTCGTAGCTTACAGTCAATAAATATATTACGACCAAACTATAAATATCCTAATAGAATAGATGAGAGATAAATAGATCAAATAGCCGCATAAATTCTAAATTGCAAAAGAAAATAATTCATATCAAGTGAAATCACCAAAACGTAGTATGAATTTTACAAACAGAATATGCTTTATTTACAATACAGAATGTGCTCAATTGAACACTGATCTATTGCATTGAAATAAAAGAATAAAAGCGGAAAATCGACACACAGTTGTAGTACTATTTGTTGCTGCTATGAAAGGTAGAAAATATTTGACGGCTATAGCGTATGGCCTGTTCCTGCGATGAAAAATAAAATTTCAACAAAAAAAAATATGTTGCCTGTTTGCGATGGAATATATGTATGTTAAATAAATATACGAGTATGTACAGTATACGTATGTTTAATTAAAAGACTGGCTTAATAAATTATGAGCATATAGCAGGGAAGGCGGAGGGAACCTAGTGTTAAGACTCCCAGTATCCCACTTTCCACTGAATTTTAAAATTAGTCGCTATCTTAAAATTTAGTTTATGAGAATACTGAAAAAATATTATAATTTATAAAAAAAAAAATTGAGACCAGTCGTGGCGCAGCGGCACGAAGTGTGGCTGTAGATGGCTCGCGGAGATGAAGTATTTACTTAAATTTATATATCCATCTCTTCGCTCTGGTGTCGAGGCTAAGCGCGGCGTTGAGTTCTGCCACTCAACACGCGATGCCTGCAGAATTCGGCAGAAAGTGGCGTACGGAGTGTCTTAATACTAGGTTTTCACTGTCTACCCTGCTGTGTGCGGGATACAGCATGAAGCTGACTTATTTATTTATTTTTCTATTTATTGGGGTAGACAAACAGTGCACATACATATAAATAAAAGAACAGTATTACAAAATATATAAATGTAACACCAACACCGTTTACTACAGATTATTATAAATATAACATAATATAAACGTAGGTACGCCAAACACATCATTATTTAAGCAGTGAATGTATTGCTTTTTTGAAACTGCTAGGACGCGTTGCCGCAATATCAATAGAATTAAAGTGATTATTATAAGAGTTGATCATTTTGTATAGTGGTCGACGTTTACCGGCATTTGTGCGACATCGATTGGTTGCAAATAATCGACAAGGATTGCGGCAATGTGTTCTAGTTGGTGTACAGTAACAAATTTGAATAATCAGACTAGGGCAATCATAATTATTGTGGCTTAAACTATACAAAAATAATGCTTCAAGCTGCTTACGTCTTGCTTCTAATGTAATGAGTTTATAATCTTTAAGCAATTGCATATACGGCATTTGATTGCCATAGCATCTGTACTGCGTGGCACGTAAAAATTTAATCTGAACACTTTCAAGACTTACTATGTACTTATTATATAACGGGTTCCATACAGGCACAGCGTACTCAACCTGGGAGCGAATTAAGGCCTTATAAAGAGTGAGATAAGAAGAAGGACGCCTAAAATTTTTGGTAGATGGCATAGCGAAGCCATACATCTTAAAGGCTTTATTGTAAAGATTGTAATACATCTTAGCATAAAAACTGATTAAGTGCCAACGCAGCTTCCGTATCAATTTCGAGATTGTATATCAAAGGAAAGTACTGCTTATAAAAGTGTCAGACTTAAGTTTGCATGTATATGATAGATATGAATAAAAAATTTAAAGTTTGTCATAATTGTAGGTCCACGAGAAATTACGCGGCGATTTTCATACAAAATGCAGCAAAATCGATGCTTGAAGATATTTTTTTTCTGTGCTGCAAAATCACGCTATACGTAAGTATTTGATATTAACTTGAGCTTGATAATAAATTTGAGAACAAAGGCAGTCCCGGATCCAAAACAGGATTCCGTTCTTACCTTTTGATGTACGAAAACCTAAAACTGAACGTTTTCATTGTATCACGTGTATATAGAATACATTGCATTCACTGTCAACTGAACTTCAAACTGTTGACGAAGGCAAAATGTCACTTTAATGAACTAAAACTCTTAACCTTATTACCTACTTTATTTCTCATATTCCATTTTGTCGTATAAATCTCGACTATTTTTTTATGCCCTTTCATTTTGAATTTAACTAATTATTCCTTTCACGTGTTTCTGAAAGAGTGGCGTTTGACATTGATACAGATGTTGCTTTTAACACAATTCTGTAACTGATAATGTAGATATAATACTGTAAGGGTATGATATTCATACCCGCTTCGTGTAAAAATTACAAGTTGAATTATATTTTATATTTTTTATATTACTTCGACACTGACTCTATTATTTAACACTTGGAATTATTTTTAACATTTTTTAAAGTGCCATTCCAAACTTAGGAAAGAAAAATATTTATTTAGAAAACGAAATTTGGGATTGAAAATCGAAATCACGCCTCCTGGGAACCGGCCAAGTCAGAGTCCCGCTACGTTATTTTTTTAAAATTTCTATTCGTTTCCTAAATAAGTACTTACAATTATTTTTAGTTCACTTACATAAATGTTGGTATATAAAAATAGAAGAATCCAGTCCGCTTGACGGTCGGTAAGCCGAGGCTCGAGTCCAGCAGGGGACACCTTCCCACCGTTAGAATCCTCACAATATACTGCTTGCAATATACTTGCAATATACTGCTTGCAATCGTTTCAGTACCAGAGTATCCTCTTCAGTACCCATCCAGTGCCTCTGTAAAAACCCAGTAGGGCTAGCAGCAAACTCAAGTTCGAAAAAAAACATTTTTCTCCTTTAATTTTACACTAGGCATATGCGGCATGTAGCAGTTTTAACGTTTAGCAAATTTTTGGACATAACTTTTATTGAAATTGAGACGTCACGAAACGAGTCAAACGAGGAGTCTTGATCAAGCCAACTGATAATTAATTAAGTATTAACAACGTTATATTTTTTATACGTATACTGAAACAGTTAAGGATCTATGATTGTAGATATTTTTGTGACTACGTAATAGTTGGCAAACACCTTATTACAATTGGTAAGTTCAAATATTAAATGACGGGTATAGAAAATAACTACTCACGAACAAGATAAGCGAAATGTAAATAGTTCATTTCCACAAATCCATTAGTGGAAAATCATCATCGAATAATCGTAAAATCATCGAACACATTTCCTCATATCCTATACTCTGTATTTAGAGTTAGTAAAATTGCTTAAAAAAAAACATCATTCGAAATCGCCATAATCTATTTTCGTTTCGATCTCATGTAAGCGGCACGTGTACATCAATGCAAGTATCTACATAAGTACCTATAAAATGTATTACCGCTTAATAACACTACGTCTTACTTTAACATTTTTTTAGATTACACTCTGTATTGTATATAGCAGGGTACATAAAGAGAACCTAGCGCAAACCACTACGATCCCCACTTCATGCCGACATTTTGACATATTTTAAATTCTTTATTACATTAAGAGATAGACAAATGTATATTCAGTAAAGATCAACAATATTTATATTTAACATTATGCTTAGAAATGGTAGAAGATATTTCGGGTATCATATATTTGATACCTAATTATCTTTAAAACATTCTATTGTATTCATAGAAATGAATATAATATAATTCAAGTCTGCGTGCTCTAGAAAATAATTGTCGAGAGATGTTATTTTAAGGCTTTTGGACTTTTAATGTATTTTGAAATTATAAAACTTATATTATATAGGATTTTTATCCTTAGATATAAAAAAACACATTTCACTTTCACTAAGGGAACTTTATTAAAAGAAATAGTTGGTCTTGAAAGAAAATTTGTTTTAAAATTTTCTTAAATGCTAAAACTTAAAGTTCGTATCTCAGTGACCAGCGTTACGGGATCGAAATGTTCTCCTAGGATAAAATGTGGTAATTATAATACTACCTTTGCAAGATAAAATCCAGCATCGAGTTCACATTTAATGACTAATTAATAAGAAAAAATTCTTCGCTCTAGTGTCAAGGCAAAGCGCGGTGTTGAGGTCCACCACTCAAGACGCAATGCCTCCAGAATTTTTCTCAAGACTATGTTCCCTTTGCCTACCCTGATGTGTTCGGGATATTTTTTAATAAAATGGGGATAATTTAGTATATATATTCTCTTAAGCTGAAGCATTTTAAATATACAAGCATTTGTAGTAAAAAATGACATAATGAATTTGTTATCAAAACACAAAGGCTGACACCGATATAGAACCCTCAGGTAACACCTACAATAGGCACTTAACTCCACTCAATCACTCACTCCTCCCTTCCTCTCAATACGTCTGCTATTGAACTTTAAGATCAAGTTTCTTGAAGGCGATCATTAATCCCTTATGCGCTAACTTTTTAATATATATATATATATATATATATATATATATATATATATATATATATATATATATATATATATGTTTATAGATATATATAAATAAGGTTGTTTTATTAATTTTTTACTTTAGTAAGTTTAATCTGATCGTAAGTACTATGTTTGTAGGTTTAATTTTCCTCCCAATGAAACAAAACAGACTTGCGTTGTTCAAATAAGATGGTATGGAAAATAAGAGAAATATTCTGGATACACTTTTTATATAAAAAAGATATATAGATAGATATATTTAGAATAGAATAGAAGTATCTTTTAGTCTCTAGTAGTTCTTGTAAGAAATCAAGTCTTCTCGAAGCGCCATTTGGAGTAATTCATGAGAATTGTTGTAAATCTTCAAATGCACATCTTCAAACAATACACTGGCAGGATCCAACCTTTCGCTAACTCCCTGCTTAAATTTCGCCAAAACGTAAATTATAAACGTATTATTAACTGTTGTTCTTGTTAAATAGATATTATTATTTCTCTTTGTTAAATATTTTAGTTTTTATTTTTGTTAAATAATATAAAACGTAAATTGAATTCTTGTAATCTGTCTTTTTTTTTTCAATTTCTTATACATGTTTTGCGAACTTTTTTTGTATAATATAGTTAAATGTATGCTTATATAGTCTACACATTTGCATGCGATGTTCACCTTATTAGGTAATGTAGTCATTATAAGAAAATAGACTTTTATGAAGACTGTTATTCATTAAATTTAATACACCTGGTGACTCAAATAATAAATATATATGAGCGAGGTTAGATATTTATCTTGGGTTCAGGCCTTTGCCCAAACCCATATCCAGTTTAAACAGTAACACCGGAACGAACATATTGTGTCCATTTTAAGTACTTAACCACGACTTTATAATCCATTTTCAGCAAACCGTTTTGTTTTTACGTTGCAACAAGAGTTTCATTTTATTTCCTTATTTCCCCTCACCGCGGGCCCTTTTAACCTTTTGCGGGACTATGTATTATTTTAGCCAAACTTTCTCCGTGTAAAGTATAAAATTGCCTAATGGGTTTTTTAAACGAAATTGTTTTGAAATTGCTTATGAATATCTTCGCGAAATTGATATTTAAATGAACTTAACAAAAAATAAAATGGTCTTAACGAAATATGACGTGTTTAATAGTTGTCGCATCTATTATTTCTATGTATGCCGTGTTAAATTTGAATAGATGAATAAAAGGTTGACCCACAGGAAAACGTCCAACTTTTTCATTAAGAAAAAATAGCCGACGTCCGTTCTTGTATCAAAAACAATCCATGTGTCAAATTGAATAACGATCAGCCGAATCGCTAAGGCATGAAGGAACAACCAAAAATATACTAAAGCATCTACGTATCTAATGATACGGGCGACTAATGTTAGTAGTCTTTTTTTGTTTATTTCTGTATATATATAAGTGAGCTTATAGAGGTAAGTATTTAAAAAAAGATAAAAGAAAGTAATATTTTATTTACCCCTAGTGGGGAAAAAACCAGCAACCATTGCATTCAAAGTCAGTCGGTTTAACAATTAAAATACAATCATTCACCCGAATTGCAGTTCGAATCCGCAACTATCATGCGTTCATTTAATAAAGTCCTTCTTCAACAATATATATAGCCTGAAACAATGCATAGCTATTAACTGACTATATATATACTATAGATAATTATATAATGTAATTCACTCTAAACATAACGTTATTCCCTTAAAGTGATTTGGGCCCAGCTGTTTGGTTGTCCACGATAATTAACTTAGCCATAAATTTTTTTGCACTCCAATATATTCATATAGTATTAGAGGTCGAAATGGAAAACAAGCACCAAAATTTTTATAAAATCAACAAATTGAGTTAATAATAGTTTATTGTATTTAAATTGTTTCTTTAATAAATATAACGCTTTAAGAAAGTAATGCTACTAATCAAAATAGTAATATGGCTGTACCCCGCATATAGCAAGGCAGACTGAAAGAACCTAATATTAAGATACTAAATTCCCTTTTTTTTATTTCCACTCTCAACACTTTCAAAGCATTGGCGTGTTGTGTGGCGGAAGTTAACGCCACGCTCTGCCTTGATTTCAGAGTGAAGAAATGAAAATATCCAATATTTCATATACGTGTAGTATGTGGCAGTAGGCGGGTTACCTGTGCCTACTGTTCTCAACGCTCTAAGTTCTCAAAACTGTAAAGAAAT
>CAKJTV020000099.1:0-11082 GCA_917862395.2 Heliconius sara | reverse complement strand
AAATATTAGTATTAGTTTTATTTTAATCGGTTCACACAAAATTAAAACCAGATTCACGCTGTATCCAGCCTATAGCAGGGTAGGTAGAGGGAACTTAAGTGTTAAGATACTGCGTATGATATACGACTGACGTGAAATGAATATATGATTAAATTTCAATTCAATCCTCCAAGTGGGAATCGAACCCATAACGTCACGTTACTGGCACAATTTTGTGCCCCTACGCCACGACGGTCTTTAATATTCATACAGAATGGAAGCTTCAGCGCACCCTTTACGGGGAGTATATAGGATAAACTATTATTATATAAAAATAATTAAAAATATAATAGTTTATTAAACCCATACCTAAAGAAATTAATCAAGATACCTCAGCAGTTTAGACGTAGGATCCAAACCTGTATTTCCTGTGACGCAGTTACGCATCTATGCAGATACCAATAACGTAATCACATACTACTACAAAATATTACTAAAGGTTAAGCAACTTTGAACTTTGCCGCCAATACCTACGACTCGTATGTTTGCGTCTTTAATGACAAATTGCGTTTTATTTTAATATCAACGATAATACCTAATTTACTTTGTATGAAAAAATAACTTTTTCCTTCCATTTTTTTAATTGTATTAGGCTTTTATAGTACTTTTTAATTGTATTAGGCTTTTATAGTTAAAACTATGGTTTCATTTAAAGTGGTACTGATAAAAACATTATATAATTGACTATATAATATCTATAGTGATTTTTTAGTGAATAGAATTATTATTATTATTACAACACTTGCGAAGAGAGCATATTTCGGGCATTATTTAAATTCTTATACCTTTTGAGAAACTACCAACATTCTTATCGTTAATATTTTTTTTTTAAATAAAAAAAAACATTTGAATATTTTGTCTAAATTTTTCGTCACAATGACGCGAAAATATTCAAAATGTTCAATTAATTTTGAACATTTTGAATATTTTCGCGTTCATAAGAATAAGTTCAAAAATGTTGGTTGAAAATAATTATACTGCAGGAGGATACCCTTATATGTACTGTTTAAATCTGTTGTTTTATGATATTATGTAGAATAATATAGTCTATAGATAATCACACATTCCTCTTCACACTTTTTATTCTTTAACTATAATAAGTAAATATATTTAACGTTATATTAAACGTATTAATAAATTTAATTAAATTTATTAATACGTTTCAAGTATTCATTTGTTTTGAATATAACATTAAGATTGATTCATAAAATATATTTGGCACTTCCTTAACTTGATTATTTCATCTATTTTTTTTATATACAAAGTTTTGATTAAGTTCTCTTGAGAAATATATATTGAGAAATATATGTACTGTAAATGAATGTAACGTACCTACGTGCCAATGATTAAAATGTTATGATATCCCCACGTGATCCATCTAAACCAAATATAAACTTTTTTAAACTATAGCAACCAACTCGCGGCTTCACCACATTTGTGAATTATTTGTTTGTTTCGATACAGGGAATTACTTGAAAGTTTGTATTAATTTTTTTTAAAACAGCTCCGATTTTTATAAAATTTGAAAGTCAGACTCTTTAAAATATTTCATTGAACACGTGTTTCATGGTTTTTAGAATTCATCCCCTAAGAGTTCAAATACTGGGTTGAAAGTTTATATGGAAAAATCTTTAAATCGCCACCGATTTTTATAAAAACTTAAATTCAGAGTGTTAAAAATATTGTAATAAACACGTTTCGTGGTTTTTTTTAGAATTCACCCCTAAGAGTGCTAATAAGCAGGCAAAGTTGCTCCGCGACCGCTAGGTTTAATGTAATAACATACAATATATTTATAAAAATGAGAATGTATTGTTTTTTTAATAGCTCCTGATAGTTATTACAACGCAAGCAAGGAAGGAAAGGAATTATAAAAACTACCAACATTTTTATGGTGAATAAAATATTTTATCAAATAAAAAAAATGTCTATGTTTTCCACCTGAAAAACACTAAGGGTAGAAAAAATATAAATATATATATATATATATATATATATATATATATATATATATATAAAAATATAGATACCACATTAGTATCAATACACTATGCTGGTAACAATAATTGAAAAAAATTATATACTACTTACGGGATAGCTTTGTATGCAAAGTTTAAAACTATTAATTATATACATACATATACATATCTAATATATATATATATATATAGGCATCTAAAATATAAATATATATATTAGATATTGATGTCTTCTATAAAATTGCAGTACATCACTTTGCGCTATTGTCAATAATTTCCACAACGTACGCGATATAAGGTTTTTTGGTACTTTTTTACACGTTAATCGTGTAATTGTAAAAGAATTTTCCTTATCGGGTTTATTTAATTCAAACAATTTTGCCGTGGGATTCCGGTCTAGTATAGGATCATCCTAGTGCTGGTGGTGTCGTAAGAGGCGACTGGGCAGATTCCACTGGATCATTACCACCCCCGGCATTAAAAACCGGCGTGAAGTAGTGGCTTTATGCCACTGCGTTTCGCATCAGGTAATGCCGGGCTCCGGAGTCCAACCCACCTTAAAGGCGGGCAACGAACCTGTAACTCCTCTGGTGTTGCACGGGGCTGTGGGCGGCGGTAGTCATTTACCATCAGGTGATCCAAACGCTCGTTTGCCTTGTCCTTTCCATAAAAAAAAAACAAAAAATTTAATGGACTGTCTTAATAATTTAATTGGTATCGATACAAATCCCCCCCACCCCCGCAGAGTTACTCGCCACGGTGCGCGAGGCCACTCGGCACACACTACGCATTTTTTATTATTACATGATTTTCTTTAGATTTATATTTTTAAATTCGTTATATCTTTTGAATGGGATGTCCGATCTTATTAATTTAAAAAGTATTTTACAGGTATTGAAATTATCTTTCATAAAATATCATTTAATGGTATAAGGATTGATGCAGAGGTATGAACAATATGGTTTGATTATTGTCGGCACTTTTGTTAACGTATAAAATATAAAAAAATGATTATATTGTCATAACTACAGTAGTTAGACATATGCTATCGCGGACTTTTTTATAGATATTGATGTGCTCTATAATACTGTAGAACATTGTTTTGTTATATCATCAATAGTTTTCGCAGCGCACGCGATGATAGAATTATTAAGATCAATTTTTTCACACCTTGGTTTACATTATTGCATTTCTATTAGGGATCTCTATTCTTTTGGAAATGTAATATAGCCTATGCTGGTCAGTAAAGATGCAGCTTTCCAATAGTGAAAAAATTATTTAAATCGGCCCGGTAGTTTTTGTGTGAAAACTCTACAAACATACACACATACATACATACATACATACAAACATACAAAAATACAAATCTTACCTCTTTATAATATTAGTATAGATAAATTGTTAAAAATAATTAAGAATATTCTTGTTTTTCAAAATATTTCAAATGAATCTTCTCAAGTAATGCATTTTCAAGAAAGAACACACTGTGTATAATACAATATTTTCAATAATACTTCCCGCTTCACTTGATCCCAACAATCCCTACAACTCTATACAATCCGGAACATAACACTAACAACATTTTCTATCTGAAAAAGATATCGCGGTAAAGGCGTCGAGTGGAGGAGAAACATTATAATGACGTGTATATATATGTATACCGTATATGTAACGAAGCAAAGTGAAACAAAACATACTAACTTAATGCAAAGCAGTTTGAATATACTACGTGTTTAAAGTGTATATAAAATGTTGACTTATGTGTAATATTTTGTACAGAGACGGATTTGATTACAGTCTGTTTGACTTATGTATAAGATTTTCAATATGGCACACTTAGAACTTGTGAATTTCTAGTGTATTTTTTAGTTTTACGCTGCTTGTCGTTTGTAGCAGGATAGGCAAAGGAATCCTAGTGTTAAGATACGCTGTGCTCCATTATTGCACTAAGAGCAGTACTGACTCAAAAATAAGGCTTCTGCCTCGTTTTTGAGTCAATACTGCTCTTTTGCCCTGGTTCATTCCCCCAAGTCGCAATCGAACCTACAACCGTCGCACTTACAGTTTTGTCCCTTGCGCCACCACAGCCTCAAGAACCAGTCAGATTTTAAAGTTTCTGCGGAATACTCTTAATAGCAAGAAAGATGTAGCCCATAAAAATAAATAATAGATAAAGTCTATACGACAACTGTGTACCGGAACATAGCTAGTTCCGTTTGCACAGCCTCAGTATGTTAAGTTAGTAAATCCACGAGCAAAATTAGTTTTATTATATACAAACATTTTTTTACTTCACGAATTAATAATAATAATAAATATTCTTTATTGCACCTTAACAAAAAATAAAACAATGTAGAAGCTTAAAAATAGTAAAAGAAAAAAAGTACAATAAGGCGGCCTTATCGCTTAAAGCGATCTCTTTCAGGCAACCTTTGGACGTCGGAGTTGTGTAAAAGTGGGCGGTGCACTAAATGAAATATTTACATAATTTGTAATGTTAAAAATATAAAAAAAAAATACATCAAATACTTAAAATACAATCTAGTATATCAAAAAAGTAGTATATCAAAATCAACAGTGTTGAAAGCGTTACCCTGCCGGATATCATCGGTGATCTTTACTAAAGCAGTAGTCATACTATGACCATGGCGAAAGCCGGAATGAAATGAATTTAAGAGATTATGCTCTGAAAGGAATGTGCTTAGTTGATTGTGAACAAGACGTTCTAGCACTTTTGATAACAGAGGAAGAATGGAAATAGGACGATATTCAGAATAGGAAGATGGATTAATTTTTTTAGGTAGTGGGAGGACCTGGGCGTCTTTCCAAGCGGAAGGGAAATCACCATTAAGTATTGATGAGCGATTCAAAATGGATGTGATTACAGGAGCCAACAGGTCTATTATAGGAATGATCATTTTACGACTAATGCTGTCAGCACCGACTGCATCTGACTTTACAGCTATAATGTTTCTTCGTGTAATACGGCTTAGTCGGCAACAGGACAACAAAAAGTTTGTTAATTAAAAAATAAAAGTTACTCTGCGCGGGAATCAAACCAACAACCATCATGTAAAGAATAAAAGAGCTTCCAACTGTTGTACGACATCGATACAAGAATATAACTTAAAAGTCTACATAAGAAGGAACATTTAACCGTAACAGGAAAACCATATTGATAATTCTCTTGAATATTCAAGTCAGAAGGCACTAATTTTTCCGCTAAGGAGCTCGGGGTCTTCCTAAACAAGTTATCTGACCGCATTTATACTAAGTTTAACATTCACAACAAAAAGTTAAGGATGCCGTTTAATAGGATTAAGATAAAAAGATCAAAGGCATGTATTTATTATATACTAGCGGCTCGCCAGCGGCATCGCCCGCTTAAGCTACATGATTATTGATTTAATAAGCAGAATTGATTGACAACTAAAATGACTTCTAATACGATTTTTTATCTGTAATATTCTAATATTATTTTTTACGCCATTATTGTAATTTCTATAAGATTTTTGTTTATTGGACTAAAAAATACGACTAGTGTTGATATTTGATTTATAAAATACACATAAAGCGAATTATTTATTATACGTATACTAGTATATTTTGTAACATTCTTTTTACCTTAGCTATTTAAAACTCTGTTAAATGTGCTGGTGTCTTTTAGTGATTTAATGTAGTAGATTTAGTGTGAGTAGCAATGTATGTAGATTTCAGAAGCAGCCTTAAATGTTAAATTATCAATTTGGGCAATGTATCTTTGTAAAATAACTTTAACAATTGCATATTAACTCCTGTACAGTTTTTAAACTAGTTACATATATTATAAGCTAAATGTACAATTATATATATACATAGTCTTTTTCAGAAATGATCATTTCACAAAACACAAGAACATTTTTTCAATTTTAACCAAAACTTCGTTTAACCAAACTAACTATTCAGTTTTGTAATATTAGTATAGACTAGCGGCCCGCTCGCGGCTTCGCCCGCTTAAATCACAGAATTATTTGCTTAATACACTAAAATTATGTTCGTGTTTTAATATACCTATAATGTATGCTTGCAACGCAGTCGCATTTTCGTACCACCCATAAGGGAGATGCAACTGTCAATATATTAATTTCTTTAAACTTTTGCCTTAAGGAGTCTTTAGGACCTAAGTTATAGTTATAGCTATATAGTTATAGTAATATCGCTACTTACAATAAAATCCTAACTCATCGGTGTCTGTACGTGGAAGATATATTAGAAAAAATATTATTACGGACATTTAACAATGTAATAGAACTTGGTCAATTTGTCTGTTTATCTGTGCGTTCAGGATAATCTCAGAAAGGGCTTAACCGATTTAAGTAACTTAACCTAACTTTGTGCCCCTGCGCCGCGATGGCCTTTAATATTAATACAGAATGGAAGCGTCAGCGCTCCTTTTACGGGGGCAATATAGAGGATAAAATATTTTAAGCCCATACCTAAAGAAATTAATCAAGATACCTCAACAGTTTAGACGTAGACTTTTTTTTTCGACGATCGATGTTTATCCATACCTGTATTTCGTGTGACGCAGTTACGCATAGATACCAATAACGTTAACACATACTACTACAAAAGTATTACTAAAGGTTAAGCAACTTTGAACTTTGTCGCCTCGATTTAGGAATGAGGCGTATGCGGCGGTTTCCCTTTGATAGGCTTATGCCTGTTTAATGCGTGTTTAATGACAAATAGCGTTTTATTTTAATATCGACGATAATATATAATTTATTTTGTATGAAAAATAACTTTTTCACTTTTAGGATTTTTTTAATTGTATTAGGCTTTTATAGAGTGATTAACTATGGTTTCATTTAAAGTGGTGCTGACAAAAACACTAATTGAGCATATTTAATATTTATAGTGATTTTTTAGTGAATAGAACTAATAGTTATTACAATACTTGCGAAGAAAGCATATTTTAGACATTTTTTAAATTCTTATACCTTTTGAAAAAACTACCAACATTCTTATCGTTAATAAATTATTTTTTTCAAATTAAAAAATTGTCTAAGTTTTTCATCATAATGGCACGAAAATATTTAAAATGTTCAAAATTAAAAGTTCAAAAATGTTGATTAAAAATAATTATACTGCAGGAGGATACCGTTATATGTACTGTTTTTTTTATGATATAATGTAGAATAATATATTCTATAGAGAAATCACACATTCCTCTTCACATTTTTTACTCTTTAACTATACGTAAATATATATTTTAGAGGTACAGAGTACTGTACTAAGATGGCAGCTCTGTTCCCGCATTTATGTCCCACATATATAGAAATATAAATCATTGGAAAGAAAAGCGGAAACGCAATTTTATTGCATTTTTTCTTTTTTTCATACTTGAAACGTATTAATAAATGTACATACAATTCATTTGTTTCGAATATAACATTAAGATTGATTAATAAAGTAAATTTGATATTTCCCTAACATGATTATTTCATGTATTTTTTTACATACAAAGTTCTGATTAAGTTCTCTTGAGAAATATATGTACTATAAATTAATATAACGTACCTACATGCCAATGATTAAAACGTATTGATATCACCACGTGATCCATCTATTATAATCACAACATAAAATTTTATAAAATACAGCAACCAGCTCGCGGCTTCACCCGCTTAGATTTGTGAATTATTTGTTTGTTTCGGTACAGGGAATTACGTTCCTGTTGTAATAAATAATGTATGCTTGCAGTGCACTTATGATTTCTAATGTGAAAATTATTAAAACCATGACATTTTCGATTTTCATTAAACAAATTTTTAATCAGCTTCACGCTGTATCCCGCACATTGCAGGTTAGGCAGAGGGAACACAGTGAAAGACACTCCGTTCCCCACTTTCTGCCGAATTCCGGAGGCATTGCGTGTTAAGTGGCAGAACTCAACGCCGCGCTTTACCTCGACACCAGAGCGAAGAAATGGAAATATATATTTAAGTAAATATTTCATCTCCTCGAGTGGGGATCGAACCCACAACCAGTCGGTTTACAGTCACACTTTGTGCCACTGCGCCACGACCGGTCATATTAACAAAGCAATTAACAAAGTAATAGAATCAGCAACAATAATATTTATAAATTTTGTCGGTTTCTTGGTTTTTCTGTTAGTCGACGCTTATCTCAGAAACGACTTAAGCGATTTAAAGAGCTAAGACGTGAGCGCGGTGCGGGAGCGGTAAAATCGGTTTGTTTTTATTGTAATATCCGTCATGTATGAATGGTGTAATGATGAAATAACTGACCTTTATAACTATTTATTTATATCTTCATAGAGAAATGATAGCTTTGTTGGGCACTCCTAATTTTTAAGAAAATTAATTTGATCATAATACATTTAATTATTTTAAGATAATAATTAAAGTAACATATAAAATCTTATATATTATGTTGTAATTATTACAACGCATGCAAGGAAAAAACATTTTATAAAGTTGTTAAATTCTATTAGAATTATAAAACTTACTAAAAAATATTTAATATATTAAATATACAGATATCACATTAGTATCGATACTTTACTGGTAATAATAATTGAAAAAAATATACACTACATCCACACATCCACACATCCATACATTCATACATCCATAGATCCATACATCCATACATCCATACATCCATACATCCATACATCCATACATCCATACATCCATACATCCATACATCCATACATCCATACATCCATACATCCATACATCCATACATCCATACATCCATACATCCATACATCCATAAATCCATACATCCATACATCCATACATCCACACATCCACACATCCACACATCCACACATCCATACATCCACACATCCATAGATCCATACATCCATACATTCATACATCCATACATCCATACATCCATACATCCATACATCCATAGATCCATAGATCCATACATCCATACATCCATACATCCATACAACCATACATCCATACATCCATACATCCATACATCCATACATCCATACATCCATAAATCCATAAATCCATACATCCATACATCCATACATCCATACATCCATACATCCATACATCCATACATCCATACATCCATACATCCATACATCCATACATCCATACATCCATACATCCATACATCCATACATCCATACATCCATACATCCATACATCCATACATCCATACATCCATACATCCATACATCCATACATCCATACATCCATACATCCATACATCCATACATCTATACATCCACATCCATAAATCCATACATCCATACATCCATACATCCATACATCCATACATCCATACATCCAACATCCATACATCCATACATCCATACATCCATACATCCATACATCCATACATCCATACCATGCCATACATTCATACATTCATACTCCATACATCCATACATCCATACCTACCTACCTACCTACCTACCTACCTACCTACCTACCTACCTACCTACCTACCTACCTACCATACCTACCTACCTACCTACCTACCTACCTAACCTACCTACCTACCTACACCTACCTACCCACCTACCCACCTACCTACCTACCTACCCACCTACCCACCCTACCTACCTGCCTACCCACTTACCTACCTACCTACCTACCTACCTACCTATCTACCTACCTATCTACCTACCTATCTACCTACCTACCCACCTACCCCACCTACCTACCTACCCACCTACCTACCTACCTACCTACCTACCTACCCACCCACCTACCCACCTACCCACCTACCACCTACCTACCTACCTACCTACTACCCCTAACCTACCCCTACCTACCTACCCACCACCTACCTACCTCACCTACCCACCTACCCTACCTACCTACCTACCTACCACCTCTACCTACCTACCTACCTACCTACCACCCACCTACCTACCCCCTACCTACCCACCTACCACCTACCTACCTCACCTACCTACCTACCACCTACTCCCTACCTACTCCACCTACCTACCTACCACCTACCTACCTACCTACTCTACCTACCTACCTACCTACCTACCTACCTACCTACCTACCTACCTACTACCTACCTACCTACCTACCCTACCTACCTACTACTCACCTACCTACCACCTACCACTACTACCCACCTACTACCCACCTATACCTACCACCACCTACCCACACTATACCCACCTACCTACCTACAACTACTGATCCTTCACCTACTACCCACATACTACCAACCTACTACTACTTGAAAAGTCTAGTATCGAGTTCTACTATCTCAAATATAAGCTTCTTGGAAACTTAAATACTTATATCTTTTGATAGAATGAAGCTATTACAATGAAATAAACACTAAATGTTACCTTGATTACTGGTAATTTTTACGTATAAAACTTGCTTAAATATATTGTGTACTTTTGACGTGATGCGTGTTCACATAAACAGGAAAACAGACAAACAGACAAACAGACAAACAGACAAACAGACAAAAATTCCAAAAATGTTGGAAATGGATTCTGTTAGTTATCCTTTAACACCCTAGCTAATTTTTTTTTAAATATTTTCAATGTACAGAAACGACTTTTCTACAGATTTATTATAAGTATAGATAATATACAATTGAAAACAAATACAATAGTCTGTTTAATAGTACTTTAAAAAAACTTTTATAATTTAAGTTGATCAAACTTTTTTGGCAAGGAACTCTACTGATTTGGTTCACTGTGTTGGCAAGGATTCTACTACAAAAGTAGTATGTATATATACACTAAAGTTAAAAAATATGTAAATAGTCAAGAGTAATTGGCCTCTATAATATTTCTACGTATCGAGAACATGATGTAGTTCATATTTTCATTTTCTTGATCTTTAAACCTTCTCTCCTTTCTCTCTGCCTGACTTGCGAAATACAGTGAAAATATAAAAAAACTAAGTGATGTTGTTCAATGAATTCAATATTACTCAACAGCAAGAGCCACGTTGTCAGGCATAACTTATTTAATATGTAAAAAAGAATGATGAGGTAATTTTTATTTAGCGACGTACTATACAAACGACTTAATGACGCTATTTAT
>CAKJTV020000094.1:0-13605 GCA_917862395.2 Heliconius sara | reverse complement strand
GGCATTGTGTGTTGAATGGTGGAACTTAACGCCGCACTTTCCCGCGACACTTAAATAAATATTTCATTTCCTCGATGGGGGATCAAATCCACAACCAGTCGATTTCGACCACTGGCCTCGAAAATAATTATATTTTCTAAAATGATATAAAATATATTTTTTATAATTTTTGAAGTGAAATAATAATTTTAAATAAATTTTAAAATCTATACTTATAATAAATCTGTCGAAAAGTCGTTTCTGTACATTGAAAATATTAAAAAAAAGTTTTGCCAGGATGTTAGGGGATAACTAACAGAATGTATTTCCAACATTTTTGGAATTTTTGTCTGTTTATCTTTTTCTCTGTTTATGTAAACACATATCACGTAAAAAGTACACAATAAATTTAAGCAACTTTTATACGAGGCCGGTCGTGGCGCAGCGGCACAAAGTGTGACTGTAAACCGACTGGTTGTGGGTTCGATCCCCACTCGAGGAGATGAAATATTTACTTAAATTTATATTTCCATTTCTTCGCTCTGGTGTCGAGGTGAAGTGCGGCGTTGAGTTCTGCCACTTAACACGCAATGCCTCCGTAATTCGGCAGAAAGTGGGGAACGGAGTGTCTTTCACTACGTTCCCTCTGCCTACCCTGCAGTGTGCGGGATACAGCGTGAAGCTGAACTTTTATACATAAAAATTACAAGTAAATTAAAGTAACTTTTAGTGTTTATTTCATTGTAATCGCTTCACTCTATCAAAAGATATATGTCTTTAAGTTTTCAAGAAGTTTATATTTGAGATGAGATAGTAGAAATCGGTACAAGTAACGCTATCTATTGACAACAAATAGTAGGTACTAAAGAATTTTGATAACGCATAAAACATTCTGTGGTGAGATGGCGCTGTGCATAAAAGATTTTATATTTTTATAGTTTGGAAAGGTTACCGCTACACTCTATCAAAAAATAATATACTTAAAGTTTTTAAGATATTTATATTTGACAAAAAAAATAGAAACGTACGCAACGATATCTATTGACTACATATGATAATGAATGTTCATAACGCATAAAACATATTCTTGAGTTATTATTTGTTAAACGTTAATTACGTCGTGTAAGTGAGATCTATACTTATAATAAATTTAACATAAACATAGTAGTATTTTTCTAACAATGTTCGAATGGTTACAGTTCAAAAGTCCAATGGCCCTGTTCATAAAACGTCGTTTTCTGAAACGCGCTGGCAAGATTCTGGCCAAAAGAATGACTTTAGACACGTCTTATTCATTTGATTGTTGATAAATTTACGTATTTTTAAAGTACAATTGTTCGTAGTACTAACGAAACTAAATTGAATTGTTGGTGAAGATTACCTTCGTAACAGTCTAGCTTAATTCGTAATTATTTAACACAGTGTTAAAGAATGACTTAATGTTTTTGGCGTAATAACGTCTTATAAATCGATGAACGGCAGCTAAACGCATGGAGAAGCATAATTCATTGTCACGTTCTGCATAAACCGAGTGTGCGAGCGAGAGCGCAGAACAAACGATAGAGAGGGACAATCGGCCTAAGCGTTCGGCTTGTGACGTATCTATCTATTCATAGTTACTTGTTTGATATTTATTTACCCTAGACTTTGTAATGGAATAGCACATTGCTACTTGTAATTAATTTGTATAATTTAAGTAAAATTTGATTAAACTTGTTTAATTAAGTAGGTAATGTTCAATGAATTCTTTATTTCTATTATATAAAATTCTTTGTATGTTAATGAAATGGTAATAATTGAATTCAATTCATAAAAATGTGCAATTTTTCATCAAAGTTTTTTTACGTGGTTTGAACATATAAATGTTATAGTGTCCCGATTAAGGAAATTGGTACCAGCATACCACTGGTACTGCAAACGAGCAACTTACTGTCAGTGTCCAATTTACATTCACTTTTGTTTACACGATACATCAATAAATGCCCCTTTTGCCCGCACTCATTACAAGAATAATTTATAAAACGACACCAATTATAGCTATGCGATAGTACACAACACCAACAGTAAGCATACAGGACAGTTGAGTGTGCCGAGCGCGCGGTGTCGCCGCCACTCAAAACAATCTGTCCACTGTCGCTCGCGTTCGAGACGCTTATATGCGCATGCTTCTCCGCCGCTTCCAACACCAATGCTAACTCGACAGCCCTTTTATAAGTAAAGTACGACCCAGAATAGACGAGACTGCATTTATTCACCTTTCGCAACCAATAAAAATTGATCCCTTAGATTTTCTTTCAGATTAAATCGAAAATTGCAGGTGATCGTTAAATGCTTAAGCGGTCGAAGGAAATCGCTGAGTGACCCCGCTGTCCCCTAACGGCTCAAACGAAACGTTTATCGATCTGAAATGTTGGCCCGCTTCGGCTCGAGATGTTCACCGACTAACCTCATTAACTCTTCGACTGATTTTACATCCGGGTTATGAGGTAAACACAAATCACACATTAAGTGATTGTTATTAAAGTAGCCACCTTCAAACTAAATTCAATTTGATTTAACGCCACAAATTGTTTTACGCATCTATATATAAAGGGGATATATAAAGGGGTAAAGGGTGGAAGCGTCAGCGTTACCTTTACGGGAACAGCATATAGAGTAAAATATTTCAAACCCATACCCAAAGAAATTAATCAAGATGTCTCAACAGTTACGTGATTTTTTGCATCACAAATCAAAAGACTTGATTTTTCCGAAAGGCATTATTATATAAATAGTTTTTAATTTAACTATAGAAAATAATTACAAATTTTCTAAACACTACCACCATCTAATTAGATATAATGATTTGTAGGTTAATATATAAAAGGGTAACAAACGGAGCCAGATCGGTAACACGACTAATTTAATTTTCTTATAAATAAGACTACCCACATACAACACGTATCCCTACAATATGAGATTTTAATTTAAAACCCATATATAAGCACGCATGTACACACACACAAACACACACGTTTGATCATACCGTGTGATCCCGGCCTAGAATAGGATCATCCTGGTACTGGTGGTGTCGTAAAAGGCGACAAAAGTGTGTATGTTTTATTGTAAACAACGCTTGTGATATGTTGTGTATTTGTGAGTATTACATTAATGCGGTTATTATCCTCCTGTATCGCTTTGTCTCTACCAATCACCTGTATAATAATAACACAGTCTAGACCAGGGGTTCCCAATCTTTTCTTGATCAGGGCACCACTTTTATAGAATTCTTGTTAGCAGAGACCACTTTGTAGGTATAATAAAAATAAATTAATAATTAAACAAACATTTAAATTGCAAAGTCAAAAATAATGTGTGTGTGATTTTTAAGTAAATATTAAAAATCTATGAATTTTAAAGTATATTAAATTTAATTGTCAAAATATTTTATATTTTACCAAAATTTTATATGGTCCACGGACCACTGGCTGGGAACTCTGTACTGAACTCTGTACTCTGTATTGATAGTATGTATAAGTATCACCATGTATAGCATTGGCGTTAATAATGCGTCATCTACACTAAACACAACGAAGGTCAAAGAGTATGATTGAATAAAAAAATATTTAGGCTGCCTAAGACTTTTTATACATTAACATATAATATTATTTATAATCGAAATAACGAAATATTTTTTTAAATTTCCATTTATATTTATATTTCCATTTATTCGCTCTGGTCTCAAGGCATAGCGCGGCGTTGAGTTTCGCCACTCAACACGCAATGTCTCCAGTATTCCGAGGAAAGTGGGAATCCCTTTGCCTATCCTGCTGTGTGAGGGATACAGCGTGAAGCTAATTTTATATACATATATTTTAACTTATAAAAATATTATTATAGTTGTCTACGAATTATTATTTTCTACTGATGCAATATATACTAAAAATAAAAAATGTAGACTGACAATAATAATACAGAACACCAGAGTAGGTAAAGGGAAACTAGTGTTAAGACATTCCGTTCTCCATTTTACGCCATTTTAATTTTTTGAGTTGCGGAGGAGTTGCGTTTGTAGTGGCGAAACTCAACGCCATGCTTTGCCCCCACATCTTAGGGGGATCGAACCTACAAAGTGTTAACAGTCACACTTATTTCCTCGCTCTGGTAACAAGACAAAGCAGGGCGTTGAGCTCCGCCACTTAAGCGTCTACAAGTGGGAAACGGAGTGTCTTAACCCTATGCCTACTCGGAAAAAAAAATAATAAAAAAATATATATACAATTTAGTTTGTAATCTGCCTTATACCGTGATCACGAGATGAATGGGCAAACATTATGTAAGAAGTGGTCGCAAGAGACGTACATATTACATGTGAGTTATTTCTTTAACATTTATACAATAATATTTAAAAAATTTCTATCTATAAAATAAATAAATAAAATGTGAACTGTAAAGAAAATATTAATCAATATTTTATTTTATTATTATAAATATTGTATTGAAATTGTTGACGTGAGTAGCGCAGGGGCACAAAGTAAACCGGTTGTGGGTTCGATCCCGACTCGCGGAAATGAAATATTTATTTAAAATTAATATTTTCTTTCTTCGCTACGCGTCGAAGCAAGGGGCGACGTTGAGTTCCGCCACTTAACACACAATGCCTCCAGAGTTCGGTGGAAAGCAGGGAACGGAGTGTCTTAACACTAGCTTCCCTCTGCCTACTTTGTTGTGTGCGTGAAGCTGATTTTAAATATTGTATTATTATATTTATACAGAAACATACATTTATTCTGGATAATTAAATTTTATTATTGGGCGTGAGTGATTTTACTTAGAAATTTTACATTCGAACCTACATTTAGTTTTGTAGAGTTCAAGGTGTATGTGCGAATCTTATATTCTTAAGACGGAAATGTAAATTTAAAAAGGTGGCTGACTGATAAACTAAATGATATATTAGATAAAGTGGAAAAAATTAAACCAGCCGACTGTTAATGTATATTTTAAGACAGAAAAATGTTTTGTTATTAGTAAAATTATCAATTTTGTGAGGCCAACGAAAAAGGCCGGCGTAACAACACGAGGATGTGATTATAACGCTACGGATGTGAGTTCGATCCCCCTCGCAAGAATGAATGATTATTTTTTTATACTTTAATTTCTTCGCTCTGGTGCTAATGCAATCCTGGCATTGAGTTTCGTCACTTAACACGCAAGGCCGCGAAAAATTCGGTTAAAAGCGTGGAACGGAGTGTCTTAACACTAGATGCCCTCTACTACCCTGATACATGCGGGATACAGAGCGAAGCTGATTGATTTGACTTTTAAATTATGTAATTCGGTGGAAAGTGGGGTACGGAAGTGTTTTAATGAGATCGGAGTGCCTTAACACTACGTTCCTAGGTTTCCTCTTCTTACACGGCTATGTGCACTAATAAACTACTTGATTTATATCTAATTTTATACTATTAATAAATATTTCGAACTGTGTTCAGAAAACATATTATATGGAATTTAATCATTATAAACGCAAAATTGACTTAGAATTTTAAAGCTTATATTTTTGTTTTCAAATGTATAATATTATGACGTTAGCTTACTAATACTTAAAGCAAATAAGTCTGTAAATAAATAAATCATCTGTATGTCACTCGTAATTCAGCATGGCGTGTTGTTTTAGATATTTATTGTTTCATATTCTGTGTAAATTTCCACTCAATTTTCTAATTAATAAAGAAGGTTAAATACAAAAACTTAAAATTATTCACTGACTTGATATTTTTTTTAGCTTTATTCTATATCCCATACAAAGCGGGATAGGCAAAAGGAATCTGGGAACCTAGTGTTAAGACACTCCGTTACCATTAGAACACATTCGTTTCCCACTTTCCGCAACATTGTGGACGCATTGCCTGTTGAATACCACCACTAAACACGAAACGTGTTGTGAACGTATCGTAATGGGTCACCTGATGTTATGCGATCATCGCCGCGCCGCCTACGACCCCGTGCAACACCAGAGGAGTAACAGGTGCATTACCGGCGTTTAGGGTCGATAGATAGGCGCGCTTTGTGAAGGAACCCAATTCAGCAGAAGATCCAACGAAATTGCACAATATTGGAGTGCCACGTATTCAGATGGTGTGTTGGAGCTTGTGATTTACTGTGCGGTTACGGTTGTGTACGGTTGCAGTTAGAAAATCAGCGGCAGATGTCAGGTCAAACAGTTACCTAGAATACTACCCCAATAGATACGGTAGAGAATGCACAGTGAGGGTACGTCTCTACACAAGGTCAAAGTGCCAAATTTTTCACAAATCACCCCAACGGTTCGAACGGCTCTACGTTGTATGTGATAGAATGGTTCAAGCTGATGTTTGAGTCAATGTGCACTCTGTACTAGCCCTGAGATGAGACCAGTAATCAATATAAGCCCAAACTTGGGCTCTATATATGGCCGAGCAAAAATAGACCGGATCGAATCGAACCAGAAGCGACCTTGATGTTGCGCCCAATGAGAAAGCAACATTTTCGGGATGCCCGTAAAATGGATGTGTTGCAAGGAGCAACCCGACACTTGATCAAAGGCCTCATGTCCCAACTTACTGTCAGGGCCTCACCCTTACTTTCAATAGCGGCCGGTTAGGTAAACCAAAATATCACCGGTTGAGTGAGAATTGCGAAAGCCATATTCACGATCATTAGTCGATTGCCCAGTTTGATCACTGATTAGTGATCCTTTAGACAGACCAAAAGCTGCCTATTTATGGTGTTTTCCATGACTTTGGAGAGCAGGTAATAGCTTATATATGTAGCAAGTATAGTTTTGAGGTAATAGCAATAGTTGGTTGGATCGGGACCATCGCCTTTCTTCAGTATCGGCGGGATAAGAACGCTCTCTCACGAGTCTTGGACTACGCCGACTAAGTAAGGGTGCCGAAACAAATGCATTAGCACCGGTCAGCTCAGGAGCATTAAAGTCGTGGCGGAATTTAACACAGAGCTTTCCTTTCTTGCTAGAGCGAGAAAATAATAAATATTTGACTTCAATTCAAATTTATTATTAGGATAACAACATATCGTGCCATTAAATTGTTTTTGTCCTTTGAGGAAAACTTCCACCACCAATGCCACTTAAGCTTAATCATTATTATATATTGTGCAATTTTCAAAGTACATTATGAAACATATTATGTAGTATTGCATCATTTTTGTAGCAGCAGGTTATTGAACTTACGACCTTGATTATAAAAAAGAGATTATCTTTTATAAAAAAATTATTACTTTTTGGAAAAACGCATGATTGACATTAACGATAATGAACATTAACGTCTCTGGGAAATACTCAAACGACGATTTAAATTGTGGGTTTGAATCTAGCTATGTTCGAATCAGTTAATATTTTCTAAAAAAAGTATTATTCTTTCCTAAGTGTGGACACTTTAAAACAAATAGATGTTTCTTATTTTCTCGTAATTCACAGTAACTAGATACACGGGAATTCACTGACACTGATACTGGTTGCATAATTTCAAATTAGTTTAGGGCTCGGATAGTGGAGGTGTTTTCTTGATGCATATTTAAATGGCCTCCTTAAACTACACTTGACCTCTACAATTTGGTACGAAGCAACGTTTATAGCACAACCTGTAGAATCTGTAAAATTATTGTTATACGCACACTCTTTCCTTTCTATTTCCGTGTTTCTATTTCCGTGTGATCCCGGCTAAGAATAGGATCATCCTGGTACTGGTGGTGTTGTAAGAGGCGACTAAAGTACGTGTGGTAGAGTCACGTCGCTAGCAATGGCAACACGCATGGGCAGACTCGACTGGATAATTACCACCCCCGGTATTTAAAACCGGCGTTAAGTAGTGGCTTTATGCCACTGCGTGTCGTATCAGATAATGCCGGGCTCCGGCGCCAAACCTATAAAGGCCGGCAACGCACCTGTAGCTCTGGTGTTGCACGGGGCCGTGGGCGGCGGTCTTCACTTCACTTGACCCGAACGCTCGTTTGCCTTGTCCTTTTCCATAAAAAAAAACCCACACAACTTCACGCTATATCTGTATGGTGTGTTAAGTGGCGGAACTCAACGCTGCGCTTTGACTTGCTCTGGTAACAAGGCAAAGCGCGGCGAAGGAATGATAATATTTTATAATTCATCAGGATGGAAATCGGACCCATAACCGTCACAGTCATCAAAGTCAATCACAGTCACACGTTTGTGCCAATGCGTCACAACGGATTCGAGACTTCTTGTTAATGGAACTTAATATTTTTAAGAGATTGTGACTTTTTTTCTTATCTTGTCATGTTTCTTAGTAAATAATCTGTGTAAATTTTAATTACCCCATATTTTTTGTGATATCAAAGTTAATAGATTGTGATACAGATAAATATTTTTTTATATAATTAAATTTATTTATTATGAATTCACAAGAAAAGTAAGAATGACGGAAAACTCAGCATTTTAAGAGAGCGAGTAAGTTCAATCTTCAAATCATCTCTTGTCAGGATTTTGTGTACCACTATACTATCCACTTATATTTGAGACGCATTTTGATTTACCAGAGCAAGAAAATGTAAACAATTTATACCCCGAATGGCCTGGACTGGTGCAGCCCAGTATCAGTTTGAACCATACAACGTAAAGCCGTTCGAATCAATCGGGACCCAAGGATCTGTGTAAGGTTTGACACTTTGCTAAGGCTTTGTCTCCTGGCTCTGCGTTCTCTGCCGCATTTACCGTGGAGAGCGCTCTAGGAAACTGTTTCCCCTGCCGCCGAATTTTCTAACGCAACACTACATTACAAACTAAAACACCATCCACACCATCTGAAACATGGTCCATTTCCACGCGCCAAGCAACTGTGATGGCCTACCTGCGGCAGTGTGTCCAGGTCGATATGACAGACCACCTTCAAAAAGCTCGTCTATCTCCACCTTAACGGTATTATTCTGTAGTATTAGGCACCTGTAGTTCTTCTAGTGTTGCACGGGGTCATGGACGGCGGTGATCACCAACTATCAGGCGATCCGTAGGTTTGTTTGCCTTGGCTTTAACTTTACTGTTTTTCGATCGATCTAAACAAGTGATAACGTCGTACTTCAGATAGTAAATGTTATAATTACATAGAGCTATATTATCTTATCGGATTGAAATGTCTTTTATAAAACGAATGTATGAAATTCATATACTTTAGTTATTTATGATTAATAAAATCTGTAAGACGGTGTATAGTGATTGTTTTGATTTTTTTTTACAATAAATACCGCATATTGTGAATGCAAGTATGTTAAAATTATATAACTTTAAATTTCCTTTAATTTTCATCCTGTGGTGATTTGTAGAAAATAAAAAATGAATTAGGACTTTTCATTGACAGAAGATGGTATAATTAAGTTATTGAAAATAATATTATACCATCATAAAGAAAGTGACCCAACCGTACCTAACATAAAATGTTATATAATAAGTATTTTACGCACGAAGCACGAAGTGTGACTGTAAAACCGACTGGTTGTGGGTTCGATTCCCACTCGAGAATTCCCTCTGCCTACCCTGCTGTTGTGTGTTGTGTGCCGGATACGCGGGATACGAGCGTGAAGCTGATTATTTTATTCTTATTTATTTTACTTTTTTTTAAGTAAGTTCCTAATAAATGTTCCTTATATTCACAGATTTAATTGAAACAATGAAAAGTCATCTTGTTTTGGGCTATCCTTATAGGGTCATGTTATGCTGAGGCATACAAGATATTAGTCTTTAGCCCTTTCCCGGGTAAGAGTCACTCAATTCTTGGAGACGGTGCAGTTAACCATTTGTCAAAGGCAGGACATCAGGTAAGAATAAATTATATTTTAAAACATTTAAGTAACTCATAATAAAAAATAAAATAAACTTAAACATAAAAGTTACTTCGTGACAGTGGAAAATAATATTGTAATATATGTAATTGTAATATATTGTAATAACAAATACTAAGTGAAATTATAGATATATAGGTACAATGTTCCCGCTAGGGCACAGGTGTCCCAGGCACAGGTGTCAGTGGGTCCCACTTTTGTTGAAATGTTTAATATTTTTATTTCACTCACATGCAACGCCTCCAGAAAGTGCTTGGCAGAAAGTGGAGAACGGAGTGTCTTAATGGGAACGAAGTGTCTCAACACTCCTTCCTCTCTCTACCCTGCATATAGCATAAAGCTATAAAAATGATAAATTATGTTATTGATACTTACAGAATACTACTTAATATTTACTATTTCAAATCAGTTTTTTTGGTTGTCAACTTAATTTTTTTCTTTGTAACATAATTTTAGCCTTTTGTTTGTTGTTTCTAGTAGTTATCTATCAATACAATTTTTATATTCGGCCGTCATTCCAATTGTTGTCCGTTATCAATGGAAGACGATAGTATCCTATACGATTTTTAGAAAGCTGAAATTTGGCATTTAGGTATTACAGTAGCTAGGTCAGGAAGTGTAGCGACAGCACTAAGAGAGGATTTTCATTGAAATACGTACGTAATCTCATCCATCTTACGTCTCAAAGTTACTACAATAGTATCATTTAAGTATAACTTATCAGTGTTGAGATTCATAAGTATAGTATAGTATTTATGAAATCAACTAATCAAATAATTTCCAGTTTGTATGAAAACATTTTATATTGTTTTCCAGATAACATACATTACAGCGTTTCCTCATGACAAGCCAGCGCCTGGAGTCAGAGAGCTCGACGTTAGTTCTAATAAGGATGTTATGCCAGGTTTGTGACTTAAGTTTATATATATTTTCTCATTGCAAACACGTAAGATCTTGAATATGTCCGAAAAGTGGTTAAGGGTCTTGAAAAATCTTGATTTTTGATAAAAAAATATTTAGTATGTCTATATCTATCTACAGAAAATAAATCTAGGCATACAATTAAGATAATAAGAACTTTGATGTTTGCGATGATTACACACTTTAAAAGAAACTATTTAACCGGATTAATCTCGTATGTTTAGTACTAGCGTCCGATCCGCGGCTTCGCCCGCTTGAACTACATGATTATCTCTATATATACTAAGACAGTAAATATATTATTTCTGTATATTTAGTAATTTTGACTGAAATGGATAGACGTACACTTAAAAAGGAATAATAGAAAGCAAATATATTTTTTTAATTTCTGTCTGTCTTGTCTTGTCGTATATTTTTGTCCACGTCTTTTCTGAAAGTACTGAACCCGATTTACTTAAAAGTTTCACCAATTACTTTGTTAACTCAACTTAACTACTAAAAATTCGTTCATCAAATCAGTTCATTAAATAAAAGTTATCTTCTTTTGAATGAACTCAAGGCCTGCTATTAATTAGTTTGCCTGCGCATGTTATAGCACTCGCGCTGTAAGATTTTTTGGCCAAAGAATGACATTCTAAACGTCTTGATTATATGACTGTAGATAAAAATCATATAATTTTGAAGCACTATTATACAATATTTTATACAAAAAAGTAACATCAAACATTGAATTGTTTAAAGGAGATTTACCTTCAAACATCATAAACAGTTAAGTTTAAGTCGTAATCTAATTTAACACACATATAAAGAACGATTTGATCTTTAATGAAATATCAAGTACTTACATAGATTTTTTGGTTCGTTCATTCGTTTGAAATAAGACTATATAAAAATGTCTAAAACATTCTGTCTTCGTGTACACTGTAATAACTACATATTTACCAATTGTACATTTATCTAATAATATATGTAACTAATTTAAAAACTGTACAGGAATTAATATGCAATCATTAGTCATTTTACAAAGAATATTATGAATGCTTACCCAAATCAATAATTTAACATTTAAGGCTTTTTCTGAAGCAGTAAATTAAATAAGTCACTGACATCAGCACATTTAACAGAGTTCTAAAATTATGATGAGACTTACATAACATAGATAAAAAGAACGTTATATTACAAAAATACATAAGTATAATAAATAATTAGCTTTATGTGTATTTTATAAATATCAAATATCAACATTGGTCGTATTTTTGAATCCAAAACAAACAAAAATTCTTAAGAAATTACGATAATGTAGTAAAAAAATAGCATTTATTATAGTTGTCAATTATTTCTGTTTACTAAATCAATAATCATTAGTTTTAGCGGCGAAGCCGCGAGCGGGCTGCTAGTTTCTTTAATAAACAGAATTGGCTGAAAACTATTAATGAAGTCTAATATATTTTTTATTACTTTAATCTACAATCTTCTAATATCTATTTATTAAGAACGACGTCCTAGTAAAGTATTAAAATGATTATTATTCCTTTCCGACGTAATGATAGAATTAAGGACGATTACTATGAAATAAAATCTTAATACTATTCTGAGTTTTTTATTTTTATGTACATTACTTAATTACAAAAGTTGCTTAACTTTTTTTGTATTTTTTACATTAGACAAACAGACAAAAATCCAAAAATGCTGAAAATTCTAATAATTACCCTTAACACCCTGGGTATTTTTTAAATATTTTTAATATACAGAAAAGACTCTTAAACAGATTTATTATAAGTATAGATTATACATCTTTTGGAAACCCAACCTTTGAAACATTTTGCAGTAGTCCGTTTCTATATATATCAAACTACCGCAAAAGTTTTTTTTTAATTGCCTTGTGTATGTACTGCCCTGGATTCTTGCAGAATGAGCTGATTGTATCTTGCCCTCTGGTATGGTGGGTGTAAGTAAAGTATTTATGAGTGGGTCCCAAGTGGTAGAATAATTTAAAATATGCAAATTCATTTGTTATTTAATACCTCAGTAGGTTAATTATTATATACAATAATAACTTCATAAACGTTGCTACAAAACAATGACTTTACATAATTCTATTGCACTCCAAATATACATATAATATGTATATTGCATAAATGACTTGGTGTTATTATAAAGATCATGCCTCGTCTAAATCGTTTCCTTTTTCACATAACATGATTGTGGATTCTTATAATACGTGAAAAAGGTAGTGATTTGTCACTGCTACTTATATGAATTAAGGAAGTATTATAAATGTTAGCGGAATTTTGTCAAAATACAGAGAAATCCGAGTGGTATATGATTTTCGATTAGCTTAATGTGAATACTTTAAAAATATAAAAAAAAACAATATTGTTTTTGATTCCAGATTCTATGTTAAACTTAACAAATGTTATGAACAAAGAAGTAGATATTCAAAGCGTAACAGGCTTCATAGGAAAAATGACGGCTATAAGCGAAAGAACTTTTGAAAACGAGGTGGTCAAGAAAAATATTTGAAGATCCAAAAGAAACATTTGATGTTGAAATTTGCTGAGTGGATGTTTAACAATATTTACGCCAGGTTTATTATTGGTATTATTTTATTTATAAGATGAATTGAGATGGTAAATTAATTGTGTTAAAGATATCCATCAATTCTTTTTTAGCTTCATAATGTATCCCGCACCTAGCAGGGTAGGCAAAGGAGAATCTAGTGTTAAGGTACTCCGTAATCCTTAATTCTCAACGTCTATGCCTCTGCGCTACAACTGGCCTTAGTACAATATATAATTTTACAAATAATTACAATTTGTGGGACGAACCGTCGCTCGTCGCTCGTAAACACGATGT
>CAKJTV020000091.1:0-11590 GCA_917862395.2 Heliconius sara | reverse complement strand
TTTCTAAAAAATACCTAATTAAGAACAAAAAAAATAAAATATTAATAAATAATAATTCATTCCCCCGAGTTCAAATCGAACCCACAACCATCACGTTTACGGTCACACGCTTGTGCCATTGCGCCACAACCATCTACATTAAACTTGATATACAAAGTTTAAAATGTCATTTTTACCAAACTACAGTGATGACACTGTTTAGGGAGTAGTAGAGTAGTTCGCTCAGATAGCTGAGCGAGGACTCTTCATTAAGCGTATATACTCGTGATATATGCTTACTAGATAACAAGCAAAGTTTATATTATTAGTGTTTACTGTGAACTCGCTGTAGATTTGCTTATTCAAATACGGATTTATTCACACTGCATACTTCTTGCTAGGTACTTGCATTTATAGTCTTTGAATGAGTACAATTTATAACAGAGTTATAAAAAAACTAATTAAAAATTAAATCTGCTTCACGCTGTACCCTGCACAGAGCATGTGTGCATGTTAAGTGGCGGAATTCAACGCCGCGCTTTGCCTCAACACCGTAGCGAAGAAATAGAATTATAAATTGAAATAAATATTTCAGTCGATTTTACAGTCACACTTTATGCCCCTACGTCACGACTGGCCCTTATCAGACTTGTATTTATAACACAAGATACGTTTTCAAAATATTTAACATTTTATTCACTTAATTAAAACACGATATAGGTTTGCAAAATATTATACAAAGAAAGGAAACTGTTTTCCTTGCCAGCTTATAAGTAACCATATTGCACGCTTAAATGGCGAATGACCCAATTCCCTAGATGCTCTGATTCTCTACAATTTACAACCACTTTCTGTCTACAATTACTTGTGGTTTCTAAAAACAGTGCTAGAAAATTTAGATATATCTATACCTTATTTATTGGTGATGATATTGTAGTTAGCTATATTAAAATTTTAAAGAATTACTCCGACAATCTACAGTAATCATCACTGTAATCACTATTGTCAATAAATCAGATCATTACAAGGAAAGCTAAAAAATTTTTTTCTTACATAAAACTTTTGAATAAATAAAAAAAAAATTATAATCTTATAATTTATATATTATAATATTATGTGAACGTTATTAACTTAATAGAATAAAAGATTACAGATAGTCGTCACTTTACTCTCTTTATTATGCCTTCCAGAATAATTTCAAATTGTGTCTCTAATTCAAGTAGCACAATGTAATTCAATTATTTAATCTAAACTAAACTGTAAATAAACTGTCTGCTTCATTCACTTCAACTAATGTTATTAAGTTATCTCAATTATAGACGAAATGGGATTTATTTCACTAATTATCTTCCCTTTGGTGTAATACGTCCCCTAATTATCGAAACAATTGGCTTATTTGCATCAACACAGACAAATTAGGGAAATGTCGTAGAAAAGAAAACGAAAAAATTCTCGTTTTGTATCGTTACAATTTCCTTTGTTACATTTTAGCGCTCCGTCGTTACTCGTAATGAAGCTTTTACCGGAGCTTCGTTTGATATCGGCATTCAACGCGTTTGAAATTAAATTGCTGATAAGAAAAGCTGAGATCTACAGGTTTTAATAAGATAAGTTATTAAACGGAAGTATTAATATTACATTTTAAATATATATAATGTTGTTCAAAAGCTTTATTATAAAGAAATATTTACATTTTATTTTTTATTCCTTACGTTTGTGTGTTCATAATATTCGTTATACATGATTATATCGTAGATGTCGAATTTTCGCAGATTGTAAATACCATTTTGATTGCCCAATACCGACTACAGATCTACACAAAATTGTAAAAATATATAAAAAATAATATAATGTAAATTAGCGATATAATTGTGTCAGCGACAATTATAAATTCGTCTTAACTATACCTACCTACGACCTTCCCCAACTTGTCTGAATTGACAGTAACGTCTTTATTTTTGTGGAAAGGATGAAATTATAAATTATTAATAATCTAAATACGCATAAATGTGGGACTTACTTATACAGTTTGTTTACAAATCACGGAAAGGTCAATTTAAATAATTGTGTACCGTGGTACGACATCAAAATTTCATCACATTTTATTAAAAATAGTATCCGAATAATATTGAACCTTAATATGTTGAAACAGAGTGCAACTTTCATCAGCAGCTTTAAACGACTTTTGGCATTAAAAATTCTAATTTACAACTTTAATTCCGTCCTTAATGTCGTACCACAGTCATCCATTACCACGCTACATGACCACAAATACGAACAAAAAATACAATTTACTTAAAGCCATAATACCACCCCTATCCTGAAATAGCTATTAAGTGAGTAACTAATACTAGAGTGTTGATATTAGACACGCAAATAGGATTATAATACCCAATTACAATTAATTCCATTACTATTTGTAGTTGAAATAAATGCTAGTTTGTAATGCCCTAATTTTCTTATTGATTGCATTTATAAAGATGTTTTGGACACAGTATTGGTTTTGGGTTCAAATCACGCTTGATAAATTATTAAACTAGTATCTAAAATTAATACAACACCAATATCAACCTATGCCAAAATCAATATATAGATAGATGGTCGTTATAAAGTAGATTTTAAATAAGTAGAGTGAATAGAAGAGCGCCTTATATTATTTGGTCTGTACTCTATCATGAGCCGTCGTGGCACAGGGGCACAAGGCTGTAACTGTAATGCGACGGTGGTGGGTTCGATCCCCACTCCGAGATTTTCCTCGCTCTGACACTAAGGCAAAATTCCCGCGTTGAGTTCCGCCACTTCGGAAAAATTCGGCGAAAAGGGAGAACTGAGTGTGTTAACACTACGTTTCCCTTGGACTACCCTGCTTTGTGCAGGGTACAGCGTGAAGCTGATTTAATATAATTTTTACTCCATCTTGCAACTACGAAAATGTAAAGATAAAATTACTAACAAAATTTTATAAAGTAACATGTTTTCTTTGCAACTACAACCATTTGCCAACTTTGTTGAAAGTCGACTCTATAATTTTTGCGAGGTAATTCACGATGATAGTGTGGTGGAACCTTAACGATAATACAGAAGACAAACTAACACTGAGTTTATTAAATATTTCCGTGTAAAACAAATATTGTATTTATACATTTGGTGCATATTGCGATGGTTTCAGAAAGACCTTTTTACTATATAGAAAGGAAATAATTTTGTTTAGATTCCAAGCATTTTCCCGAGGGCCATTTGAATCCACAAGGACTACGGATACTTTTCTGCTACACGACGATAGCTTTTAAGCACAACAACAAGCAGAGCACCGGGCTTTGTCTTGTCAGAGAGAGGCAAATCATTCTCCCAGGAAAGGATCGAAACTACAACTATCACGCCTGCAATCCAGAAACTATCCCACAATCAAAGACCTATAATAAAATATAAGATTTTTTTTCAACTTCACGTTGCATCCCACACATAGCAGGATAGTAGAGGAAACCTGAGAACGTTGTGTTATTTTTTTTTTTATTTTTATGGAAAAGACACGGCAAAAGAGCGTGCGGGTCACATGATGGTAAGTGAGCACTGCCGCCCACGGCCTCGTGCAACCCCAGAGGAGCTACAGGTGCGTTGCTGGTCTTTAAGATGGGTTGGGCGCCGGGGCCCGGCATTACCTGATGTGAAACGCAGTGGCATAAAGCCACTACTTCACGCCGGTTTTAAATGCCGAGGGTGGTAATGATCCGGTCGAGTCTGCCCATGCGTGTTGCCATTGCGACGTGACTCTACCACACGTACTTTAGTCGCGTCTTACGACACTACCAGTACCAGGATGATCCTATTCTAGGCCGGGATCACACGGCCAGAAGTTAAGAAACACCGTTCCCATTAAGACAATTCTGTTTACCATTTTCCCTCTTATTCTGGAAGCACTACATGTTGAGTGGCAGAACTCAACACTGCGCTTTGCCTCGTTACCAGAGCGACGTAATAAAAATATTAATCATTTCCTCGAATGTGAATCAAACTTAAAACCTATCGCGATCGCAGTCGCACGCTTGTGCCCTTACACCACGACTGGCCTCAAATTAAATAAGATAATAAATAAATAAAACGTTACATCAAATACTTTATCACAAAAAACGTTTTTTTTCGAATCAACGAAAATTTGATAATTACTATTTACAAAAAGTTTTTAAGAAAAATTTTGTTTCGTAGCAGAATTATTAAACGAATGAAAGATAGCACTTGTTTTTCCCTTTCTCCTCTTTGCTTTGTTATTTACGGTTCTACACCTGAGACAAGTTGTACTTGATTCGCTAATTATATTATTATCCTTTGTATCCGTTTATATTTTTAACTTTTGTACTCTTGACATATTTTTTTTTTCAGAATATTATAATGGACTAATATAACGAATGTTCGTAGTCATTGATGGTTGTCTGACCTGTACCTATATTTATATATATATACATATACATACATATATATATATGAGTGGCAAAACTCACCTTCTACTACTGCTAATATCTACTTATAAATGTGAATATGTATTTATCTACATATATATCTACTTTTAAAAGACAAAAAAATATTGCAGGTTAAAAAATACTATCATAGCTGTAATAATAATAATAGTGATATCAGCAGAAACAGCGTTAAACAAAATATCTTTATTCTTGGAACACGTTCAAGTCTATATCAATGCGTTAGTAGATTCGAGAGTTCACCGCCAACTACGCTACGATACACAAAAATGAAGCCGAAATATAAATTATCGTGTATTCTGTGGTTATTAAAACAAACAACTACTATAGACTTTACAATATCAATTTCTAAAAAAAAAAATCATGTGTTTATAAATAAACCTATATACCTTTAGACCTAAATTTTATTAAAAAAAAAGTAGATTTCAATATCAATATTGACGATTAATTTTAAAAGCATTTACTTTAATTTAGACCCTTGTCCTATTGTTCTGTTTTGATATTCTGACTTTTATGACTATAGTAATCTCTAATGTAATGAATAGTGACAATCACAATTCAATCTCTATATATTTATATTCTAATGTCTTAAAAATACATACGGTTTTTAATACGATTATCACTAATAGACTCAAGAGAAATATTTCTACGCATGAAACATGCAAACATTCTTAGAATAAAGCTGAAATATATCAGATATTTGTAAAAAAATTCAAATAAGAAAATATCATCAAAAACGGAATATATCGAAATATTGAAATAGCCACGATCGACCATTATGTACCTATACAAAATAAATGCGTGCTTTCATACACATTTATAAAGTAGGTATATTCAATAAACTTTTCTATATTGGTATACCCTTGTGGAGGAGCATGTACAAAAGTCAGTGCCAGATCCGGTCGAAAGCATTTGCGACGTCCAAGAAAACCATCGCTGCGTTCTCACGCCTGTTAATGCAATGAGGAGCGTCTGAACGAGTGGTAAGAAGAGCTTCTTGACCAATTTGACTAGACAGCTATGCAGGACCTTCTGGGCGTCTTGGGTCCTTGCCTGGTTTCGGAATCATGATAACCAGGCCTTGTTTCCACGCGCGATGGAAACATCCCAGGCGCAGAATGTCATTTATAAGCCTGGTCAAGGCGGCGATTGTCTGGAACGGCAGATGTCTCAGGGCCCCATTGGTAATGTTGTCACGTCCTTCTTTGCTTTCAATTTGCCAATGGCCGTCTTCACTGCAATCGAAGAAATGAACAGCGGAGGTAGTTCAGTGAGCTGGCGTGAGATCTTCTCTTCGAACTACTGATGGCATGCGGATCGTAGACTGGGATTCGGCTTGAACTGAGTGGCCAAGTAATTTTCCAGCATTTCAACTCTATCCGCAAGATCATACCGGATAGAATCGTCGGGGTGAAATAACGGTTTCATCGAGTTTCCTTGGTAAGTTGGACATAGCCGATTGAGCAAGAGAGTGCCCTGGAAGTAGTCAGACACCTGAATATGAAGAGGATATTTAGAAATAATGCTATATATAATATAAGTAAATTATGCTAACGATACAAAATCATATTAATAATAAAAGTGAACCAGAATAATTATTCATTCCAAATTGATGATTGCAATAAAATTATTGAATTAGTAGACAATAATCATTCAATACAATGAAGGCCTAAAAATCTAAGAAATTGAAAAAGAAAAAAAAAACACAATATTCATATCGCAATAATCTTGTCCGAAACAGACATGAGTTTTGTAAGCGAAAAATTGACAGCGAGTTACGTACATAAATATTTGAAATGAATTTCATTGTTTTTGTGACGCATAAAATAAATTTCAGTATGTCTACGTATTTTGTTTTACAGAATATAAATGACAAAATACGTTTTATCCGGCCATAAATATATCATGTCCAGAGATAAAGGGCAGAAGAGAACAAATATTGATATTTCATAATCTTTATTTATTAATTAATTTGCATTTTAAATTTTCCTTGCAAAGATCTCCGATACCCCGGCTACAAAATAGAACATAACTTTATACCTCATGCCGGGGTCGCTGTGTTCGTAAGGGAGGACCTAAGTTTCCGTCGTCTTACCCATTTTGAAGGTCGGGACCTGTCTACCATCTGGCTCCGTGTTGACTCGGACGATCGTGCCCGAGTCTACGCCTGCCTTTACAGGTCCCACAGTGGTAATGCAGAAACGGATCGGCTCATGGAGCACATTCAATCGGCTATCGACGATATGCTTTCACAGGTCCCCTCCGCTGAGGTCGTGATACTTGGCGATTTTAATGCGCACAATGCCAGTTGGCTTGGATCACGCACCACCGACCACGCGGGGAGGGCTGTAATTGACCTTGCTACGGCGAACGGATTGTCCCAATTGGTCGAGTCGCCTACGCGACTCCCGGACGTGGACAATCATAATGCCTCTTTATTGGACCTTCTGCTGACTTCACATCCGGAACAGTACCAGGTTGTCGTCGATGCCCCTTTGGGGTCTTCTGACCACTGCCTGGTACGGAGTGTTGTGCCCATTAAGCGCGGCAGCTGCAGATCACCCGCAACTCGTCGCGTCTGGCACTACAAGTCAGCAGATTGGGATGGGATGCGTACTTTTTACTCATCTTATCCCTGGGGGCCGGTTTGCTTCTCTTCTGATGATCCTAGTACCTGTGCCGCTGCCGTTGCCGACGTGGTTCTACAGGGCATGGAACTTTATATTCCTAGCACTGTAGTGCCAATCGGTGGCAAATCACAGCCTTGGTTTGATACGTCTTGTAAGCTTGCTGCCTCTAGCAAACGCGAGGCATATCAAATCTGGGTTGAGGCACTGGCTACTAAGGATCCGGAGGTGAAAACCTCAAAAAGAAAGAACAACCGAGCCTCTAGGTTCTTTAAGCGGCAAATTGCCAGAGCAAGGTCCGAGCATATCGCCAAAATTGGCGAGAAGCTTGGGAGCTACCCGTCCGGAACTCATCAGTTCTGGGCGCTCTCAAAGGCGGCACTTGGCAACTTTAGCCAGCCTTCGCTTCCGCCATTACGCATGGGAAATGACATCTTGGTCCATACGGCAAAAGAGAAAGCCGATCTCCTGGGCGCTCTCTTTGCCTCAAACTCGACTTTGGATGACCAAGGAACAACGCCGCCGACCATCCCGCGGTGCCAGAGCTCAATGCCTGAGGTTAAGTTTAACCAAACCGCTGTTAGGCGAGCTCTGTCCTCTTTGGACATCCACAAGTCGAGCGGGCCAGATGGCATCTCTCCCTTAGTGCTCCGTTCTTGTGCTCCTGAGCTGACACCGGTGCTAACGCGTTTGTTTCGGCACTCCTACTCAGTCGGCGTAGTCCCAGACTCATGGAAGAGCGCTCTTATCCACCCGATCCCAAAGAAAGGCGATGGGTCCGATCCATCTAACTACAGGCCTATTGCTATCACCTCCCTGCTCTCAAAAGTCATGGAGAGCATTATTAATAGCCAGCTCTTGGTTTATCTAGAGGATCACCGATTGATTAACGACCGACAATATGGCTTCCGCCATGGTCGCTCAACCGGTGATCTTCTGGTTTACCTAACCCACCGTTGGGCTGCGGCTATTGAAAGCAAGGGAGAGGGCCTGGCAGTTAGTTTGGACATGGCGAAGGCCTTTGATCGAGTGTGGCATAGGGCGCTCCTGGCCAAACTTCCATCCTATGGGCTTCCCGAGAATTTATGCAAGTGGATCGCCAGCTTTCTCACTGGGCGCAGCATCAGGGTCGCTGTCGACGGTTTTTGCTCCAAACGTATGCCCGTGAACGCTGGTGTTCCCCAAGGCTGCGTGCTGTCCCCTACGCTGTTTCTTCTGCATATCAATGACATGTTAGAGGATTCTAGTATTCATTGCTATGCAGATGATAGCACGGTGGACGCTGTTTACTCCGGCCGAGCAAGTCTTTCTCGGGAAAACGCTGAACAGTGCCGAAATAAACTTGTGTCTTCTGTTGAGGCGTCCCTCGACAATGTTTCCTCATGGGGTGAAAAGAACTTAGTTCAGTTTAACCCCCTGAAGACACAAGTTTGCGCGTTAACCACAAAAAAAATCCCATTTATCGTATCACCAGTCTTTCAAAACACTCCCCTTACAGCCGCGCCCAGTATCAGTATATTGGGCCTTAATGTTTCGAGTGACTGCCAGTATCGCGATCATCTGGAAAGCAAGGCCAAGTTGGCCTCGAAGAAACTGGGGGTCATCAACAGAGCGAGACGGTACTTCACGCCAAAACACCGATTGGCCCTATATAGGGCCCAGGTTCGGCCTCACATGGAGTACTGTTCTCATCTCTGGGCCGGTGCACCCCAGTATCAGCTTGAACCATTTGATCGCATACAACGGAGATCCATTCGAATCATTGGGGACCCAATGATCTGTGAAAGGCTTGACACTTTGGCTTTGCGTAGAGACGTCTCCTCGCTGTGCGTTCTCTACCGCATTTATCATGGGGAGTGTTCTGAAGAACTGTTTGACCTGTTACCTGCCGCCGAATTTTCTAACCGCACAGTACGTCACAAGTTAAAATATCATCCACACCACCTGGATACGTGGCAATCTACTACTGTGCGGTTTCGTAGGAACTTCCTTCCACGCGCCACAGAACTGTGGAATGGCCTACCCGCGGCAGTGTTTCCAGGTCGATATGACATGGGTACCTTCAAAAAGCGCGTCTATCTCCACCTTAAAGGCCGGCAACGCACCTGTAGCTCCTCTGGTGTTGCACGGGGCCGTGGGCGGCGGTAATCACTTACCATCAGGTGACCCGAACGCTCGTTTGCCTTGTCCTTTTCCATAAAAAAAAAAAAAAAAAGATCCTATACTAAGTTCTATAATGTTCGGTTCATTACTGAAATAATGAGATTAGATATAATACTAAAATAATGAAAATGGCTTGATGCTCGGACAATTTAATTATTCGAATAGTTAAATTATCCGAGCATTATGTATACATAATGTATATATATATATATATATATATATATATATATATATATATATATATATATATATATATATATATATATATATATATATATATATATATATATATAATGTTTATTAGCTAGTCAGCGTAATAATAAATATAATTAATTACATTTTGACAAAGGTTCAATTTCTATTCTTTTTATTTTTATACTTTAAACAAAAGGAAATAAAGGTGCCGACGTGAAAGAATTTTATTTCAGTAACACTACTGAAAAAAATAAATTATCCTTAATAATTATCCTTCCACTGAGGTATCGTAGTGACATGCGCTACCTATCGCAGAAAAAAAAGATCAATTCTAACGTGTTACACACTAGTTTCTCCCTAATTATAATAAAATCGGATAATGGCGGTCAGAAGAATTGTCTCCTACACTTTATTTTACTCAGACTCCAGAAATCGACGGAAAATGAGGAACAGAAATGTCTTAACACTGGGTTCTCAGATTCCCTCTGCCTACTCTGCTCTTGACGGATAGTATCGTATGGAACGGGATAAAAATTAAACACATTATACACATAATAACATTTATTAAAAGGATTGCAGTGAAATAAAGAAAAAAAAGTAATAGCAATAATAAATATAAAAAAAGACATATACAAACATAAACATAAATATAGCTATAAATATAATAAATAATAAAATATAACAATTACATATATAAATATACAAATACAATATAGATATATATGTATAAGAAATACCTATTTAATAAATATGAAGAGAAACAAAAAGAAAATTAAGCTTTATTATATATGAAGTAAGATTATAAACGTTAGCCACTAAATCCGTATAGATCAAGTGTCTAACGTTGCAAGTAGATGAATGTTTTACTTAGGACTTAAAGAAATTTATGGATGGGGTTTTTTTGGATAGTTTTAGCGAGGTGGTTCCAAAGGGATGCGACATATACACAGAAGGATTTCTGAAGATATTTGGTGTTGCTCTTCGAGACGTTAAATGTCGGTATGGCACCAGCCTTTGAGCGTGTAGGGATAGATAAACCGTTAATGCGGGAACAAAGTTATATTAAAAAGGAATAAAATAATGTTAAAGATCATAAAAAGGAGTGAGAGGATGCCAGTTAATGAATTTTAAACTCACAAAGTAGTTCAAAATTTATCTATTTAATATTTTCATTGATTTTCGTATCAATGAGATATTTTTTAATAAACATGCATGAGTATAGTCACAAAAATGTAATTTAAAGATATAATTGTTAGAGTTATATCATTAGTCTTAACAAACATAAATAACAAAATACATTTTATACATTTATGTTGTAAATGAGCTAGACTAATAACTAATAATGTTCGAAATGACTAGGACATTGTCGCCATATTTATTATTACCAGCACGATTTATTCTGTCAGGCAACGATTTTACGAGGAACTAGTACTTGTATCAAATTACTAGAATTTATTGCCTAAAATAAAAACTCCAATGGAGACTATGGGATTTCTTTTATGGTTAGAAAAATCTATTACCCTACTTAGCTTATAAATTAGTAAGATGTTAGATTATTACACTCAGTAAAATGTGTTTATAGTACCACTGTGACAGTCATAATTATATTTAGTTATAACAAATTAATATTAGATATAGCATAATTATAAAATACAAACACACGACTATTTGTGAAAAAAAATATATAATAAAACACTATCAGAGCCTCTAAGACTTCAACAAAAAGCAGTAATTCATTTTTTAAATAAATCAGTTAAATATTTTTTTTCTAATTGTACTATTATACAGTAGGTTCATAATTATTTAAGTCTTAATTATTATGTTCTAGGCATAATGCAAAAATAATCTGATAATTATGATTTTCTATTTAGTATTATGTTGAGAAATAATATATATTCTAAGCTAGTGCAAAACCTTAATTAAATATTAATATGGAAAACGTTCAGAAAGAATTGAATATATCTTATAAACTGAACTCTTTCTGAACATTCTCCATTTTCTCTTACAATTTTGAATTATAAGTAGAGTAGCGGATTGTGGTCTGTCCTAACGTCGTATCCGGAAGTAAAAATGATTAATTCCTGCAAGTGGAAATCGAACCTACATTCATCACAATTATACGCTGTCAATGTTTCAGTATTTTACTTATTTAAA
>CAKJTV020000088.1:0-16782 GCA_917862395.2 Heliconius sara | reverse complement strand
ATCCGTAGTTATCACACCGTACAAAAGAAGGTCTCTTAAGTATTCTTTCTTCATATTAAGAATTTTAAAACATTCACATCTCCATTTTAGCGTTTTCTTGTTATCTACGATTGAAATATTTATTGATTTATCGAGGAAAATCAGAGCTTCTTTAATGTCTTTAAGTTTGATATAGCAGCATGAAATGTTGTTGTAAAGCTCGACCAGTTCAGAATCTAGATCCACGTACGATACACATTTAATGTAGAATAATACAGCTGTTTCATATAACTTTTCAGAAAAGTATCTGTCACCCTCTGCCTTCAACTTCAAATATTCATCAATCCTTTTCTTATTTCTATTCTTAAAGAACTTCTTAGCAACAAAGTATGTTACAGTTGATACCACAGTCACAGCAATAATCAACCCTAGTCCTTTCTTCGACATTAAGGATTAAAAATATTGTTTATTTTTATTATAATGATGATACTCGAGTTTTAGGTGGTAAATAAAATAAAACGATATTTAAGCTTGTAGTCGACTTATCTATATACATTTATGAATTCCGATATAACCTTCCTACTAACTACAATGTCTTTTATATTAATATTTTTTTTAAAGTAATCTACTTTTTGTTGATATCTTCCTCATAGAAACAAACAGTATCATTTATGATAAATATAATGGAGCCCTTAAAATATTGTTCTTGTAGATTAAAGTTATCTCTAAGATAGAGATATATTTCTTCATTACCTTTTAATCTGTTCATATTAAAAACTAAAGAATAATCACGATGTTGGGTAACCGAAGGAGAATCTTTTTCCGATATAGTGCTAGAATATAATGAAAACTCATTGGGGATATAAGGGCGGATTTTGAAGGGATTAGGTTTGTAATAATCAGCTTCATCGAGAGGCCGGTCGTGGCGCAGCGGCACAAGGTGTGACTGTAAACCGACTGGTTGTGGGTTCGATCCCCACTCGAGGAGATGAAATATTTACTTAAATTTATATTTCCATTTCTTCGCTCTGGTGTCGAGGCAAAGCGCGGCGTTGAGTTCTGCCACTTAACACGCAATGCCTCCGGAATTCGGCAGAAAGTGGGGAACGGAGTGTCTTTCACTACGTTCCCTCTGCCTACCCTGCAGTGTGCGGGGGATACAGCGTGAAGCTGATTTATTTATTTATTTATTTAGGTTTGTAATATTTAGAGAGGTAAGGTAATTCTTTTTCTTGCACTTTTTTGTATTTTCCTTTCTTTAAAATATTTTCAAGGATAATTTCAACGTTCATAAAACTTTTTTTAGACATATTTGTAAAATAAAAAATATTTAGACAACTATTTTTCGATAATCTAACAATCCTTCGATTAAAAAATAAATTAAAAAAGAATTTGAAAGCTCTTCTATAAAAGTTAAAGTCTTTTTCATGCCTTCTTATTAAAAACTTGTGATTTCTTATGGCAGGAATGGCACAAAAATGGTAATTTTCTATATGATTTTCAACAGATTTAGAATTAAAAAAAAGGATTTTTTTACATTCAAAACTCAAGTCATGAATTTTATAGTGCATAGGTCGTAGGAGTAATGCTTTTATAATTCTTTTTTTAAAACTCGAACTCCCTATACACTTTTTAAGTCTAACTTTAAATTTAGTTAAAGTTTTAAATTCTGGGATATCTTTATTTGTTATCCTAATTAGTATTTGTACGACCGTCTTAGGAAGATTTAAAATTAGAGAAGAGGGTTTTTTTTCTAAAGAAAAAAAATTGATGTGCTTTTCAGGCTCATTAATAAGATGTAAAATACAAAGTTGATTATCCTTTTCTCTAATAAGAAAAGGATTTTCTACTTTGTATTTTCTTACTGAAAAACAGTCTTTTTTCATAGATGAAAGGTATAAATACGAATAATAAATTTCTTGAATTTCTTTTGGAAATTCTATCGGCATAAAATGTATATTCATGCTCATTTGATATCTGTTGTTAGTAAAATCTAACATAAACAAAAAACCACTTTTTTATTGAATTTAATAAGATGTGCTTCAGAACTGCAAATTAAATATTTTCAGTATAATCATATTTACCACCTCGAAAACCGTAGGGGTGCAAATACGTTAACTGATATTCATAACTCTAATCAGTCACTGTCCAAGATAATCAAAGTGTTATTATTTATATTACGATTATTGTGTTTCAATAGATTTACAGCTTAATTGCATACAAATAAGATGTAACTTAAGATAGAAAAATTGAGACAAAAAAAAATGCCACATACAAAATCATTGAAACAATGAGTATTGTCGCCTTTACTGTAAAGCTTGGATCTTTCAAGCTGCTTTTAAAACATTGTTTATTTAAATTATTTATTTTTACAGAACATTTCATTCTGGAGGTAAAGTTGTATATTATTTTAAGCCCAGAAAACTGCAGCAGGATAATCTATACCTGCAATCTCCAATAGCAAGGCAGCACAAGGACATCCTCCTTGTCGCCTTTACAACTACAACTCTGCTTTTTAAAAAAAAATATTTGAAAATAATAATAATAAAAAAAAATTCCTGTATGAATTTTTTAAATCAAATTAGATGCATATATAAGAAAAAAATCAATTTACGAACTTCTTTGACTTTTTCAAATGAGTTAGCTTTTCTATTACCCCTATTTTTGTCTTGTAGCTGTTAGCGGTAGTATTAAATATGAGTTTATAGTAAAAGAGATGTTAATATGGTTAATCAGAACGAAATGGAATAAAATTGTGTATTAAATAAAGAGAAGTTGTTGTGATATTGTTACGAGTGAAAAGAACTCTTTTGTTAATATATATGTATATGTTGTAATTAATATTGTTGTTATGAATTAGTAATTTGAGTTCAATTAAATATTTTATTAGTGATTGAATTATTATAAAGTTAGCGGTAGTATTAAATACGAGTTTATAGTAAAAGAGACGGCAATATGATTAATCAGAACAAAAGGAAATAATTGTGTATTTAAATAAAGAGAAGTTATTGTGATATTGTTACGAATGAAAATAAAAATTATAAAAGAAATTCTTTTGTTAATATTGTGACTATTAATTAGTAATTTAAGTTCAATTAAATATTTTATTAGTGATTAAGTCATTATAGGAAGTTGCTGTATAATATTTTATGAGATTATAAACTAAATGGAATACTGTAACTAATAGTAGGGTTGTTATTTAAAATTAAATATTGTTAATATACTTGATTTATAAACTATTGAAACTATGTTTATTGTAAATTATGAAATTGAGACACTTCCGGTAAGCTTAGTTTTGGGAGGGATGCTATACTATAAAAACACCATAAAAGTACAATTGAGCACAGTCTTCCTAACGTTGTAATACGCGCAACAAGTTCTGAGCAAAGTATTAAGTAATAGTAGATCTAAGTGATTTAAGTGAAGTGTTAAGCATTATAAGTGATAGCCCTAAGTCTAAAGTGTTAATAAAGTGATACAAAGAGTGAAGGCTTATAATTGTTATACCCAGTATTGAGAGTGTCTTCTTTCATAGCACTGTAAACTTACAACTTATTATTTTAGAAGGGAAGTAAATAAAGAAGAGCCATGACTATGATTTTTCTAGATAAATATCTTTAACTAGTTTAAAGGAATATTATAGCTAAGATTTAACTGACAATCATAAGACTTAAAAAATAAAATTGAATGACTTTATTCGAAGACAAAACAAGAAGGATAAATGAAACACAACGAATAAAGAAAAGATTACATAACAGCGTGTTTGGGAAGCATAGCTTATAGGAAACAATCGTAAGAATTTTTTTTTATTTATTTGACGGTTGATTTATTTTTCTTCGCCCTAAATTACTTCTTCATGTTTGTGCGTTAAAAGCAACATCTATTTTTTAGGGAGTCTTTAAGTTAAAGTAAAATTATTATTTTGTCATCGTCACGAAGCAGACATTCATGACCATTACTGAATAGACAAGCTCTTAATATTAACCCATTATCTTAAGCAATCTGATAAAATAACCATTATACAAACATCATCATGTTTTGAAAGTGATTATTGTTCGCTTCAAAACTATAAAAAATCTAAGAAAAATTATATTCAAATAAAAGAAGTTCTTCATTCCTTTTTGTTTCATTAAATTATGTAACCATAAAAGACCCTAAAAATCATATTAATAAAATTTTCTTAAAAGGTATCTTTTGCGGTTCTATCTTTCATAGCATTTTTTGAAATATTTTGGGGGAAAAACGTGTTAAAAATTATGCAGAACCGTAAATAACTTGTTTATTTGTTAATAACCCTGTCTAATTTGTGGTAAAATACCACATATGTTTATTTGTTTATGTTTATATTTTAATTAATCAATGTTTATTTGTTTATTTTAATTTAACTAAACTATAGAAACTCTCTCAACCCCCTGACCCATCAAAATGAATAAAATGCCTACAAAAGATTATATTTCAAATAAGAAGAAGCAAAAAGGGACAAGCCTTAATATTACAAGTTTGATGGAATCCTTCCTCCAAACTGGCCAGATCTTATATTATACCATAATTATTATTGCTTAAAATCATTAGTGTTTGTCATGAGTCTATAAATTTTTTTAGAATATTTTAATAAGAAGGAAAAATTAAAAGGTCTTTACTATCTACTAAGGTTAATTGATAAGATTTTAAAAATGGCGGATTTAGGCTATTCTTAATATTAGATCTCTTTCAAGGATTGACTGCATGTCTTATTTTGAACTTTTCAAGATGCGTTTTCTTGTATAATAAAGATAATTTCATGGAAAATTCAAAAACTTTTAAAGAAACTGTCAGATTTTAAGCTTTTTCTCAGTTTCGTCTGCTTCTTTAATTTCATCTAAGTTTCTTATAAAGGAAGATTTCACTTAAAAGATAAGGCTTTTATAATCTACTATTATCTAAATTTTTTTTAATTCTTAACGATCAAAGAACTTTAGAATTCTTAAAATATTTTCTTAAGTTTGTATTTACCTTTTTAAACAGCATATTCTCAAACAAAAAGATAATTTTGAAATTGAAGCTACAAAGAGGTAGGTCTACGCTAACTGAAGATCTTAAAATGAAAGATCTATCTTTAATTAAACGTCACTAGCTGTTTTTTTATTCAAGAACATAAGTTCGTTTGTTTTCTGCTATAAAGTAACCTAAATTTCTCTAACTCTTGATTAAGAAGATTATAACTGAACGTTAAACAATGTATTTTAGTTACAATCCTAATTAGAAAAAGAATTATGAAACGTATTCAAATTGACAAAACAGAACTCAACTATTATATTAAGTCAAATAGAAGAAGAGATATAATTTAACTGGGTTATGAGTTAACAATATAGTCGAAAAAGTGGAAATCTTGCCATTAAGTATGTTAATTAGTGCTGAATTTTAATGCAAATACAATTATATTAGTTGTTGTTAAAGCTCGGCATGGATTAGGGCAAGGCTAGTGGATAGGTTCTCCCGGAATCAAAGCCCAGATGGGTATGATCGTGCTCGCCGCACAGCAGGCTACTAAAAGGAGGGGGTTTTAGTGAGTAGGAATCTCACAGTACTCGAGTGGGACTGAACCACAGTTCACCCACCAGAGTCTTTATGAAGATTTCCCCCTACCTGTGTCACCAAAAAAAAAAAAGTTGTTAAGGTTATAAGAAGCAGTAGCATTAGACAAACTGAAAAAACAGTGCAAAAGTTTTCATCTAATTCCTGCGACAAATATTATTTTGTAGATCTAGTGCTGGGACACATACACAAAGATAGAAAACGTTTACAACAAGATTTAAATTGAAATAAAAACACAAAAAGTTATTTTTCAAATAATAGGAGTGATCTCTTACAGTGGTTGGGTTTTTTTGATCTATCAAAATAAGATTCATCAGAAAAACGAATTAAAGTTTTTTTTGTTTCTTTATTTGATTTTAAGGTAAAGCGAAACTATTCAAAACCTTGTTTTTCGGACGCAAATGCACTTTATTTGTAAACTTGCTGTAGTGAAAATAATAAGCAAGAAGGTTAAATCTTTTTTTCATAAACTAGTACGCTATTTAAACCTTCCTTTAATAAGACAGAATCATTCAACAAGCTCACACCTAAAGTTGTTTGCTTGTAATTTTTTTAAATTGAAATAACCTGAATACATTGTTTTTTTACAAGTTATCTAATTTTATTTATAGGATTTTTACCAGAGAATCTAAGTTTTTCTTCTTTAACACAGTATGATCGTTAGGCTTATTTTATGAAAAGCTTTTCTTAAGCTTTGGAACGATTTTTTGAAAACTTTTACCACATTTCTTAAATCTTTTAGCTGGGGCATTACGAAAAGGTTCACTCTTAGACTAAACTGGAGTTTAACGAGATCAAATTTAGAATTTGAACTAAAATTATATAACTGTAGATTTATAATGAAAATTTTTAAACTGATAAAATGTGCTTCGATAGCGTAAGATTGATTTATTATTTGAGTTTATCTATACTTAATAGTGTAATATGCCTTATTAAATGATTATAGGCTGTTTATAAAACAGTTATGGAATCTCCCCTGATCATTACATATACTGTATCAGATCATCCTTTGACATATATAAGCGTGATTATGAAATCGAGTCTGAAGATGTGAATATGATTCTGAAAGTTAATAGATAAAAGATAAAGATCATTTTACTAAATTCATCTTGAAGCGTCATCTGCAAGAATGATATATCAAATACTGAGCAATGTTAGAAAGAAAATTTTATCATAATAAACAAGAAATACAATTATTAAAAGCGAGAAATATCTGTCACAAATTGCATTCTATTAAAATATGAGAAACAAGATGCTTTTTACATCACTCAAAAATAATTAAATTTTATTTCCTTAAGAAATAAAGATAATATTTTTGTCATAGAGATGATACGTATATATATCTAACTTAATCTCGGGCGAGAGGGCAACATTTTAGATAGAATTTAACAATGTTCTCAATAAATAGTTTATTATTGTTAATCATTAAAATATCTACTCTTCAAAATTATAACTCTTTATATAGTTTTGGGAGGTGAAAAACTGTTAAGAAATATGTGGTAATACACCACAGTATTATAAAAAGTTATTAAATTTCATCCTATGCAAAATACCTCCATTAATCCTTTGGTAACAACAATTTTAATTAAAAATTTACGGGAAAGTAAAATTTTACTTCTTACCGTTAGTTTTCAAGGTAATTTTTTTCCCTCTTGTTTGTTAAATCATTAACGAACGAAAAGAAATGGATTTGAGAATGAATAGAGAAAAATTTCACAATTTTTTTTAAGCGAAGAAATGGAAATATAAATTTAAGTAAATATTTCATCTCCTCGAGTGGGGATCGAACCCACAACCAGTCGGTTTACAGTCACACCTTGTGCCGCTGCGCCACGACCGGCCTCAATCTTGACCAAAGGGATTTAATTAATTGAGCATGAGCTTTTGTTGCTGGATCAAGAAAATTTTTACTTTGATTAACAGAATAATTCTGATAATCAGCTGTAGAAGCAAAAAGAGACATATAAGAACTCAATCAGTCACTTTGTGCATCATCTATAATAATGAACTCTCTTATAATGCTCTTTAATCCTGGTCTGTTCCTGTATCGATCATTCTGAGACAGAAGTTGTTATTGATTCGTTCTATACACCCAAATAAAACCTTTGATTTTGAATAAAGGACTTTACTACAAACATCCCTAACATATTTGCATGCTTTAAATGAGACAGTAAACTGCAAAAGCTAATATAATGAAAACCTTAAAAACCTTACCTTAAAAAAATTATAAAAATATGATATCCATCGTATTGATTTCGTCCTATCCCACTTTTTGCATTTTTAGATCTCTTTGTCAACATTTTTTCCCATGTATTAATACTCATTTTAATTTAACAATCTTCACATTAAAATACATCATTTTAAACTGTTCTGTTCTAAAATAATTGTTTAACACAGCTTGGTTACAAAAATTCAACTTTAACCAGAAAAAAATATTTTCTTACATCGCTGCGTTTTTGATGATTCATTAAAATAGTTTAATTTTTTAAAAAAAAATTATAGAATTCTATTAGACGTTCTTTTTTTGTTATATCTTTGCCACGTCATCATTTTTTCCGCGCGACTTATAGTTTTCCCTCGCGACCTATAATTGACCACACCCTGCACCTGATCCGAATTTTTTAGAGATTTCGTTACCATCTCACAAATGATATCTGAATCCTTCAAAAAGTAAAATGTAAGCATTCCATACTTGGAAGGCTTTTTAATCTTTAATTAGTAAATTTAGAAGATCTGCTATCTATTTCTTCTAATTTTTTTGCTTTTTTTAACAACAGATCTAGATTCAGAAAAAATAATCTATAGTTTAGAAAATAAAAATCAAACAACTCTGTTTTCTTAAAATTCCCTAAACTTTTAAAATATAGCTTAGAGTTCTCTTTCATAATTTTAGTTATTACTTTCTCTTTAATCCAAGTTTTTACTAAATATTGAGATTCATTTTTGTTCGAAATTTTCCTTTGGGATATGATGAGATCATTTTTGTATTTTTCTGCTTACAAATCATTTAAAGAATAGAATTTCCTACATAAATTACTGAAATCATAAAAAATGACAACTTTCTGAATCTTATTTTCTTCTAATCTGATTACAAAGGATCTAATAAAATCAAGAAGTTCATCTATGTCATATCATAAAAAAAAAATGTACTGTAATAATTGTAATGTTGTTGTTTGAGCTTTTTAATTAGCTCTCTAATTTTATCTTCATTGTTCATATTTAAAGCTATTTATTTATAATCAACTAATTTTGACTTAATTAAAAAATGCTTTTTACCTATCAAATGACCTCCTTCTATTCTGTATAGGTTTATATGATAATTGACTTTAAACAACTGAGGGTCATGTACACATATTGGTTGTGACTGTTGATATTCATATTTCTCAGTAGTATTTTCTTCTTTTGTACATAAAGACTTTAGTAATAAAATACAAAAAATCCTCATTCTTTTGATATTGAGGGGTTTATAAAAAGTTAATTGAGATTTTTTAATTTAATTAGGCAGTTAAAGTGTAAATTTTATGAAACTACAAAGCTATTAATAACTGTCATGAAGTGAACAAATTCATGATTTATCTTTTTATTCTCTGTATCTTTTGTTTTTTTGTTTATTTGTTCACTAAATTAATCATTGTTTGTCTGTTTGCGATCAATTTTAATTTATTGAAAACTATAAATAGATACAAAAATACAAGGGGATCTATATATGCCGAACTTTAATAAATGTTTTTCACCTAAACGTGACACTAACTATTTCATAATTTTTTAAGTTAAATAATCATGATCTCTTTTGATTTAATTTATCTAATACTTCTTAATTGATAATACTTATTGTTTTTTCTTATATATCTCTTACGCAAAAGTTTATTTTAAAATATTTTATTGTCATTTTTGTACATTAATAGATCATTAAAGTGAAATTGTTATGTGGCGAATTTATAAACACTGTTTTTAAGAACTAATACTTTATTATACGATTTATAACTAAATTTACGAATATGGTATAAAAGATTTAAGTGATGTCGAGGTTGAGATTTGGTAGTGACTGCCTCGTCGAGCGAGGTCGGGATCTTATAAAGGATCATTTTGGTTTGTGGAAGGGATGTGGGAATATTTATATTTACAATGTCAAAACAACTTAACTAAGTATGGAAGATTACTAAAGACCTAATAAGCTAATTACATGTTTACACCTAAATACTTGTTTACACTTTTAGTCTTATCACTAGGTACTTAATTAATGAGGGTGAGAACTCCAACATAACATCTCCCCCCTTTAAAACAAAGATTGGGCGGGTTTGAATTTGCCCGATCTTTGAGGATGTGACGTTGCGGCGTCTAACGTTGTGGCGTCGTCAGATTCTGAGTCTTCGGAGATGGCAGGGCTCGAAGTAGTGTTCAACGTAGACATCGGGATGGCGACATGAGCTGAAGTACGCTGCCTCCTTTTATCGAAGCAGTTATTGAAAATCTGGATGCATCCGTTGTCATGGTTGTTGTTACGGCGTCGATTAAATTTTCTAGGCAGACATTGAAATAGTTTGAACAGAATATACGCCAACATTGTTATCCCTTCTTTGATTGAGTGTAATGCGTCTGTCGGAACGTGGTTTATGCGTGTTTATAGAAGCTGTCTCGCAGGAACCAGGTAGTTGGCGGTTGGTCTGTAGAAGGATGGCCATTTCACAGATAGGCCTCGCGTTGAAATTGTAGACTGGAAACTTGCAGACCCATCTGGCTGGCGCGAAGATCTTGCATTCGTCGATGGAACTCGTGGATATGTATTGTTGCTTTGTTGGGTTTGTTGCCAAATAAGTTTGCTCGGGAAGGATGGCGGAGTAAAGGGATGAGTTACGATGTGAAATAGGAATAGAATAGAGGTGGTAAAGAGTAAAATGATTAAGTCGGACTAGGGGAAAGTCAAGTATATATGTTATTTTGTTCATAAATATGTATGACGTTAGGGTTGCGGAATCTAATATTTTATGAGTATTCTCAAGTGTGATGGGAAGAACTAAGTTTTTATCACTTCGCACGTGGGAAGACGAGAGTAAAACTTCGTAGAGTCTTTCAACTGATATTATAGAAGGATGTACGGCACCTGATTTTATAAAAAGTATAGATGTGAGGATTTCATCGATGTCAGTTTCTAGGGACATTACACTTTCGAGGATTTGTATAGAAACTGATGAAATTTTTTCAGCAGTTTTGAGATCAAAGATTATTCTATTGGTTTGATTTAAATTATTAGCGATTCTTTCTAGATTTTCATTTAATGTATATTCATCGTATGATAGTTTAAATATTGTTTCATTGAAATTTGTGATAGTTGATGAAACTATTTGAATTTGTTGTTTTAATATATCAGCTTCTTCTATTTCGTGTTTTTCTAAGAGTTGGATACAGTTCTCATAATGAAGGGCGTCTTTAGCGTCTGGTGTGCCAATTAGCCATTTAAGCGCGGTGCCAAAGCCATCAAATAACTCTCGTTTGACTCTTGATTTGGTGTATAAACTCAATTCAGCAAGACGAGTATTTATCTTGTTAATGTTTATTTTTATAAAAGAACTAGTAGTACTTTGAGCAAAAGTTGGGTATTTAGAAATTAATGAAAAGTAGTTATTATTTAAACGTTGAATTGAATCTCGGGATAGGAATAATGGCTCTAAGTTACGATAAATAACGAGTTTCCAAGAGATTTTAAAGGTAAGGGTTCAATAACGTGGTCTCCTACAACTAAGGTTGCAGAGAACCTGAAAAGAGATTGCCTGCCTATGTTGATTGATGCCTAATTATTTCTAGTAGGATTTTGTAAATATAAACCTTAATATATAAGTTTATTTGATAAAAGAGGATGTATATTATAACCTTAATAAAAGAACAAATTGTAAACTAAACTAAGTATTTTGTAAACTATCATCAAGTGGTTGTAAATATGAAACATTATAATTATTAAGTAATATATCGTAATTTTTAATTTTGTTTATTTAGCCAACTTGATGAGGTTGAAGTGAATCATGCATGGGTCGCAGGCGATTTGCATGCACTAGTTGATTTCTGCCCGCTTTTCTTATGACATAATTTTCGTTAAAGCCTTTTCGTATGATTTCATATGGGCCGTCCCATTTGTTATCCAAGTTGTTTGGATTTTGTACTTTCAGCATAACCTTCTCTCCTAACTTGAAATCAGCCACGTTTTTTATATTTTTGTCGTAACGTTCCTTAGCCTTTTCTTTCATGGACTGAATATTTTCTAAAGCTATTTTGCGAGAAATCTTAAGTCGTTCATTTAGGTCATCCAGGTAGTCGTGAGTCGTGTAGTCGTCATTGGTATCTTTCATAGAATATAAAAGACGAGGTTTGAACCCGAATAAAAGCTCATGTGGGGTGTAACCCGTTGATTGATTCAGAGATGTGTTGTGACACATTATTGCAAGTGGAACAATTTGATCCCAGTCTCCTTTGTTTCTTTGATGATACATTCTGATGTGATCACGGAGTGTGGCATGGAACCTTTCTAAAGACCCATTCGTTTGAGGATGATAGGCTGTGCTAAATGTCTGTTTCGTACCGAATAATTTCATCAAATGTTTTAAGACGTTGTTCATGAATTCGCCTCCTTGATCAGAGTGAAACCGTTTTGGAATTCCATAGTGTTGGCAGAATATAAGAAGAGTTTTAGCAACTGTATTCGCTTGTTTGTCGGGGATGGGGTATGCTTGAACAAATCTAGTTAGGTCGTCTTGAAGAGTGAGGATGTATTTATTAGAGTCACCGGTAATATCCGAATATGAAACCAAGTCAATGGTAACGCGTTCAAAAGGTTCAGTTGAAGAAGAAGTAATGACCATAGGTGCTTTAAACGTTTTTCTCTGAATTTTACTACGTTGACAGACATGACAATTTTCGATGTATGATTTTATATTATCGGTCATTCCTTTCCAATAGTATTCTTCTCGGATTTTGCGCGTAGTTTCTACAATGCCTCTATGACCAGAAAGTGGGTCGTCGTGATACGTTTTTAGAATTGTGGGAATTTCGTCTTTGTTGGGATATTTGACTTTGTCTTGGCAAATTGTTATTTCACAGTCATAACAATCTGCTAGGTATGCTGTAATATGAGATTGTTGGTTTCCCATTAGTTTACAAGTGGGATCATTCGTTAGGTCAGGTATGCAGAGTGTTTTGAGGTTGTGTTTTTGTAAGCAAGATAAGAGTATTTTAAAATAGCTCTCACTATTCCAAGGGTCGAAATGTGTCGGTCGTGTTACTCCAAATATAATGTTTTGTTTTTTGTCCGTAACTAATAAATCTGTCTGGTAAAGCTCTTTTGACTTTTCAAGATATGGCATCACATTAGAACAAAGACTTATGGCTTTGTTGAAAGTGTCGTTTTTGTCCGATAGTTGTGCTGATATGGGAATGAGAATATTTTTATGACGTTCGTCTAAGAGGGTGTCAGGTGATGTTTTAAAGTTGGGTGTGTCATAACTATGAGTGGGAATGGAAAGAAAGTGTTCATAGTTAGTTTGCAAGTATTCGTCTGGGTCATTGAAATTGTCTTCACAGTTGTGCGTCAAGTCAATTGCGTTCGTGTGCATTACTGGAGGTCGAGAAAGAGCGTCGGCATTAGTGTTGCTTTTACCAGCTTTGTAAACGATGTTATATTCAAATTCTTCTAGTTTAAGTCTCCAACGAACTAATCTACTGCCCGGGTCTTTAACAGAGAAGAGCCAAGTTAATGGTTTGTGATCTGTTACGATTGTAAACTTTCGTCCAAACAAATAAGGTCTGAAATGCTTTACAGCCCAAACGATTGCGAGTAACTCTCGCTCTATAGTAGAATAGTTACTTTCGGCTTTGTTCAGCGTCCGTGAAGCGTATGCAATTGGCAAATCTTTACCGATATCACCTTGAGACAATACTGCGCCTATTGCATAGACTGAAGCGTCGGTTGTAAGAATGAACTCTTTGCTGAAATCAGGATATTGTAGAATCGGAGGACTTGTTAATAAACGTTTGCATTCATTAAAAGCTTTTTCTTGTGTTTCTCCCCAAACGAAAGGAACGTCTTTCTTGAGTAAGGCTGTCAAAGGTTTTGTGATGTTACTGAAATTAGCGATGAACCTACGGTAATAACCTGTAAGTCCTAAGAAAGCCTTGATATCTTTACATGATTTAGGAGTTGTGAAGTTTTGAACAGCGGTAACTTTATCTGGATTGGGTTTTACGCCTTCGCTCGAAATTATGTGTCCTAGGTAAGCTACTTCATGTCTGAGGAACTCACATTTATCAGGTTGAATTTTGAGATGGAAATTGTTTAATCTGGAAAAGACTTCTCGAAGTTTTTCTTCATGTTCTTGTAGGCTGGATGCAAACACAACAATGTCATCTAGATAGACAAAACAACGTTCGCCTTGGAGGCCGTAAAGAATGTTGTCCATGACTCGTTGAAATGTGGCTGGAGCATTTTTAAGGCCAAATGGCATGCGCAGAAATTCGTAATGACCGTAAGGTGTGCTAAAAGCCGTTTTGGAGACGTCTTTAGAGTCTAGTTCGATTTGGTGAAACCCTGATGCAAGATCTAGAGTTGTAAAATATTTCGAATGACCTAATTTGTCGAGGATATCAGTGATGTTCGGCAAGGGATAGCTATCACCTATTGTTATTTCGTTTAGTTTACGGTAATCTATGACCATACGCCATTTTCGTTTCCCAGAAGCGTCTAATTTCTTTGGTACAATCCAAATGGGGCTTGTCCATGGTGAAGTGCTTGGTCTAATGATTTTTTGTTCTAAAAGTTTTTGTACTTGAGTTTTTACCTCTTGTTCGTGAACTTGTGGGAATCGATAAGTTTTAGCGTGAATGGGTACTTCAGATGTGGTAGGTATATTATGTTTTGTGTGACTCGTAAACGACAGAGGGTCGCCTTTAATATAGAAAATTCCAGGGAATTCGTCAATATTCTTATTTAGGGACTCGTTTTCTTCTGCATTTAAATGATCTCGTCTAATAAGTTTGTGTACTATGTCACGTCGGTCTGTTTTGTTTTTCATGTTTATCGTATTGATATTTACGATCTCATTATCTAGGGCCTCGTTTAGATATAAAGTTGTTCGTACGACGGGCATAATGATTGATTTATCTTCGTTTGTTTTGTTAATGCATGTGATTAGGAATTTATAATCAACTATGTTTACAAGGGCGTTGGGAATTGAAAGTCCGTTTCCGATATCTTGTTTTTCGACAATAGCTGTTCCGCATTGAATATCTTGAGTAGTACATGTAATAACAGTTTCAGTCCTATGCTCTATGAATTGTTTATCGTCTTTAATATTGGTTTTGCTTTCGCCGTTATGGAAAAGTTTATAATGTCGTTTGCCTACGTGCATAGTTTTAGATGCGATGTATATATTTACGTCGGATTTAGACATGAAATCTAAACCTAGAATGCCGTCTGCTTCGATATTTAAATCCGCTATGTAGAATTTATGTTTACGGAAATTGTCTATTGAAACGTTAGCTGTGCCGTAGCTTTGAATAGGACTGTCTTTACCTGCCACACCTACTATCGATACTATATTCGATACATCTAGAGGGTTAGCTCCGAGTTTGTTTTTTTGTAAAACGGATATCGCTGCTCCTGTATCTATTAGTAATGTAATAGGTTCACCGTCTATGTGAAATTTGCAGTAGAGCAGATCTTCCGGTGGAATATTTAATGCCGATATAGAAACGAGTTCAGGCTCAGAAGTTGTGTTAGGTTTTGATTTGGAATTATTGTGGTTCGAATTAGAATTGGATTGAGATTTTGATTTGTTCTTGAACCGGTTTTTGAATTGGGATTTAGACTTGGATTTAGGATTTGATTTGTTAGAGCCGAGAGTTTGGGGCTGGTTACCCTGTTCGTGGGCTAACGAAATCGGTTCAGGAAGTTTATGGCCAAGAGTTTGGGGCTGGTTACCCTGTCCGTAGGCCGTTGAAGATAATTTAGTATTTGCTGAAATTTAAGTAAATATTTCATCTCCTCGAGTGGGGATCGAACCCACAACCAGTCGGTTTACAGTCACACCTTGTGCCGCTGCGCCACGACCGGCCTCAATCTTGACCAAAGGGATTTAATTAATTGAGCATGAGCTTTTGTTGCTGGATCAAGAAAATTTTTACTATGATTAACAGAATAATTCTGATAATCAGCTGTAGAAGCAAAAAGAGACATATAAGAACTCAAATCAGTCACTTGTGCATCATCTATAATAATGAACTCTCTTATAATGCTCTTTAATCCTGGTCTGTTCCTGTATCGATCATTCTGAGACAGAAGTTGTTATTGATTCGTTCTATACACCCAAATAAAACCTTTGATTTTGAATAAAGGACTTTACTACAAACATCCCTAACATATTTGCATGCTTTAAATGAGACAGTAAACTGCAAAAGCTAATATAATGAAAACCTTAAAAACCTTACCTTAAAAAAATTATAAAAATATGATATCCATCGTATTGATTTCGTCCTATCCCACTTTTTGCATTTTTAGATCTCTTTGTCAACATTTTTTCCCATGTATTAATACTCATTTTAATTTAACAATCTTCACATTAAAATACATCATTTTAAACTGTTCTGTTCTAAAATAATTGTTTAACACAGCTTGGTTACAAAAATTCAACTTTAACCAGAAAAAAATATTTTCTTACATCGCTGCGTTTTTGATGATTCATTAAAATAGTTTAATTTTTTAAAAAAAAATTATAGAATTCTATTAGACGTTCTTTTTTGTTTATATCTTTGCCACGTCATCATTTTTTCCGCGCGACTTATAATTTTCCCTCGCGACCTATAATTGACCACACCCTGCACCTGATCCGAATTTTTAGAGATTTCGTTACCATCTCACAAATGATATCTGAATCCTTCAAAAGTAAAATGTAAGCATTCCATACTTGGAAGGCTTTTTAATCTTTAATTAGTAAATTTAGAAGATCTGCTATCTATTTCTTCTAATTTTTTGCTTTTTTTAACAACAGATCTAGATTCAGAAAAAATAATCTATAGTTTAGAAAATAAAAATCAAACAACTCTGTTTTCTTAAAATTCCCTAAACTTTTAAAATATAGCTTAGAGTTCTCTTTCATAATTTTAGTTATTACTTTCTCTTTAATCCAAGTTTTTACTAAATATTGAGATTCATTTTTGTTCGAAATTTTCCTTTGGGATATGATGAGA
>CAKJTV020000086.1:0-14040 GCA_917862395.2 Heliconius sara | reverse complement strand
TTTACGGTGCCTGGAAGAACTTGCAGACGGGGCTGTTTCCGAGAGTTTTCTACGATCTATATGGGCGAGTCGTCTACCCACTAACATCCAGACAGTGATTGCGACGCAAATGAATACGACCTTGAAGGATGTTGCTGAGCTGGCAGATAGAGTGTACGACATTGCACCACCCGTTCCTGTCGTGGCTAGTGTGCAGCCGAGTACAAGTACTGGAAGCGCGATCGATGACATCGCGAGGCGGATGGAGGAACTTACATGTGAGGTAGCGTTACTCCGATCACAGGTACGTGCTCGTTCGCTTTCACGAGATAAAGGTAGACGGGATCGTAGTAGATCACGTCATAGGCCGCACAGTAGCAACGGTCAGTGTTGGTACCATACCCGTTTCCGTGACCGCGCCTTTCAATGCATCCCGCCGTGCACATTCAAGATTTCACTCATCAACTGGCAGGTAGTTCCATATTTACAAAAATTGACCTGGTGAAAGCTTATAATCAGATACCAATTAATCCTGAGGATATATGCAAAACGGCAATCGCGACACCGTTCGGTTTGTTTGAATTTCCGTTCATGACGTTCGGGTTGCGAAACGCTGCTCAGACCTTTCAGCGATTCATAGACGAGGTGCTGAGAGGTCTACCTTTTTGCTATGCGTTCATTGACGATATCTTGGTATATTCGGCGACGAGAGCAGAGCACCTAGAACATCTCCAGCAGTTATTTCAGCGGTTGTCAGCGCTTCAAGAGTTTCCAACCCCGAAAACGGTAAGAGAACTAAGGCGATTTCTGGGTATGTTTAACTTTTACCGTCGTTTTGTACCAGTTGCAGCTAGGGTTCAGGCGCCACTGAACGTTCTGTTGGCAGGGCCAAAGACAAAGCCATCGCAGAGCATAACCTTCACGCAAGAGCAGTCAGAAGCTTTCGATGCGTGTAAGACCAGTCTTGCGGATGGCGTCATGTTAGCACACCCTGAGGCTGACGCAGAGTTGGCTGTTTACACTGACGCTTCGGATAATGCAATCGGCGCAGCGCTCCAGCAGCGTGTAAGCAACACCTGGAAGCCCTTAGCTTTCTTTTCGAGACGCCTGACTGCAGCGCAAAAGAAGTACAGTCCCTACGACCGCGAGCTGCTGGCTATCTTTGAAGCCATTAGGCATTTCAGGCATATGGTAGAAGCCAGACCCTTCGTGGTCTACACCGACCACAAGCCGCTGACGTTTGTGTTTGACCATAATAGAGAGAAGTGTTCGCCCCGCCAGTTCAGGTACCTGGATTATATTTCCCAATTCACCACAGATATACGGTATGTAAAAGGGAACGATAACGTGGTGGCTGACGCATTTTCGAGGATCGAAGCTACGAGTACTGCAGTACCCATAAACCTGCAAGACCTAGCGCGATCTCAGGAGGACGATCCAGAGCTACAGGATCTTCTTGAGAACAAGGTGACGGCGTTAAAGCTGGAGAAGGTCAAAGATCCAATTTTGCAAACCGTCATTATATGTGACGTCTCCAAAAATCCCCGGCCTTACCTGACGGCTTCATTTAGGAAACCTGCATTTGTTGCGCTGCATAATTTGAGTCACCCGGGTGTCAAGGCGACAATCAAATTAGTAACAGAACGTTTTGTGTGGCATGGGGTAAAAAAAGATTGCAAAAACTGGACGAGAGAATGCACTGCCTGCCAGAGAAGCAAAGTCTCTCGTCATACCCACTCTCCACCTTCTTATTTCCCTGTTCCATCTCAAAGATTTTCCCATATTCACCTGGACCTGGTTGGTCCGTTACCTTATTCTTCTGGTTACAGGTACTGCCTCACGGTCATTGATAGATATACGCGATGGCCTGAGGCGTATCCACTTGCTGACATCACCGCCGAGACCTGTGCCCGCGCTCTTGTTGCTGGCTGGGTTTCTCGGTTCGGGTGCCCACAGAGGATAACAACAGACAGGGGCCGCCAGTTCGAGTGCGAGCTCTTTCGCACTCTAACAGCGGTGCTAGGGGTGCAGCACCGCCCCACTACAGCTTACCATCCGGCCTGCAATGGAATGGTGGAACGTCTCCACCGTCAAATGAAGGCGGCCATAATGTGCCACTCAACTTCATCCTGGACAGAGGTTCTGCCTCTGGTGCTGCTGGGCATCCGCAGCGCCTGGAAAGACGATGTAAAAGCGTCGGCGGCGGAACTCGTCTACGGAGAGCCTCTTCGCCTTCCTGGTGAATTTTTCGTCCCCACTTCCGAAGCCGACCACGATGCTACGGATTTCGCCGCACGTCTACGAGTTCATATGGCTAGACTTACACCAAAACCTGCCAGCTGTCACGAAAAAAGGACCTTTTATATTCCGCAGGACCTGGCAACAGCAAAGTATGTTTTCCTTCGTCAAGATGCTGTTAGGCGGTCGCTTGAGCCTCCATATACAGGCCCCTACAAGGTGTTGGAACGCTCGGCGAAGACGGTCAGGCTAGCTTTGCGAGGCAGAGACGTCACAGTGTCCATCGATCGGGTGAAACCTGCCTACCTTGCCGCAGACAGCTCTGTAGATGAACCAAGCAAGTTTTATATTACTTCGCATGGACGAGACGGCATTAGAGCAAAACCAGAATCATCACCACCGGATGACAACAGGGGAAAGAAGACGCGTTCCGGTAGAGTAGTTCGTTTCCCGGACTACTATCGACCTTAGCGAGCTTCGGTCTCAGGGGGGGTGTAGTGTGGCGATCGTTCTCCACACTTTATTGATTTATTTTTCTTTATTAATTTTATATATGCGGACGAAATCCAGGTGCGCGCGCCTAGCGAGCTATACGGCTACGCTTGACCGTACAAGCGACAGCCGATCCTTTGTTCTCGCGGAACCGGTTACCGACGCGATCGGCGGCCGCGCCGCCATCGGGAGCTTACTTGCCGAGCTGCGAGGAGTCAGTACTTTTCTGATTACTCGCGACAACCGCACGCTTGATTTCTTTCCGTGAATATTTATAATTACCATCCTATCGCTATTAATCCTTCCGTAATCTTACCTTCTGTACTTTCTTATTATTCTTTCTTGCTTTCTTGTGCTTTCTTGTTATTCTTACTTGTTTTCTTGTGCTTTCCTTTTTTATAATATATTCGTTATAAAACTACACGTTTTATATTATTTATTCCCTTTGTCTTATTTAGTGTAGCGTAGATTTTCCATATCCTATACGCGCCTTAAGCCAAAATATATATATATATATAATTAGAATATGCATAACACTAGAAAAAAAAATCAACAATTATGATATCATAAAAACAATATTGTCTATGCAATTAAGTTAATTTGTAATTTGTAACCGACATCAACAGTCAACAGTCAACATTACATAGTAATAATAACAAAAACAAGAAACTGTTTCTGTCAAATTAATATACTAAATTAGAGAATAATTAATAAATAGCTAATTTATTTAAATAAATCAAGATTTCATACAAACTACCACAATCATATATAAATAGAATAAACTACATTATTTAAAGTAAGATAGATTGTATATCAAAATATAACTGTAAGCTAAATAAGTAATAAAGCATTTATAATAATATGTATATAGAAAATAAAGAAACAATCAACATAATTTATGAGAAGAGAAAACAAACTACCACAATCAAACATAAATAGAAGAAGCTACATTTTATAAATTAAGATAGATTATAAATCAAAATATAATTATAAGCTAAGTAAGTAGCAAGAAATTTATAATAACATATATATAGAAAACGAAACAATACTCAACAAAATTTATGACAAGTGAATACTTACAAACAGTCCACTGTTTTTACTTTTTCACCACCCTTTTTACCTAATTTGTGAGACCTTGCTATCCACATGGCTGGGATTTGGCAGAATAGTAGTAGATTGGGCTTGTGCCTAAGGGTAGGCCATCAGAGCAGGATGACGGTACAGCATCTACTGCAGCCAAAGAAGTAATACATCTTCGAGATCCATCATCCTGAATAACATATATATTACCATCTTTGGTCCAGCATTTATTAATACCATAACGTTGGCAAGCCAACATAAAAACCTTATGCCTGTCTTTGGTTAAAAATTCTGACATAGTGATGCCAGTTTTCTTGAGGCCAGTTTTTTTTTTATGGAAAAGGACAAGACAAACGAGCGTTCGGGTCACCTGATGGTAACCTGACCACAGCGAGGAGACGTCTCTACGCAAAGCCAAAGTGTCAAGCCTTTCACAGATCATTGGGTCCCCAATGATTCGAATGGATCTCCGTTGTATGCGATCAAATGATTCAAGCTGATACTGGGGAGCACCGGCCCAGAGATGAGAACAGTACTCCATATGAGGCCGAACCTGGGCTCTATATAGGGCCAATCGGTGTTTTGGCGTGAAGTACCGTCTCGCTCTGTTGATGACCCCCAGTTTCTTCGAGGCCAACTTGGCCTTGCTTTCCAAATGATCGCGATACTGGCAGTCACTCGAAACATTAAGGCCCAATAAACTGATACTGGGCGCGGCTGTAAGGGGAGTGTTTTGAAAGACTGGTGATACGATAAATGGGATTTTTTTGTGGTTAACGCGCAAACTTGTGTCTTCAGGGCGTAAAACTGAACTAAGTTCTTTCACCCCATAAGGAAACATTGTCGAGGGACGCCTCAACAGAAGACACAAGTTTATTTCGGCACTGTTCAGCGTTTTCCCGAGAAAGACTTGCTCGGCCGGAATAAACAGCGTCCACCGTGCTGTCATCTGCATAGCAATGAATGCTAGAATTCTCTAACATGTCATTGATATGCAGAAGAAACAGCGTAGGGGACAGCACGCAGCCTTGGGGAACGCCAGCGTTCACGGGCATATGTTTCGAGCAAAAACCGTTGACAGCGACCCTGATGCTGCGCCCAGTGAGAAAGCTAGCGATCCACTTGCATAAATTCGCGGGAAGCCCATAGGATGGAAGTTTAGCCAGGAGCGCCCTATGCCACACTCGATCAAAGGCCTTCGCCATGTCCAAACTAACTGCCAGGCCCTCCCCCTTGCTTTCAATAGCCGCAGCCCAACGGTGGGTTAGGTAAACCAGAAGATCACCGGTTGAGCGACCATGGCGGAAGCTATATTGTCGGTCATTAATCAATCGGTGACCAAGAGCTGGCTATTAATAATGCTCTCCATGACTTTTGAGAGCAAGGAGGTGATAGAAATAGGCCTGTAGTTGGATGGATCGGACCCATCGCCTTTCTTTGGGATCGGGTGGATAAGATCGCTCTTCCATGAGTCTGGGACTACGCCGACTGAGTAGGAGTGCCGAAACAAACGCGTTAGCACCGGTGTCAGCTCAGGAGCACAAGAACGGAGAACTAAGGGAGAGATGCCATCTGGCCCGCTCGACTTGTGGATGTCCAAAGAGGACAGGGCTCGCCTAACAGCTGTTTGGTTAAATTTAACCTCAGGCATTGAGCTCTGCGACCGCGGGATGGTGAGCGGCGTCGTTCCTTGGTCATCCAAAGTCGAGTTTGAGGCAAAGAGAGCGCCCAGGAGATCGGCTTTCTCCTTTGCCGTATGGACCAAGATGTCATTTCCCGTGCGTAATGGCGGAAGCGAAGGCTGGCTAAAGTTGCCAAGTGCCGCCTTTGAGAGCGCCCAGAACTCCCAGAGTTCCGGACGGGTAGCTCTCAAGCTTCTCGCCAATTTTGGCGATATGCTCGGACCTTGATCTGGCTATTTGCCGCTTAAAGAACCTAGAGGCTCGATTATACTTTCTTTTTGAGGTTTTCACCTCCGGATCCTTAGTAACAAGTGCCTCAGCCCAGATTTGATATGCCTCGCGTTTGCTAGAGGCAGCAAGCTTACAAGACGTATCAAACCAAGGCTGTGATTTGCCACCGATTGGCACCACAGTGCTAGAAATATAAAGTTCCAAACCCTGTAGAACCACGTCGGCAACAGCAGCGGCACAGGTACTAGGATCATTAGAAGAGAAGCAAACCTGCCCCCAGGGATAAGATGAGTAAAAAGTACGCATCCCATCCCAATCTGCTGACTTGTAGTGCCAGACGCGACGAGTTGCAGGTGATCTGCAGCTGCTGCGCTTAATGGGCACGACACTCCGTACCAGGCAGTGGCCAGAAGACCCCAAAAGGGCATCGACGACAACCTGGTACTGTTCCGGATGTGAAGTCAGCAGAAGGTCCAATAAAGAGGCATTGTGATTGTCCACGTCCGGGAGTCGCGTAGGCGACTCAACCAATTGGGACAATCCGTTCGCCGTAGCAAGAGCAAATGCAGCCCTCCCCGCGTGGTCGGTGGTGCGTGATCCAAGCTAACTGGCATTGTGCGCATTAAAATCGCCAAGTATCACGACCTCAGCGGAGGGGATCTGTGAGAGCATATCGTCGATAGCCGATTGAGTGCTCCATGAGCCGATCCGTTTCTGCATTACCACTGTGGGACCTGTAAAGGCATGCGTAGACTCGGGCACGATCGTCCGAGTCAACACGGAGCCAGATGGTAGACAGGTCCCGACCTTCAAAATGGGTAAGACGACTGAAACTTAGGACCTCCCTTACGAACACAGCGACCCCGGCATGAGGAATAAAGTAGTTGTTTTAGCAAACCAAATCTTATTTTTAGATGTAACATCTTTGAATTTAATCAGCACAGGCCTAGGCTTATTGTTGTTAATGCGACCCAAACGATGACAGCGACTAAAATGATTTGCATTGATATCGGGCATTCCAAAATGGTCAGAAAATACTTTAGCAGCAACTGAGGCAACATGCTCATTTTTGCTCTCCGGTATACCATGCATCAGGATGATTTTCCTCCTTGACCTCATCTCCAAGGCATCACATTTACTAGTGAGGACCTCTAGCTGTTTATGGAGGCTATCCAGAGCAGTTAAAACAAAAGTTCTGAATGTGTTAAACTGAGCTGCAATACAATATTTGATGTTGTAGGACTCACCACAAGAATGGATGAACTTTGAAGATTTTGCTGGCACTCAGCCATTCCTTTATTAAAAACTTCACTTAATTCATTAATTGTAAGCTTCATTGACTCCATAGTTATTTATTTCTCACAGTGAAAAAGTAAAAAAAAAAGAACTTGATACTTGATTACTTTGTAAGTAAATTGTGCTTTTAATAAAGGATAATATGTATGCTGGTAGGTGGGATGATAATAAGTTCTTTGATTTTCACGATTATTACACATATTAAATGAAACTAATTTAACCGGATTAATCGCGTATATTTAAGATTTTTACATTTTGGAAACTCGACGTTTCGAGCACTTTACAGTAGTCCGTGGTCACGGGTAGACTGAGGTGGCATTCGTCTGTCAGTTGATATAATTATCATATCAAACTACCGCCAGCGATTTCTTAATTGCCTCGCGTACTGCCCTGGATTCCTGCAGAATGAGCTGATAGTATCTTGCCCTCTGGTATGGTGGGTTTGAGACTTCAATGATTTTATGAGTGGGTCCCAGGTGGTAGAAAGTTTCCAGCCATCCTCTCTATTGAAATTAGGATGTTTTTGTATTTCAATAGCCTCACGGATCATCCGAGGAATGAATCTGTTTTCCTTAGCGAGGATTTGAGGATTATCAAACCTAATGTAGTGGCTGGGTTTATCCGCAGTATGCTCACACACAGCTGACTTCGATACATGCCAATTCTTGATATCTGAGATGTGTTCCTTCACCCTAACACCGATGCTTCTCTTTGTTTCACCAATGTATGATAAGCCACAATCACAGTCTAGTTTGTATATACCTGCACTCTGTAAAGGAATATTACTTTTTATTGGTCTCAAGAATTGGCTCACTTTCCTGTTAGGCTTGAATATGGGTTTTATTGAAGCTCTTCTTAAAATGTTGCCAATCCTGTCTGTAACCCCCTTCACATATGGTAGAAATGCCGGCTGTCTCTCTACTGTGGGTGGCTTGTTGATATTCTGAGAACGCTGGCGGGCAACTGGCAGCTTGTTCTGATGAAGAGTATTCTTCACCTGGCGAAGCTCGTCCCCTAGGTGTTCAGCGTCGCAGAGGTGGTGGGCTCTCTGAAACAAAGATTTGCCAACGGTAGATAACTGTGTAGGGTGATAGTGAGATTCACCATTGAGGTATCTATTGGTGTGCGTGGGTTTCCTATATACTGTGTGGCCTATTGTGCCATTGGGATTTCTAATGACTAAAACATCTAGAAAAGCTAGGGAATTATTTGCCTGTAATTCTACTGTAAATTTAATATTGTCGTTAATAGAATTGAGGTGGTTTAAGAATATATAAATACTGTCCGTAGGTAAAATGGTGAAAGTGTCATCTACGTACCGCTTATATATCCTAGGTAGACAGGGTGCAGAGCTAAGAGCCATCTCCTCAAAGTCCTCCATGTATATATCTGCTATTACCGGGGACACAGGCGAACCCATAGCAATGCCATCTATTTGTAAATAGAATTCTTGATTGAACATAAGATATCCAGATGTGAGGCAATGTTCCAAAAGTTCAAGATATTCTATAGGCATATTGTTATCCTCTAGCTTCTTTTTGACAATCTTGATGCAGTCCTTGATGGGAATACTAGTGAACAGTGACTGGACATCAAAACTGACCATGGTTTCATTGTTAGCTAACTAAAGGTCTTTCAGTCCGCTAACAAAATGGTAAGAGTCCCTGACACAAGATGTTGTGTGGCCACGCAGTGGAGAAAGTACTTTGGCGACATGTTGAGCCAGCTTATATGTCGACGTATCGATTTTGCTGACTATTGGTCGAAAAGGTACATCTTATATATATTTAATGTCGAGATGTAATGTTTTCGCGTGTTTTTAAATCTCTCGTGCCTAGTTGTGTAAAACCTCCAAAGTTGTATGGGTTACCAAAAATACACAAAAAAGATGTACCTTTTCGACCAATAGTCAGCCAAATCGATACGCCGACGTATAAGCCGGCTCAACATGTCGCCAAAGTACTTTCTCCACTGCGTGGCCACACAACATCTTATGTCAGGGACTCTTAACATTTTGTTAGCGGACTGAAAGACCTTAAGTTAGCTAACAATGAAACCATGGTCAGTTTTGATGTCCAGTCACTGTTCACTAGTATTCCCATCAAGGACTGCATCAAGATTGTCAAAAAGAAGCTAGAGGATAACAATATGCCTATAGAATATCTTGAACTTTTGGAACATTGCCTCACATCTGGATACCTTATGTTCAATCAAGAATTCTATTTACAAATAGATGGCATTGCTATGGGTTCGCCTGTGTCCCCGGTAATAGCAGATATATACATGGAGGACTTTGAGGAGATGGCTCTTAGCTCTGCACCCTGTCTACCTAGGATATATAAGCGGTACGTAGATGACACTTTCACCATTTTACCTACGGACAGTATTTATATATTCTTAAACCACCTCAATTCTATTAACGACAATATTAAATTTACAGTAGAATTACAGGCAAATAATTCCCTAGCTTTTCTAGATGTTTTAGTCATTAGAGATCCCAATGGCACAATAGGCCACACAGTATATAGGAAACCCACGCACACCAATAGATACCTCAATGGTGAATCTCACCATCACCCTACACAGTTATCTACCGTTGGCAAATCTTTGTTTCAGAGAGCCCACCACCTCTGCGACGCTGAACACCTAGGGGACGAGCTTCGCCAGGTGAAGAATACTCTTCATCAGAACAAGCTGCCAGTTCCCCGCCAGCGTTCTCAGAATACCAACAAGCCACCCACAGTAGAGAGACAGCCTGCATTTCTACCATATGTGAAGGGGGTTACAGACAGGATTGGCAACATTTTAAGAAGAGCTTCAATAAAAACCATATTCAAGCCTAACAGGAAAGTGAGCCAATTCTTGAGACCAATAAAATGTAATATTCCTTTACAGAGTGCAGGTGTATACAAACTAGACTGTGATTGTGGCTTATCATACATTGGTCAAACAAAGAGAAGCATCGGTGTTAGGGTGAAGGAACACATCTCAGATATCAAGAATGGGCATGTATCGAAGTCAGCTGTGTGTGAGTATACTGCGGATAAACCCAGCCACTACATTAGGTTTGATAATCCTCAAATCCTCGCTAAGGAAAACAGATTCATTCCTCGGATGATCCGTGAGGCTATTGAAATACAAAAACATCCTAATTTCAATAGAGAGGATGGCTGGAAACTTCCTACCACCTGGGACCCACTCATAAAATCATTGAAGTCTCAAACCCACCATACCAGAGGGCAAGATACTATCAGCTCATTCTGCAGGAATCCAGGGCAGTACGCGAGGCAATTAAGAAATCGCTGGCGGTAGTTTGATATGATAATTATATCAACTGACAGACGAATGCCACCTCAGTCTATCCGTGACCACGGACTACTGTAAAGTGTTCGAAACGTCGAGTTTCCAAAATGTAAAAATCTTAAATATACGCGATTAATCCGGTTAAATTAGTTTCATTTAATATGTGTAATAATCGTGAAAATCAAAGAACTTATTATGAAATTGAACCTGTCAGTGAAATAAGTATTACTGACTTCAAAAATCCATTTGATAAGTATACATATATTAAAATATATAATATTATAACACATTTATTCCATAATACTAACATTGAAATCCATATTTATCGAAATAAAATATACTATCCAAGTCCTTCTGAAGTATTAAAAATCTTACGCGAAAATCACGACATTCCAGTAGCTGGACACCTCGGTGCCACTAGAATGTTCAATAAAATCCGTGAACAATATTATTGGAAAAATATGCGTAATGAAATAGATAATTATGTCAAGGATTGTACTTCCTGCCAAACTAACAAAGCTCTAAGGAAAATAAATAGAGCCCCAATGCAGATAACCAGTACATCTACTTCCCCTTTCGAGAGACTTTCACTCGACATAGTTGGACCTCTTCCTGATTCTGGCACTGCCAAAGTTAAATATATCTCTTCAGGATGACGATGAATATTCGATAGCATATCCAATTCGTAGTACCACAGCTGAGGAAACCAGCGAGTGCTTGCTTCATTTTATATCCTTATTTGGTATTCCTAGAACTATTCTTACCGATCAAGGTACCAATTTTACTTCCAATATATTCAAAGAAACTTGTAAATTCCTTAAAGTAAAACAATTATGGTCGTCTCCTTACCATCCTCAAACACAAGGCGCCTTAGAGCGTAGTCATTCCACGTTGAAAGAATATCTGAAATCATATATATCTGAAAAATAGGATAATTGGCCTAGATATGTATATACAGCTATGTTAGCTTATAATACAGCAGTCCACTCTACTACTAACTATACTCCATACGAACTATTATTCGGACATAAACCAATATTACCAAATTCCATTTACGAATCTGCTTCAAATGCTACTTACCCGGACTATGTTAGAATGTTACAACATCGTCTTAAATATACTCGTGACAAAGCTGTCGATCATATAAATAAATCCAATGAGTCCTCCAAAGCTTACTATGATAATCATACTCGACCAATTAGTTACCATGCTGGTGACTACGTTTATTTAAAGAATCATCTTCGAATGCGTAAAGCCCTTTCCCCTATTTGGAAAGGACCTTATAAAATAATAAAGGTAAATGGCAGGAATAGCCTAACTCTCTTAATTAATCGACGACATGTCACCCATCACTTTGATGAGGTCAAGTTAGCTCGTCTAAGGTAGTAATAACCTAGTTTAATAAGTATGTTTGTAAATTATATATATATATATATATATATATATATATATATATATATATATATATATATATATTTTATATCCATCCATAATAACACCTAAACAATTATTTACTGAACTTGTAGAAAATTATAGATTTACAGCCGACTACCATCAATTTCCTATAAGTATATCTTTGGAAAATGTTTATATATTAATGAATGTATCCGAAATTGCTTCTTATTATTATAATAATAAAATTAGGGGGTCCAAGATGGAAGGCTTGCTCCCAGCGACCCCTGCCAGCCCTTACGAGGGCTGCAACGTTCCATCCGCCACGTGCATATAGATTCAAAGATATCACTATAGGAACAAGTATCAAAGTGGTGTACCTTGATAAATAGAAAATAGTATTTTCTGTTATTATGAATAAGCATTTTAAAAGAGAGTAATGTTTTTTCTGAATTTACAAAGGATTCAGAATCTGGAGAATTTGACAAGATCTCCTGAACATACGGGTTAGATTCATGTAAGTCTAAGGATGTAGGTATAATTATAATTTTATTTTGACTTTTCAGTATACTATCATTATGGTCCACAATTTTCGTGGTATATTTTACTGTTACAGGGATTTTCAAATATTTTGTATAATTACTAGCTGATTCAGGTAAGTTTTCAATAGACTTATTTTCTACATTAAAATTTGGATTTATATTTTCAAGTTTAGGATATTGAGTATTTGAACTTTGATCATTATTTTCACTTAGTATCTCTGGCATAAGAGATGGGTTAATGTCATCAACTACCATAGGACCCAGAGGATCAGGTAAGTTTTCAGGACTTTGAAGAGAGAAAGGACTAAAGTCAGCTAATTCCGCATTAAAGGGACTGATATCCAATTGACCAAGGTCAATTAAATCATTCTGGGTTGAGTTTTCAGGGTTTTCAGGTAAAACCGAATTTACTGGATAGCGAGAAAGGGCATCAGCAGCTGAATTTAGTTTCCCTTTTCGATATACGATTTCATATTCGAATTCTTGTAACTGAAGACGCCACCGTTGCAATTTGCTACTGGGATCAGTGTGGTTGAAGAGCCACTTTAATGGTCGGTGATCAGTTATGATCACAAACTTTCGACCAAATAGATAAGGTCTGAACGTTTTACAACCCCAAACTATAGCTAAAAGTTCTTTTTCAGTAGTGCTATAGTTGACTTCACACTTATTCAACGTTCTAGATGCATAAGCTATAGGATGATCCTTTCCTACAGGACCTTGAGATAGAATAGCAGATATCGCGTAATTGGATGCATCACACGTTAAATTGAACGGTTTTGTGAAATCGGGGTAAATAAGGACTGGAGCTGTAATTAACTTATCTTTAAGTTTCTCAAAGGCTAACTGTTGTTCATTTGTCCACACAAAAGGAGTATCTTTCTTTAAAAGTAATGTTAACGGCTTAGAGAATTTAGGAAACTCCGGTATGAACCGTCTGTAATACGAAATAAGACCTAGAAGAGATTTAATGTCTTTTGGACATTTCGGAACTGGGAATCCTTGGACTGAACTTATTTTATTTGGATCTGGTTTTAACCCATTTTCGGTAATTACGTGTCCAAGGTAACCGACTTCTTAGCGCATAAATTCGCATTTGTCGGGTTGAAGCTTAAGGTTGAATGATCTTAACTTCTGGAATACCTTTGTTAGGTTCTCAACATGACTTTGCAAGTCATGAGAATAAATGACGATGTCATCCAAGTAAACGAAACATCTTTCACCTTGGAGACCCGTAAGGACATTATTCATTAAACTGTGGCGATCGTTCTCCACACGATTTATTTTTTCTTTATTAATTTTATATATGCGGACGAAATCCAGGTGCGCGCGCCTAGCGAGCTATACGGCTACGCTTGACCGTACAAGCGACAGCCGATCCTTTGTTCTCGCGGAACCGGTTACCGACGCGATCGGCGGCCGCGCCGCCGTCGGGAGCTCACTTGCCGAGCTGCTAAGAGTCAGTACTTTTCTGATTACTCGCGACAACCGCACGCTTGATTTCTTTCCGTGACTATTCATAATTACGTACATCCTATCGCTATTAATCCTTCCGTAATCTTACCTTCTGTACTTTCTTATTATTCTTACTTGCTTTCTTGTGCTTTCTTATTATTCTTACTTGCTTTCTTGTGCTTTCTTATTATTCTTACTTGTTTTCTTGTGCTTTCCTTTTTTATAATATATTCGTTATAAAACTACACGTTTTATATTATTTATTCCCTTTGTCTTATTTAGTGTAGCGTAGATTTTCCTTATCCTATACGCTCCTTATTGGTGACCCGCGTTAAGAGTACGTGTGAAGG
>CAKJTV020000085.1:0-20932 GCA_917862395.2 Heliconius sara | reverse complement strand
AGGTTAAAAGATACCTACGAGTACGATCTGTTAGGCAAGTACACTATATAGCTCAGAAAATCTACACTCTTGAATTTCAAAACCTTTAATTTGTAATCCAAGAAAATATTCTTTCGTCCAAATAAATAAAAGTACTGATTCCACTCATAGGATATCTTTCTCCGAAAGTTTTTTTTTACCATAAATTGTGTTTTCAAAGGATTTACACGTTCTGCATAGATTAAGGGTATTGTGATTAAGCATATTTTATAGTATAAAATCTAAAGGCATAAATATTTTCAAATATATAAATACTTAACAAGGGGAAAGCTAGTCGTTAAATTCTTTTACAGATAAAGTTATTTCGAACAAAAGGTTTACCCAGTAAAATCTCTTGATACTTAAGTGGAGTAAAGTACAAGTTACCGTAAAAATCTTTGAAGATTTAAATTAACTTAAGTACACAAAAGCAATAAATTTGTCTATACAGTTTCAAGTTTTCTTATTTTTCTGCCGATTCCAAAAAATTAATAGAAAAAACATATTGTGTAGAAATAGAATTAGTAAAGTTAAAACTTCAATTAAAATAATATTGTATTTTTTTATAAAATGTCACAAGGTGTAGAACCCCCTGCCCTCTTTATCAGTGTTGCGCAAACTATGAAGGTCACGATCTCTTTTTAGTCGTGAGAATTTTTCCGGGGGTCGTAGAAAAATTTTAAACAATTTATTTAAATTTTTTTTCTTGGTCAATTAATTATCTTTTTTTACAAAATTATTTATAGACAGTTGGACAAAAATTATTCTCGTCCATGAGCAAAAAACACCTACATTGAAAATTTTAGCTCCCTCTTTATTGGTCAGAAAAAGCAGAAAAAAAAATTGTAGAGCCAACGAAAATTTATGTAGAAGACCGACATAATCTCAAGGGATGCGTCCAATTAACAGTATTAAGCATATGCTTATTAATCATTCTTTAAACTTTGTTAATCCAAATGATCCTGATGTTCACACCAAGTCGATCGAAGATTTATAGTTATTTTTGAAAAGGCATATTCGCTCTACAAATGGTATTGTGGTATTAATCCACATTTATTTTATTTTGTACTAGCGGCCCGCTCGCGGCTTCGCCCGCTTAAACCACAGAATTATTTGCTTAATACGAAATAAAATTATGTTCGTGTTTTAATATACCTATAATGTATGTTTGCAACTCCCATAAGAGAGATGCAATAGTCAATATATTAATTTCTTTAAACTTTTGCCTTAAGGAGTCTTTAGGACCTAAGTTATAGTTATAGCTATAGTTATAGTAATATCGCTACTTACAATAAAATCCTAACTCATCGATGTCTGTACATGGAAGATATATTAGAAAAATTATTATTACGGACATTTAACAATGTAATATTACCTGTTCAGTTTGTCTGTTGATCTGTGCGTTCAGGGTAATCTCAGAAAGGGCTTAACCGATTTAAATAACTTCACCTAACTTTGTGCCCCTGCGCCGCGATGGCCTTCAATATTAATACAGAATGGAAGCGTCAGCGCTCCTTTTACGGGGGCAATATATAGGATAAAATATTTTAAGCCCATACCTAAAGAAATTAATCAAGATACCTCAACAGTTTAGACGTAGATTTTTTTTGTCATTTCACGATGTTTATCCATAACTATATTTCGTGTGACGCAGTTACGCATAGATACCAATAACGTTAACACATACTACTACAAAAGTATTACTAAAGGTTAAGCAACTTTGAACTTTGAATTCGAAGAAGTAAACAACCTCCTTTTTATGCATTAGTTTGTTCAGCTACTGTTGATACAATATTTTTATCATTATATCCAATAACTTATGTGCTACTATCCTATAAAATCACTTATATTTTAAAATCCACTAAAATATAATTTATCCACAATTTTATAAACTTAAAAACTTATTAATAAATATTGCAATGTTTACTTCATGTGGCTGACATTTTGACAAGCTTATTGACACCTGGTTTGTCAATGGCCAGAGCTGTCTATTGCAGGTTGTGCCATATGTCACAATATTTGTGTCTATAGAATAGAATAGAATAGAAAATACTTTATTGCACACAGAATACAAACGAAATATAAAATACAGATAGTATATATGTTTATAAAATGTATGCAAAGGCGGCCTTATTGCTTCAAGCAATCTCTTACAGGCAACCCTTGGTAAATAAAGGACTAAATTTTATGAAATGGGAATAACGTTATATAGTGCACAATTTGACTTAATAAAATACAATAATAAAATACAAATGAATAATATACATATATACACATCGTATACTACATTAAAAAAAAAAAAAAATAAATAAAAATAATCGATTTAATATTATATCTAAATATAATCCTATATAGTTATATATAATAAATTAATATACATATATACATACATAAATGACTAAAGATAAACTACAGTTATAAGTTCAGAAGATACTCTTTTAGACGATTTCTAAAAATATAAAGAGATTTAGAATGTCGTATTACAGAAGGAAGTTCATTCCAAAGAATCGCAGATTTCACAGTAAAGGAACTGGAATAGAATTGGGTATGACAAGTAGGTAATTTAAAAAGATTATCACTCCTGGACCTAAGTTCTAGGCGTGAGGTAGAATCCGAACCAAGAAAGCAGAAACGATCTCTTAAATAAGCGGGAGAGAGAGGATTATAAAGAATAGAGTAGAGGAGGATAAGCATCCGGAAGTTACGCCGATGTCTGATAGGAAGCCATCCAAGCTGACGACGATGGTCTGAGACATGATCAAATTTACGAAGACCATAGATAAATCGAATACATAAGTTTTGTAACCGCTCTAGTTTATTTAATTGTTCCTCAAGTGTTGCTGTTTTTAACGTTTCTTTTCCTACATTTTGAACTTAGTTGTATTTTACCTGTTTTTTGTGTTTTATTTATTTACTTTTATTTTCTTTGTATGTGAGTGTTTTATTTTTCTTTACTGTAAAATGAATGCTGGCAGGCGTGGGTTGCAAGCTTAAAAATTTTATTATTATTTTGCTGAATTCATTATTTATAGTTATATTCTATAATTATTTTTATCGCGAATATTTATTTTGTTTGTCCATATATATATATATATATATATATATAATATTATATAGCTATTATTATTACTACCATTGTCTTTTTGCATAAATATATATTTTATTTAATATAATTTTTAAATATTTGTACATTTTTATTTTTATTATTATTATTATTATTTTTATTCTACTTTATAGTCTCGGTAAATTCATACCGGTAGATTGACAGTCACGGACCTGAGTCAAGTGAAAGTCAAAAAATAAATAAATAAACACACATACATACATATATACATACATATATATATACATATACAAACACACACACAAACACATATATATATATATATACATATACATGAAGAATTAACTATCTGTGATGCTTAAAAAATTTCTAACGATCCTGCACGTGTTTAAAATCGCTGCTTTTTGTAGAAGGGCATAAGTATATGGGAGCAAATCTAATGTTTTAATGGATTGGTGAAGATTTTTAGGAATGACACCTGTGGTAGAAATAACTACTGGTACTATTGTTACTTTCTTTAATTTCCACATTCTGATGATCTCGTCTTTTAATTCTTGATATTTAGTGAGTTTTTCTGAAAAAGTGTTTTGTATATTATGAGAATTAGGTATGGCGACGTCTATAATTTGTGCAGTTTTATTAATTTTATCTATGAATGTGATGTCCGGCCTATTGTATGGTACAGTTTTATCAGTCAAAATGGCTCTGTCAAAATATAACTTATAAAATTTGTTTTCCAATATAGATTCTGGGGTATATTTGTAATATGGTACTGGTAATGCAGAACTAAGTTTGTATTTTATTGCTAATTTCTGATGAATTATATGTGAAACTTGATCGTGCCGGTGCTTGTAATCAGTCTGAGCGATTGATATACAAGCGCCGGTTATATGTTGTATCGTTTCGGGAGCCCTATTGCATCGTCTACATAAATCGGTGTCTAAATTAGATTTTTTTATAATATATTTTTGGTAGTTTTTTGTTTCTATCACCTGGTCTTGGATCGCCAACATAAACCCTTCAGTTTCAGGGAAGAGTTCACCACGTCTAAGCCATTCGTTCGACGCTGTCTTGTCGACGTAATTCTGACTTAGTTCACTAAAATGTCTTCCATGAAGAGATTTCTGGGCCCATTCTTGAATTTTAGTGCGTTTTTCAGCGAGCGGATCAATTTCTATTAAATTCTTGTCTTTAAGATTTAGTGTGCTCATTATTATTATTATTATTATTTTTACTTAAATATAGTATTATTATATTACACAATGCTCGGCAACTCTATTTCAAGTAGCGACACCTCGGATGATGATTTATTTTTTCAAGGTACATCTTTGTCACCCGATAGTAGTTTTTACAGCACTTCTCTTCCACTCAATATTATATTAGACACGACGTTTAACTCTAACAAACAATTCAATGTGGTTCATATTAACGCACAAAGCATTCCTGCACACTATCCCGACCTTTTAGCTTCCTTTGACGTAAAGAACGTTCATGCGGTCTTAGTCTCCGAAACTTTCCTTAAGCCATGTTTACCATCTACATCCTATGCAATACCTGGGTTCCATTTAATCCGAAATGATCGTACAGGGAAAGGCGGTGGTGGAGTTGCAATCTATCTACGTAGTCACATACCATTTTCTATTCTTGATAAGTCTCCTACACTCTACTCAAATACTTCTGAACATATTTTTATTGAAGTTATTTTCGGTACTTTAAAGCTTCTATTAGGAGTATTTTACAGTCCGTCTTTGCATATTAATTATTTTGAGACATTTGAAAATTTGTTAGAAAAGTATGTACCGAATGTAGATCATACCGTTATTATGGGCGATTTTAATACCTGTATAATTAAAAATGACTCGCGAGCTAAACGGCTCACAAATATCATTAATAGTGCAAACCTTAACCTCCTACCTACAAATGCTACCCATTTTTCCCCAAACACCAATCCCTCACAACTGGATTTAATGATCGTTTCCTCCCAAGAACGTGTCGCCACTTTTGGTCAACTTTGTGCAGAAGCGTTTTCCTACCATGATCTCATATATTTATCATATAAAATTCGCACGTCAAAAATTAAACCTACGGTTATTATGCGCAGAAGTTTTAAAAATTTTGACAATGAGAGTTTCATGAAAAGTTTAGGCCAGATACATTGGGATAGTGTATTTAACGCTCCAAATACCAATGACAAGATTAATATATTTAACTCTCTTTTAATTGAGCTGTTTGATGTATATGCTCCACTTAGGCCTGTTAAACTAAAACATCTCCCCGCTCCATTGCTTACTGACGACATTAAAAAACTCATGGCTAAGAGAAACTCTGCTAAGTCTAAATATAAAAGAAATCCAACTGATGAAAACCTAATTAGGTTCAAAACACTACGGAACCGATGCAGTAAGACTTGCAGAGATGCCCAACGTAAATTTATTCATTCCAATATAGAAAATAATAGTCCTGCTAAAGTGTGGAAATTTTTAGATGCAATGGGTATTGGACGCTCACGGAAAGCTGTTAAGATAAGCGAAAAAATAGATCTCGACGATATGAACAAACACTTTACAAATGTTAACATATTGAAGCAGAATGTCAAAACTGACGCTATCAATTCTATTTCCACTACATCCTGTCCCTCTCCCTTTTATTTCTCTACTGTTTCCACTGAGGATGTGAAGAAGCATGTGCTAGCCATTAAATCTGATGCTACTGGTAGTGATCAAATTGGTCGAAAAATGATCCTCTTATCTCTTATTCCTATACTTCCAGTCCTTTGCCACATTTTTAATCATTCCCTTTCCACAAATACTTACCCCAATGCATGGCGTCATGCAATAGTTATTCCTATTCCCAAAGTACCTAATCCTATATCCTTTGCTGACTATCGCCCTATCTCAATTCTTCCGTTCCTATCCAAAGTGTTAGAGCGTATAGTCCATAATCAACTCTCATCTTTTTTATCTTTAAACAAAATCCTGTCCCCCTTCCAGTCCGGATTCCGCCCTGGACATAGCACAGTAACTGCTCTAAATAAACTTAATGATGACATCAGGTTGGGTATTGATAATCAACAGGTTACTATTCTTGCTCTTCTGGATTTTTCTAATGCTTTTAACACCGTTGATTTTGATATCCTCTTGGCAGTTCTCAAATCTATTAATGTATCCTCCGAGGCTACTGAATGGTTTTACTCTTACCTACATGAGCGCGAACAGAGTATCAATATTAACGACAAACGTTCATCTGTGTGTCGTCTTAGCGCTGGTGTTCCTCAGGGCGGAGTACTCTCTCCACTCCTTTTCTCCATATTTTTCAATTCCATTACTAAGCTTCTATCCCTTTCCTTTCACTTATACGCTGATGACTTGCAGATTTATGTGACTACGGACGTGAATGACATTGTTAAGGCGATTGGGCTAATTAATTTTAATCTGCATACCATTAGTACTTGGAGCAAGTCATTTGGCCTGTCTGTAAATCCTAAAAAGTCTCAAGTGTGTATCCTTGGTAATCCTAAACAATTGGCTAAATTAAATTTACCTTCTCTTCCTCCCATTATCTTCGACTATTGTAAGTTAGAGTATAGCAATACAGTCAAAAATCTAGGTATAAAAGTGGACAGCGCTCTTTCCTGGGCTCCTCATATCTGTGACCTGAGCCGCAAGGTATACTGCATCATAGGTAGGCTCAAGAGATGGAAGTATCTGTTACCAACCCAAACCAAAATATCACTGGCACATTCACTCTTGCTGCCTATTTTGGACTATGCTGACACTTGTTATCTGGATTTATCACAACAGTTGCTCAATAAGCTCGAACGTCTACAAAATATATTTATTAGGTTCATTTTTGGGCTAAAGAAATTTGATCACATCAGTCAGCATCGCGTTAGGCTGCAGTGGCTTACTATAAAAGATCGACGGAATCTCCACACTGTCACGCTCCTCTATTCTATCCTTTTCCATCCTGATACTCCTTTCTACCTTAAGGAGCGCTTTTCCTTCCTAGGCTCCAATTCCCGTCTTCCCCTCAGCCTCCGCTCGAAAAGTGACAACGTCCTAGAAATACCATTGTGCCGTACCCACTGTTACAGTAAGTCATTTACGGTTGAAGCTGTAAAATTATGGAATGCGTTACCACGAGAAATTAGGCAATCTACTTCTATAAACATTTTTAAAATAAGAGTAAAAAAATATTATCTCCAGAAAAATAATATATAATATGTGCTAATATATCTACCCTTATTTTTAATAATTAATTATATTATTTATTTATTTTCTATAATCAGTCTATATATAAGAACCTGTATGTATGTGTGTATAAATATTTATTTATCTATTATATATTTATTTATATATGTATTTAGGTATTTATTTATATGTATGTTACATAGTTATGAACGGTGTAACAGGTGGAACAATTATTTTACGTAAAAACGAGCGTCCGTCTGATAGACGGCCGATCGCAACAAAAATGATGAATAAGGAGATCGGGTGGACGACGGTGGGAAAGGAATTTTTCCCATTCGCGTTGTTTTCCTCTAACATTGAGGATAGTACTTTATAAGTTAGAATTAATTTTTTAATGTATAATTTAAACTAAATAAATTAAATATATTTAAAAATCGTATTTTGCTAAACCTCTAACTGCAACCAACGTAACTGGCGCAGTCGGTAGGATAGCCGAAATAGAAGTCACTGAATTGATCAAGGACATCGGCTATCTCGAAACTACATCGTGGTGCAGTGGTGGAGGCGTATCAAGACATAGATACAAAAGAGGTACGATTTTTTTAAAGTACTTTAGAATTTTTCTGGAGTTGCTTTCCTTTTATTCCTAAGTTAGTCCTAATAATTATCCAAAATTTTCTATCCACGGCATTCTCAGACCTCTAGTTACTACAAGACAAAAAATTTTAGATTCTATTAGAAATATTAATTATAGTGATAATATAGATATCAGTAATTTAGGCAATATGGCAGATTTAGAAGATATATATAAAGCTCTCCGTTTGATTCCCGAATTCGACGGAAATCCGAATATTTTAACACGATTTATAAGAATTTGCGATGCATTAGTTAATCAATTTATATCTGATCAGCCGGGTGAACAATTGAAAAATTTAGCGTTAATTAATGGAATTTTAAATAAAGTATCCGGGCCCGCCGCCCGCATGATCAATTCAAACGGGATACCTGAAAGTTGGGCTGGTATTCGTAGCTCATTAATTAATAATTTTGCGGATCACCGTGATGAGACCTCTCTTTATAACGATTTAGCCCTATTAACACAAGGTTCGAATTCTCCCCAAGAATTCTATGAAAAATGTCAAAATTTATTTAGTACGATCATGACGTACGTCACTTTGCATGAAACTATTGAAAGCACTATAGAATCTAAGAGATCTCTATATAAAAAATTAACTTTAAAATCGTTTTTGCGTGGACTTCGAGATCCAATAGGCTCTAGAATACGTTGCATGCAACCTGACACTATTGAAAAAGCATTAGAATTTGTTCATGAAGAGATGAACACGTTATATTTACAGCAGCGAAACGAAAATGTTCCCGATAGGCGATCGCAGACTCACCATCAGGTAAGTGAGTTTCCCAAATTCCACTATGGCCATATGCCACGGCCAATATCGATGCCAGTTTCACGACCTTTTTATAATGGACTAAATTCTAATAATACCCCGGGGCCATCTCGACAAATTTTTGCTCAGCAACAGCCAGTACCATTGTGGAGAATGCAGAGACCTGAATTACGTGGCCCTACTAGAACGCAACAGATATTTAGTGCCCCGCCACCTAATTATAGATTCCACAGTAACAATTTCACTCAAAAAAGTAATAATTCCCCACAGCCAATGAGCGGTGTAAGCCATTATATATCTAAGCCGACACCTAACCGTCAACCTTGGGATTGGTCTAAAATGGGCAATCCGCCACCAACCAATTATTTTAAAAGTAGGGAAATAAATTATAACGATTTTTACGAACCAAATGAATATTTCCAAGACGAATATTATTCTGGTTATCCTCACTTTGCTGACCAATACGACTATCATGAACCACCTCGATGCTCAGAGGTTTATGAAAAAGAAGATATAAAACACATGGATAACCTTGATTCCACTCACTCTCTCTCAAAATTTTCAGGGGGATCCCAAATCAGACGTCTTAAAATAGAAATAAATTTACAGACCCAACGACACTTACCGTACATTAATATAGAGAACCCACCTCTTAGATTATTAATTGATACAGGAGCAAATCAATCTTTTATTAGTCCTGAAGCTGTGCAGCGATTTTTCCCACATATTTTATGCAATTACGATCCATTTGAGGTAACAAATATTCACGCTACAACTCGTAATGATTTTTCTATAACCATACCATGTTTTAGTGAATTTAATGAATCTGATTATATAACGTTATTTATATATAAATTTCATGAATTTTTTGATGGCCTTATAGGACTAGATTTGCTTGAAAAATTTGAATCCAATATAGATTTGAAAAATAAAATTCTGAAAACGCGTAATGCTCAAAATACTTTGTCAATGTATGATTCAAGAAACTATAATTTGTATGAAATTATAATTCCGGCCAATTCTTCTAAGTTGGTCAGAGTGCCTATAAACCATTCTGAAGGCGATGTTTGGATTTCTGAACAGAATATTTCTAATTGCATCGTTAATAATTGCGTCACTACAGTTTCAAATAACCGAGGTATTCTAGAAGTAACAAATCCCACACGTCATGACTTAGTTTTTTCTATGGACCGACCGGTTACTGCCGAATTGCTCAACGTTCAGTGTATGCGTACAGAACAATCATCTGATCGCGTCAAGGACGTGCTGTCGCGTTTGCGTACTGACCATTTAAATGCTGAAGAACGTGCAAATTTAAAGTCATTATGTACACAATATGCCGATATATTTTACATTGACGGAGAACCCCTTACCTTTACGAATAAAATAAAACATACCATTACAACTACTGATGAGCAACCGGTTTATACAAAAAGTTACAGATATCCATATATTCATAGAGAGGAGGTACAAGATCAGATATCAAAAATGTTAGAGCAATAGACCAATTGGATGAAAAACATTACATCTTAAGCTTCCCAAATCCAACAAAAGTGAAAATGTTCTGTGCTCATGAAATATATAAAACGATGCAAGGGAGTTTTCTTGTAACCATACCAGTTAACTGCAATGTCAAGACACCAACTTTTACCATTGAAAATTCTAATGACCATGTGAAAGGATATGCCATTAATATAATAGAACTGCCTTTAACCCCAGGTCAAAGAGATACAAAAACATCAGCAATAGTATTAAACTCTATTAACCTCCAGAAACTTCACTCAATTAGTTCAAGATTAGCCCTGCAGACACCAGTTGAATTAAATAAAGTCAACGACAGTATAATATATCATACCACGATTCCAATTTACTTAATACTAATTATAGCAAGTTTACTTGGTATTGGAATTGCTTATAAACGATTTTGGCTCCAAATCTCAAAAAATACTAAGCCTCACGAAGCAACAGACAAAAGTAATGAACAAGAAATGGACACTGCAATTAACCCCCATGAAGTTATAGTTGATATCAACAAAATCTCAGCAACTTTTCCCTCTCAAGAATAGTTGCTGTTCTGCGGAGGGAGATGTTACATAGTTATGAACGGTGTAACAGGTGGAACAATTATTTTACGTAAAAACGAGCGTCCGTCTGATAGACGGCCGATCGCAACAAAAATGATGAATAAGGAGATCGGGTGGACGACGGTGGGAAAGGAATTTTTCCCATTCGCGTTGTTTTCCTCTAACATTGAGGATAGTACTTTATAAGTTAGAATTAATTTTTTAATGTATAATTTAAACTAAATAAATTAAATATATTTAAAAATCGTATTTTGCTAAACCTCTAACTGCAACCAACGTAACTTGTATGTATTTATTTATTTGTTTGTTTATTTATTTAAGATATAACATCTTGCGTCGCTTTGCACCGCTTTATGCCCGCACTTTTAATTATATCCTTCCGGAATCTGGTTGCCTGGAAGAGATCACTTGTAGTGATAAGGCCGCCTTTGTGCATTTTATTTTATGAAATTGCTCTTTTGTATCTTTTGAAGTGTGCAATAAAGACTTTTATTATTATTATTATTATTGAACTTTGTCGCCAATACCTACGACTCGATTTAGGAATGAGGCGTATGCGGCGGTTTCCCTTTGATAGGCTTATGCCTGTTTGCGTGTTTAATGACAAATAGCGTTTTATTTTAATATCAACGATAATATATAATTTATTTTGTATGAAAAATAACTTTTTCACTTTTGGGATTTTTTTTTATTGTATTAGGCTTTTATAGAGTAATTAACTATGGTTTCATTTAAAGTGGTGCTGACAAAAACACTAATTGAGCATATTTAATATTTATAGTGATTTTTTAGTGAATAGAACTAATAGTTATTACAATACTTGCGAAGAAAGCATATTTTAGACATTTTTTAAATTCTTATACCTTTTGAAAAACTACCAACGTTCTTATCGTTAATAATTTTTTTTTTCAAATTAAAAAAATTATTATATAGGGGGTCCAAGATGGAAGGCTTGCTCGCAGCGACCCCTGCTAGCCCTTACGAGGGCTGCAACGTTCCATCCGCCACGTGCACCTCGAGAGAGCGCACTGATAGGGCGTCCCCCCAAGGCGACGCGCACCAGTGCGTCCCCGCTGGTGTGTCAAGTGGCGACGAATGCGGCGTTGGGGACCGCCACCCAACACGCCATGTCCGGAACGGCGGGAGGTGGAGGACGGAGCTACAAATAGCTACGTGGAATGTAAGAGGAGGGATGGAAGAAAAGATGAATGAACTATTAGATGTGATGGATGATAGAGATTTAGATGTCGTTTGTGTGACTGAGACCAAGCGAAAGGGCAATGATACAACTGATTTGCCGGGCAGTCGGGTCGCTTTCTGGGCTGGCGTATCAGAGAGCGAGCGGGGCTGTCAAGGTGTAGGTGTATTATTGTCCTCTCGATTGGTTAGTGCAGCGGTTGAATACAAGGCGATCAACCCGAGACTGCTCTGGGTTCGCTTCAAGCTGGGGTTAACAAGAGTATTCTTGTTAGTGGCGTATGCGCCAGTATCCTCAGCTCCATTAGGCGAACTCGAGGAGTTTTGGGAGAGTGTCAGGGATGTTCTAGGTAGCGTTAGAGGGAATGAAAAATTAATAATATGTGGCGATTTGAACGGATGGGTCGGAACTGCGCGAAGCGGTTACGAGGGAGTGCTAGGTCAGTATGGTGACAAGAGAATAAATGAGGCTGGAAAGCTTATATTGGAAATTTGCAAGGAAAGGAATTTGTTTGTGGCAAACACTATGTTTGACCACAAACAAATTCACATGTATACATGGGAGCGAACGGAAGGGAAAAGTATGATTGACTTATTCCTAGTGGATCAGCGTATTCGAAGCCAAGTCATGGACACACGAGTGTTTAGGGGTTCTGATCTGGGAACAGACCACTATCTAGTAGTTGCTAGAATAAGGGGTCTGTTCACGGGCTGGCGCAGCTACACGAGGTGTCCAGACTTGGAGTCGAATTATCGCATAAGAAGCTGGAAGCTTCAAGATCCACCAACTAGAAAGGAATATCAAGAAAGAGTTTCCAAAAGGCTAGACAGCAGTGAATCTGGAAATGGAAATATTGAAGTATGCTGGCAGAACCTTAGGGATTGTATGAAGGAAGCAGCGATAGAGGTATGTGGTAAAGGTAAAAGGGGCTTTAGCAAAAAGCGTGATGAATGGTGGGATGATGAAGTGCAAGATGCTGTAGAAAGAAAGAAGAAGGCATGGCAGGATTATAAAGCCTCTGGTAAGGATAAAAGTATGAGAGAGATAAAAAAGAAAGAGTATAAGCTGCAAAAGCACCAAACGAAAGTACTGATAAAGATGAAGCGCGAAAAGGCAGAGAATGAAAGAGATGAGAGGTTAGCGAACAACTTCAGGGAAAACACGAAGCTTTTCTGGCGAGAAGTTAGTGTTTCTCGAGGTTGCTCGCTGACTTGTAGAATGAAAGGCGTGCTTTCGAAGGACGGTGAAATTCTAACAGAAAAACCACACGTTTTGCAGCGATGGGCGGAATTTTACAAGGAGATGTATGAATGTGATGACGCCTCAGTCTCAAGTAGCAGCGAAACGCTGAGTCTTGATGTAGCTGATGGCGAAATCAGTGTAAAAGAAGTTGAGTGTGCAATACGAAGTCTGAAATGTGGTAAGTCAGCGGGAGCAGATGGAGTTACTGCCGAGATGATCAAATATGGTGGGCCACGCGTCTTGGACTTGTTCTGGTTTTTGTGCAATTTATGCTGGAAATCAGGGGAGGTCCCAGACGATTGGCGAGGTGCGGTCATCGTGCCTTTGTATAAAGGCAAAGGTTCACAGATAGACTGCGCAAACCATAGGGCTATCAGTTTGATTAGTTTAGGTAGTAAAGTTTATGCTAAAGTTTTAGCGAGAAGAATGCAAGAGAGATATGAAAGGCTGTTATGGGAGGCCCAAGGAGGCTTTAGACCTGGAAGAGGGCGTATGGATCAGATCTTTTCCCTCCGCATGATCACGGAAAAATTTTTGGCCGTTAACCAAAAAGTTTTCTGTGCTTTTGTGGACTTGGAAAAGGCGTTTGATAGAGTTGTCAGAGCGAAATTATGGGAGATACTACCCCGGTACAATGTGAGTGGACCCTTGTTGCAGGCTGTAAAGTCTCTTTATAGAGACCACTCAGCCTGCGTGCGAGTAGGAGCTGGCATGTCGCCCTGGTTTGACATCCGATCGGGTGTTAAACAGGGTTGCGCCATGTCAGCTTGGTTGTTCAATTTGTATTTGGATAGCTGTCTCCAAGGAGTGAAACAAAGTGATATAGGAGTGAAAGTAGGTGACCTGAATGTGAATTGCCTGCTGTACGCAGATGATGCAGTGCTCATTGCATCATCAGAGTGCGAGTTGCAGGCATTGGTCACCACTCTGCAAGAAGAGTGTGAATATAATGGTCTAAGTCTCAATGCGAATAAGACAAAGGTTCTGATTTTTGAACGAGATGAAGAAAGGACGGAATGCAAGATCAGTGTAAATGATAAGATATTAGAGCAGGTGAATGAAGTGGTATATTTGGGAAGTATGTTCAGTAGAGATGGAAGATACGAGATGGATGTGGAAAGGCGTATTGCTGCCGGTAACAAGGTTAACGGAGCCTTGGCTGCATTGATGAGACGGCGAAACGTCAGCACAGCTGCGCGTTTGGCCGTACACAATGCAGTTTTGGTACCGACCCTGTTATACGGCAGCGAAACGTGGGTATTACAGAAGAAGAATGAAAGATGAATGCTGTGGAGATGCGATCTCTTCGTAGGATATGCGGAGTCAGCCTAGCTGATCGAATCCGCAATGAAGAGGTACACAGAATGGCAGGTACCAGCGAGGATGTCACGGTGAGAATGAAGAAGAACGTGCTCAGCTGGTTTGGGCACGTCGAACGAATGAGCGAGGAAAGAATGGCAAAAAAGATTTATGATGGAAAAGTGAGTGGTAAGAGAGGTAGGGGGAGACCTCGGTTGACCTTCGAAAACACAGTATCAAAGATACTGGAGGAAGGTCACGTAAAAAGCATGAGGATCCCCCGGAGGGCATGTATGAAGAGGTTGATGACAGTGGACGAGGCGAAAGAGGTATGTAGAGACCGTAGCGTTTGGCGCTCCGTTCTCTCTGACTACCCCGCTAGGGATAAAGCGTGAAGTTAAGTTAAGTTAAGTTAAGTTAAAAAATTATCTAAGTTTTTCATCATAATGGCACGAAAATATTTAAAATGTTCAAAATTAAAAGTTCAAAAATGTTGATTGAAAATAATTATACTGCAGGAGGATACCTTTATATGTACTGTTTTTTTATGATATAATGTAGAATAATATATTCTATAGAGGAATCACAGATTCCTCTTCACACTTTTTATTCTTTAACTATACGTAAATATATATTTTAGAGGTTACTCTGTACTAAGATGGCAGCTCTGTTCCCGCATTTACGTCCCACATATATAGAAATATAAATCATTGGAAAGAAAAGCAGGAACGCAATTTTATTGCATTTACGGAACGTCTCGCGTCGTCTTAAGCAATGTTGGGAGTGTGTTCGAAAAAAATTTTTTTTTTTTTTTCGATCTTGATGTTAATGCTGTTAGCCCTATTGGCTTTTACAGCGACACCGGGTGGGTAGGGAAGAGGGTGCTCTGTCCCTGAAGAAATGCAAGCACTACGTGGCTGCTTGAGAGGGAGTCGACGGCTGTAAGGGCACCCCCTGCGGGGCTCGAACCTCGGCTTACAACCGCCGAGCGGGCTGGGATTTACCCTATTCTAAGCAAACCCAGCCGTGACGTGAAGCCGCGACTGGGGGACAAGATTAGACTAATCTAGGGGAGCTAACCGCTGGACCCGACCGCGCCGAGACGCGGCCGAGCCGTGGAATATACTGGACTTCGTCGTCGATTCCGTCGACGACGGTGTATGTGTTTTGTATGTGTAGTGTGAGTCCTACCTACATACTGGGCATTCGCTATCGTGATGGCGTCATCTGGGTCTAAAAGGACGCTACGCGGGCGTCTGAGTTTAGGGAGCGCGTTGGGTGTGTAATCACACGCCGTTTTGACGAGGGGGTTCGCGTGCGAGCCTGCGCGCTCAAAGTAGCGCTTCGCTAAGCGTTTGCAGTGCTCGTTGATCGATTCCAGTTCAAAATCTCTATGAAGGTCGACGTTACGTACGTACCAGGGACAACCCGATGCGATACGTAAGAATTTATTTTGGACTTTTTGAAGGGGCTCTAGCTTAGTGTGCGCGAACGCTACACAAGCGTATGAAAGGATGGGCCTTATACAAGTTTTGTATAATGTCAGCTTATGTCTAAGTGACATTTTACTACGCTTGTTAATAAGGTGGAATAATTTATATAGAACGAATTTTGCTTTATTGCAAACATTCGTGACGTGGGGTCTGAAAGAGAGTCTAGAGTCTAAAGTGACACCTAGGTATTTGACTTGTTTTTCCCATGGAATGGGCTTATCTAATAACCGTATGGTAGAGACCTGTGTGTGACGAGCCATAGGGAAAAGAATGGCTTTGCTTTTATCGGGATTAACCTCGATTCTCCATAGGCGGAACCACGCACCTAGTGCGCGGGCCGCTTTCTGCAGTCTCTCGGCTAATAAGCGTGTGTCACGCGACGAGGTATAAAGGGCCGTGTCGTCCGCGTACATTGCCAGGTTAACCTGATTAGTGCGAGGTATATCACTGGTGTACAGCGAGTATAGAATGGGAGAGAGGGTTGAACCCTGGGGAACGCCTGCGCGGAGGAGGCGGGGGGAAGACAGAGTGCCTTCTACTTTATAACGAAAGTACCTATTTGACAGGAAGTCCCGCAGGATGTGCACGAGACAGTCTGGCAAGCCAGCACGCCTCAGCTTGAAAATCAAGCCGTTGTGCCAGACCTTGTCGAAGGCTTTCGCTATATCGAGAAAGATGGCAGCGGTGTTGCTGCGAAGGGAGGTCCTCACGTGGTGACGAGCTATGTGCTCTACCACGCGGTGGACTTGGTGTACGGCTGAGTGTTTCTTTCTGAAACCAAATTGCACATTGATGAGCGGACAATAGGTCTCTACCGCCTCAGAGAGTCTAACGAGAATGATTCTCTCGTAGATTTTACCTAGACAGCTGAGAAGGCTGATAGGTCTGTAGCTGGAGGGCAAATTCCGCGGCTTGTTAGGCTTTGCAATACCTATGACAATGGCTTCCTTCCACTCGTCGGGGAAGGAGCACGACATTAATAATGAATTAAAAATAATGACCAATAGAGATATGAACTGAGCCGGAAGGGACTTCAGTGTTCTATTTGAAATTTTGTCCGGCCCCGGGGCCTTCCTATCTTTCAGATTTTTGATGATGTCTTTGACCTCATCGGACGAGGCGAGGGATTTTATTGCATTTTTTCTTTTTTTCATACTTGAAACGTATTAATAAATTTACATACAATTCATTTGTTTCGAATACAACATTAAGATTGATTCATAAAATATATTTGGTATTTCCCTAACATGATTATTTCATGTATTTTTTGTTTTGATTAAGTTCTCTTGAGAAATATATCTACTATAAATTAATATAACGTACCTACATGCCAATGATTAAAACGTATTGACATCACCACGTGAAAATATAGCAACCAGCTCGCGGCTTCACCTACCCACCTACCCACTTACCCACCTACCCACCTACCCACCTACCCACCTACCCACTTACCCACCTACCCACCTACCCACCTACCCACCTACCCACCTACCCACCTACCCACCTACCCACCTACGCACCTACCCACCTACCCACCTACCCACCTACCCACCTACCCACTTACCCACCTACCCACCTACCCACCTACCCACCTACCCACTTACCCACCTACCCACCTACCCACCTACCCACCTACCCACCTACCCACCTACCCACCTACCCACCTACCCACCTACCACCTACCCACCTACCCACCTACCCACCTACCCACCTACCTACCTACCCACCTACCCACCTACCCACCCACCCACCTACCCACCTACCCACCCACCCACCTACCCACCCCACCCACCTACCCACCCACCCACCTACCCACCCACCCACCTACCCACCCACCCACCTACCCACCCACCCACCTACCCACCCACCCCACCTACCCACCTACCCACCTACCCACCTACCCACCTACCCACCTACCCACCTACCCACCTACCCACCTACCCACCTACCCACCTACCCACCTACCACTACTCACCTACCTACCTACCTACCTATCTACCTACCTAGTGGTAGCCTTTCCAAACTATAAAATAGATAGCGTTACTTGTATCGAGTTCTACTATCTCAATTATAAGCTTCTTGGAAACTTAAATACTTATATCTTTTGATAGAGTGAAGCTATTACAATGAAATAAACACTAAATGTTACTTTGATTTACTGGTAATTTTTACGTATAAAACTTGCTTAAATATATTGTGTACTTTTGACGTGATGCCTGTTCACATAAACCGGAAAACAGACAAACAGACAAACAGACAAACAGACAAACAGACAAACAGACAAACAGACAAACATACAAACAGACAAACAGACAAACAGACAAACAGACAAACAGACAAACAGACAAAAATTCCAAAAATGTTGGAAATGGATTCTGTTAGTTATCCTTTAACACCCTGGCTAATTTTTTTAAATATTTTCAATGTACAGAAATGACTTTTCTACAGATTGTATTATAAGTATAGATTTATTCTTCTATAACTTCTAGAATAATTTTTATCCCCTGAACCCCAAGATAAAGTTGAACTTTAAGGGGACTCACACGAGCTTAAAAAATAAATCATTTAAATACAAACCCTTGTTCTTCTTCCGGAAGGTCCATCGTGGAGAACTTCTTTAGTTCTGGACTCTTACCCGGTTATAACCGCCACAGGTATAAAGCAAGATGAGCATTATATTTCCGCTTTAATTTATTTGTGGGACGAAACCCTTGAGCTAGCGCAAAAACTATATTGCACAAGTTTTTAAAAAAAACCCCTAGAAATCAAAATTTTGAAACATTTTAATCATTTAATTTTTTACAGATGTATTTTGGTTATAATTCATTATTTGTTTCACGACCAAAGCATTTTTTTAGTCAAGATGTAGAGGTATGAAATCTTAAATTATAAATTAAACAACTTTTTTAGTGAGTATTCTTTATTTTGAAAAACAGTGGCTTAAGATTGAGGATTCAAATGATTAAGTCCTCGAAAGATAGAAGCCCCCCTCATAGCTGAGGACGGGTTATCTGTTTTTACATTGAAATTAGATCTATCTTACAATACACAGGTAATATAATTGTATCTAACTAGTCATAATGACCAGTTTCTGGTAATTTCCTTTTTCAAAATGGCAATGCTAAAAACTTAGAGGCTATGCTGTAGTTGAAAGTGAACTCTTGTTGATACACTGAGTTAAGATTTGTCGCTCGAGATGCAAGTGCCTAGATCGTATCTAACCTGCCTTCGGACTTGTTCCAGTGAAGAATTGAGTGTGTTTTTAATAGTTTTCTTCTATAAAAGTTCATTTTAAAAATGGAGGTGTAGGTTGATAGTTCTCTGTAAAGAAACTGTTAACTTACTGGGATGGATCTTTTTTTGCAGCTAATTCATGATGTGGACGCACATTAGGGTTAGACAGTTCGAAAACGTCTTAAAATATGAACGGACCCCTTATCTCAAAGGAGGATGGTAATCTACTATATTACCCAGCTTTATTCAATCGGAAATAATTATGTTTATACCCGTTACATACTTATTTTGTAAAAATTATTATGTGTGATTTTCTCCTCAAAGCGATGCTCATCAGACTATGCTAGAGCTGACCTCACTATTTAATGATTCTAGTGGTTTATATGCTGATTTTTATCTTTTTTATAGTCTCATTATAGTTTTTTTATTTAACTGAAAAATATAAATAAAAAGAGACTTAACTTGTAACTTTAAACTTTTTTAAAAACAATGTATCTCTTTTTAAAAAAAGGACAGGGGTCGTGGAGACAAAATCGTTTAACACTACTGCTCTACATCTGTGTAAATGATTTTTAATATGCATTTTTTTTGCCCCAGAATGGAAAGTTTTCAACGGGTGTTTTTAAAAATTATTTAGACGTAATTTGGAGCAGTCAAAGTATTATATTGAATTTTTTAAACCAAACCTACGTTTTATTTCAACAGAATGTTATTTTATTTTTATCAACTGTTAAAAAAAATAATTTTTAGAATTATATTTTAGTTTAGAAAGAGTTATGCAACAGTCAAGTTCCCTAGGTTTCCAATTATTTATCTGTATTAATTATGTAAAAAAATTAAAGCTCGCATATAAGAATTCAAAACAAATTTTAATTACAAAAGCCTATTCTTCTTGAAAAAAAGACAACCCGTTCATATACGTCATTTAGAAAATTGCTCCTATTATATCTAGTCAATTCAACTAAAATTAGATTTATTAGTTAGAGATCCTACTTCAAAAACATACTAACTCTCTTGTTTTCTAGATTACTGAATAACTCTGAGACATAAGGATTATTTTAGCTATCAGTTGATAAGGAAATGTTTTATGAGGAATAGGAAACATCGCTTCTATTCTTTTATGATGACGGTCATAGTGCTTACAGCACATTTTATATACAACAGGGTATTCTTTGTTTTCAAAAACATGTTTAGTTTTTACTAAATAAAAAAAATCGAAAAGTGGTCCTCCGCAAAACGAACACTCCTCTACAGACAACAGATATTTGATAAGAGGAATATCTATATTCTTGTACACGCTAAGATTGTTTCTTACTAGATGTCTGCTACAAATCTCCTGCAATGTCATTTCTCCTTTTTTTTGAGACATTCGTGGTGCTCGAACTTACAGGAGTCAGAGGTATAAATGAAATATTGTTATTAGAAATATTTAAGTATTTCAATGACTTCAAGTTACCAATAAAATAAGGTAGATCGCTAAACTTGTTGTTGTCTATATGAAGCGCATTTAATAATCTAAGGGAGGTTATGGTATTTGGTAGGCTTTCAAGAAAATTATATGAGATGTTTAGCTCTCGTAGATTTGTAAGACTACCTATTTCATCAGGCAGGCGAGAAATTCTGTTTCTTGAGAGTATAAGAACTTTTAGATTAACTAACATCCCAACACTGAGAGGAAGCCTAGAAATGTAGTTACAACATGCC
>CAKJTV020000084.1:0-24149 GCA_917862395.2 Heliconius sara | reverse complement strand
CCCCCCCCCCCCCCCCCCCCCCCCCCCCCCCCCCCCCCCCCCCCCCCCCCCCCCCCCCCCCCCCCCCCCCCCCCCCCCCCCCCCCCCCCCCCCCCCCCCCCCCCCCCCCCCCCCCCCCCCCCCCCCCCCCCCCCCCCCCCCCCCCCCCCCCCCCCCCCCCCCCCCCCCCCCCCCCCCCCCCCCCCCCCCCCTCAGAAAAAAAAAAAAAAAGAACAAAGACGTATGGCTTTGTTGAAAGTGTCGTTTTTGTCCGAATAGTTGTGCTGATATGGGAATGAGAATATTTTTATGACGTTCGTCGAAGAGGGTGTCATGTGATGTTTTAAAGTTGGGTGTGTCATAACTATGAGTGGGAATGGAAAGAAAGTGTTTCATAGTAGTTTGCATAAATTCGTCTGGGTCATTGAAATTGGTCTTCACAGTTTGTGCGTCAAGTCCAATGCGTTCGTGTGCATTACGTGAGTCGGAGAAAAGAGCTCGGCATTAGTGTTGCTTTTACCAGCTTTTGTAAACGATGTTATATTCAAATTCTTCTAGTTTAAGTCTCCCACGACCTAATCTACTACCTGCCGGGTCTTTAAACAGATAAAGAGCCAAGTTAAGGGTTTGTGATCTGTTAGCGATTGTAAACTTTCGTCCAAACAAATAAGGTCTGAAATGCTTTACAGCCCAAACGAGATTTGCGATTAACTCTCGCTCTATAGTAGAATCGTTCTTTCGCGGCTTTGGGACAGCGTCCGTGAAGCGTATGCAATTGCAATCTTTACCTATTCACCTTGAACAATACTGCGCCTATTGCATAGACTGAAGCGTCGTTGTAAGAATGAACTCTTTGCTGAATCAGGATAGTAGATCGAGGACTTGGTAATAAACGTTTGCATTCATAAAAACTTTTCTTGTTTTCTCCCCAACGAAAGGAACGTCTTTCTTGAGTAGGCTGTCACAGGTTTTGTGATGTTTACTGTGAAATTGCGATGAACCTACGGTAATAACCTGTAAGTCCTAAGAAGGCCTTGATCATCTTTCATATTTAGAGTTTGTGAAGTTTTGAACGGCGGTAACTTATCTGGTTGGGTTTCTCAAAAATTTGGGCCTAAATTTCCCTGTTGGGGTTTAAATTTTGGGGTTTTTTATTGAAGCTCTTCTTAAAATTTTTGCCAATAGGGTCGGTAACCCCCTTCAATAGGTAGAAAGGAGGCGTCTTCTAGGGGGTGGCTTGTTGGTATTCTGGGGAACGCTGGCGGGGAACTGGCGGGTTGTTCGGACAAAGAGTTTTTTTCCACCTGGCAAAAGTCGTCCCCTAGGGGTTCACCCCCCCACAGGGGGGGGCTTATGAAACAAAGATTTCCAAAGGAGAAAAAACTTTTGGGGGGTGAGGTGAGTTCCCCCTTGAGGTATCTTGGTGGGGCGGGGGTTTCCCTATATACTGTGGGGCCCTATTGTCCCAATTGGGATTTCTAATGACAAAAACATTAAAAAAGCGGGGGAAATTTTTGCCTGAAATTTCTACTTTAAAATTTTAATAGGCCCATTAATAAAATTTGGGAGGTGGTTTTTTAAAATAATAAATACTGCCCGTGGGGAAAAGGGTTTTAAAAGGGGCATCAAAGTACCGCTTATATACCCCTAGGGGACAGGGTGCAGGTTTAAGAGCCTTTCCCCCTCAAAGTCCCCCAATGTATATATTGTTTTCCCGGGGGACACAGGGGGAACCCCCTACAATGCCATTATTTTTTTAAATAGAATTCTTGATTGAACATAAGATATCCAGAGTGAGGCAATGTTCCAAAAGTTCAAGATATTCTATAGGCATATTGTTATCCTCTAGCTTCTTTTTGACAATCTTGATGCAGTCCTTGATGGGAATACTAGTGAACAGTGACTGGACATCAAAACTACCATGGTTTTAATTGTTAGCTAACTTAAGGTCTTTCAGTCCGCTAACAAAATGGTAAGAGTCCCTGACAACAAGATGTTGTGTGGCCACGCAGTGGAGAAAGTACTTTGGCGACATGTTGAGCCAGCTTATACGTCGGCTGTATCGATTTGGCTGACTCTTGGTCGAAAAGGTACATCTTTTTTTGTGTATTTTTTTGTAACCCATACAACTTTGGAGGTTTTACACAACTAGGCACGAGAGATTAATGTCGAGATGTAATGTTTTCGCGTGTTTTTTTGATTAAATCGGATGTCTTTTTAAGTATTTTGTTGTAGGGTCTTTATTCAACAATTTTATACGTTTTTTGATCCGATAGCAATATGACATTTTTTGTATATACTCGTCGGTGTCCAGTATAACCGTCGCGTTACCTTTATCGGCTTTGAGGACTGTATATCCTCGTTTTTACGTAGCTTACTAAGAGCCCGAGATTCATCACGAGAAAGATTTGATTTTGGTGGTTTACTACGGCGCAGTAAAGATGATATATCTTGGCGAATAACTTCAGAATCTTCCTTCAAAATCTGGTTTTTATAAACAGTCCTCAACGCTTAGTTATTATTTCCTCGATAGGTAGTTTTCTAGGCGCCGGCGCAAAGTTAAAACCTTTATTTAACACCTCAATAGTTCGAACGATCGAAAGTTTGTTTTGACAGATTGACAACTGACGTTTGCGTTGCCTGTGTAGAAGTCACGGTGTTACCATAGACATTTTTCCGTTCGGATTTTGATTCGAGATTTTGGTACTTTCGAATTTGTCTAATTTTATATTGATTATATTTATTTTGCGCGCGTTTATTAGTAAATTCTACACATTGATGGAAATCTGTCTTTGAGAAACACGTCTCAATATCGTTGCTTAAGGCTTTTATTTGTCCGTCGAATCGATTCAAATCATAACGGCTTATCATACATTGGTCAAACAAAGAGAAGCATCGGTGTTAGGGTGAAGGAACACATCTCAGATATCAAGAATGGGCATGTATCGAAGTCAGCTGTGTGTGAGCATACTGCGGATAAACCCAGCCACTACATTAGGTTTGATAATCCTCAAATCCTCGCTAAGGAAATAGATTCATTCCTCGGATGATCCGTGAGGCTATGAAATACAAAAACATTCTAATTTTAATAGAGATGATGGCTGGAAACTTTTTACCACCTGGGACCACTCATAAAATCATTGAAGTCTCAAACCCACCATACCCGAGGGCCAAGATAACTATCAGCTCATTCTGCAGGAATCCAGGGCAGTACGCTGAGGCAATTAAGAAATCGCTGGCGGTTAGTTTGATATGATAATTATATCAACTGACAGACGAAGCCAACCTCAGTCTACCCGTGACCACGGACTACTGTAAAGTGTTCGAAACGTCGGGTTTTTAAAAAATTTAAAATCTTAAATATACGCGATTAATCCGGTTAAATTAGTTTCATTTAATATGTGTAATAATCGCGAAAATCAAAGAACTTATTATGTGAACCAGTACGGAATGAAAACGCAAACAAAATACGTCGACTGAGTATCTAAAACAAAACGTGCAAGATATCTAACATCGATTAATTTCTTTAAAAGGTTGCCGCGATAATAATCTCATACCCAGTTTTTGTGTACAATCGCGCCGAAAAAAGATATAAAATATTGCAAAAGATACTTCAGTCAGGCAAGTAAAAAATTATTATGTCAACTCCTAAAAGAACACCGTTATGATTGAATCGATTCGACGGACAAATAAAAGCCTTAAGCAACGATATTGAGACGTGTTTCTCAAAGACAGATTTCCATCAATGTGTAGAATTTACTAATAAACGCGCGCAAAATAAATATAATCAATATAAAATTAGACAATTCGAAAGTACCAAAATCTCGAATCAAAATCCGAACGGAAAATGTCTATGGTAACACCGTGACTTCTACACAGGCAACGCAAACGTCAGTTGTCAATCTGTCAAAACAAACTTTCGATCGTTCGACTATTGAGGTGTTAAATAAAGGTTTTAACTTTGCGCCGGCGCCTAGAAAACTACCTATCGAGGAAATAATAACTAACGTTGAGGACTGTTATATAAAAACCAGATTTTGAAGGAAGATTCTGAAGTTATTCGCCAAGATATATCATCTTTACTGCGCCGTAGTAAACCACCAAAATCAAATCTTTCTCGTGATGAATCTCGGGCTCTTAGTAAGCTACGTAAAAACGAGGATATAACAGTCTCAAAGCCGATAAAGGTAACGCGACGGTTATACTGGACACCGACGAGTATATACAAAAAATGTCAATATTGCTATCGGATCAAAAACGTATAAAATTGTGATAAAGACCCTACAACAAAAATACTTAAAAAGACATCCGATTTAATCAAAAAACACGCGAAAACATTACATCTCGACATTAAATCTCTCGTGCCTAGTTGTGTAAACCTCCAAAGTTGTTATGGGTTACCAAAAATACACAAAAAAGATGTACCTTTTCGACCAATAGTCAGCCAAATCGATACGCCGACGTATAAGCTGGCTCAACATGTCGCCAAAGTACTTTCTCCACTGCGTGGCCACACAACATCTTGTGTCAGGGACTCTTACCATTTTGTTAGCGGACTGAAAGACCTTAAGTTAGCTAACAATGAAACCATGGTCAGTTTTTGATGTCCAGTCACTGTTCACTAGTATTCCCATCAAGGACTGCATCAAGATTGTCAAAAGAAGCTAGAGGATAACAATATGCCTATAGAATATCTTGAACTTTTGGAACATTGCCTCACATCTGGATATCTTATGTTCAATCAAGAATTCTATTTACAAATAGATGGCATTGCTATGGGTTCGCCTGTGTCCCCGGTAATAGCAGATATATACATGGAGGACTTTGAGGAGATGGCCTCTTAGCTCTGCACCCTGTCTACCTAGGATATATAAGCTGGTACGTAGATGACACTTTCACCATTTACCTACGGACAGTATTTATATATTCTTAAACCACCTCAATTCTATTAATGACAATATTAAATTTACAGTAGAATTACAGGCAAATAATTCCCTAGCTTTTCTAGATGTTTTAGTCATTAGAAATCCCAATGGCCACAATAGGCCACACAGTATATAGGAAACCCACGCACACCAATAGATACCTCAATGGTGAATCTCACCATCACCCTACACAGTTATCTACCGTTGGCAAATCTTTGTTTCAGAGAGCCCACCACCTCTGTGACGCTGAACACCTAGGGGACGAGCTTCGCCAGGTGAAGAATACTCTTCGTCAGAACAAGCTGCCAGTTCCCCGCCAGCGTTCTCAGAATACCAACAAGCCACCCACAGTAGAGAGACAGCCTGCATTTCTACCATATGTGAAGGGGGTTACAGACAGGATTGGCAACATTTTAAGAAGAGCTTCAATAAAAACCATATTCAAGCCTAACAGGAAAGTGAGCCAATTCTTGAGACCAATAAAAAGTAATATTCCTTTACAGAGTGCAGGTGTATACAAACTAGACTGTGATTGTGGCTTATCATACATTGGTCAAACAAAGAGAAGCATCGGTGTTAGGGTGAAGGAACACATCTCAGATATCAAGAATGGGCATGTATCGAAGTCAGCTGTGTGTGAGCATACTGCGGATAAACCCAGCCACTACATTAGGTTTGATAATCCTCAAATCCTCGCTAAGGAAAATAGATTCATTCCTCGGATGATCCGTGAGGCTATTGAAATACAAAAACATCCTAATTTCAATAGAGAGGATGGCTGGAAACTTTCTACCACCTGGGACCCACTCATAAAATCATTGAAGTCTCAAACCCACCATACCAGAGGGCAAGATACTATCAGCTCATTCTGCAGGAATCCAGGGCAGTACGCGAGGCAATTAAGAAATCGCTGGCGGGTAGTTTGATATGATAATTATATCAACTGACAGACGAATGCCACCTCAGTCTACCCGTGACCACGGACTACTGTAAAGTGTTCGAAACGTCGGGTTTCCAAAAATGTAAAATCTTAAATATACGCGATTAATCCGGTTAAATTAGTTTCATTTAATATGTGTAATAATCGCGAAAATCAAAGAACTTATTATGTGAACCAGTACGGAATGGAAAACGCAAACAAAATACGTCGACTTGAGTATCTAAAAACAAAACGTGCAAGATATCTAACATCGATTAATTTCTTAAAAAGGTGCCGCGATAATAATCTCATACCAGTTTGTGTACAAATCGCGCCGAAAAAAGATATAAAATATTGCAAAAAGATACTCAGTCAGGCAAGTAAAAAATTATTATGTCAACTCATAAAAGAACACCGTTATGATTTGAATCGATTCGACGGACAAATAAAAGCCTTAAGCAACGATATTGAGACGTGTTTCTCAAAGACAGATTTCCATCAATGTGTAGAATTTACTAATAAACGCGCGCAAAATAAATATAATCAATATAAAATTAGACAAATTCGAAAGTACCAAAATCTCGAATCAAAATCCGAACGGAAAAATGTCTATGGTAACACCGTGACTTCTACACAGGCAACGCAAACGTCAGTTGTCAATCTGTCAAAACAAACTTTCGATCGTTCGACTATTGAGGTGTTAAATAAAGGTTTTAACTTTGCGCCGGCGCCTAGAAAACTACCTATCGAGGAAATAATAACTAACGTTGAGGACTGTTTATATAAAAACCAGATTTTGAAGGAAGATTCTGAAGTTATTCGCCAAGATATATCATCTTTACTGCGCCGTAGTAAACCACCAAAATCAAATCTTTCTCGTGATGAATCTCGGGCTCTTAGTAAGCTACGTAAAAACGAGGATATAACAGTCCTCAAAGCCGATAAAGGTAACGCGACGGTTATACTGGACACCGACGAGTATATACAAAAAATGTCAATATTGCTATCGGATCAAAAAACGTATAAAATTGTTGATAAAGACCCTACAACAAAAATACTTAAAAAGACATCCGATTTAATCAAAAAACACGCGAAAACATTACATCTCGACATTAAATCTCTCGTGCCTAGTTGTGTAAAACCTCCAAAGTTGTATGGGTTACCAAAAATACACAAAAAAGATGTACCTTTTCGACCAATAGTCAGCCAAATCGATACGCCGACGTATAAGCTGGCTCAACATGTCGCCAAAGTACTTTCTCCACTGCGTGGCCACACAACATCTTGTGTCAGGGACTCTTACCATTTTGTTAGCGGACTGAAGACCTTAAGTTAGCTAACAATGAAACCATGGTCAGTTTTGATGTCCAGTCACTGTTCACTAGTATTCCCATCAAGGACTGCATCAAGATTGTCAAAAAGAAGCTAGAGGATAACAATATGCCTATAGAATATCTTGAACTTTTGGAACATTGCCTCACATCTGGATATCTTATGTTCAATCAAGAATTCTATTTACAAATAGATGGCATTGCTATGGGTTCGCCTGTGTCCCCGGTAATAGCAGATATATACATGGAGGACTTTGAGGAGATGGCTCTTAGCTCTGCACCCTGTCTACCTAGGATATATAAGCGGTACGTAGATGACACTTTCACCATTTTACCTACGGACAGTATTTATATATTCTTAAACCACCTCAATTCTATTAATGACAATATTAAATTTACAGTAGAATTACAGGCAAATAATTCCCTAGCTTTTCTAGATGTTTTAGTCATTAGAAATCCCAATGGCACAATAGGCCACACAGTATATAGGAAACCCACGCACACCAATAGATACCTCAATGGTGAATCTCACCATCACCCTACACAGTTATCTACCGTTGGCAAATCTTTGTTTCAGAGAGCCCACCACCTCTGTGACGCTGAACACCTAGGGGACGAGCTTCGCCAGGTGAAGAATACTCTTCGTCAGAACAAGCTGCCAGTTCCCCGCCAGCGTTCTCAGAATACCAACAAGCCACCCACAGTAGAGAGACAGCCTGCATTTCTACCCATATGTGAAGGGGGTTACAGACAGGATTGGCAACATTTTAAGAAGAGCTTCAATAAAAACCATATTCAAGCCTAACAGGAAAGTGAGCCAATTCTTGAGACCAATAAAAAGTAATATTCCTTTACAGAGTGCAGGTGTATACAAACTAGACTGTGATTGTGGCTTATCATACATTGGTCAAACAAAGAGAAGCATCGGTGTTAGGGTGAAGGAACACATCTCAGATATCAAGAATGGGCATGTATCGAAGTCAGCTGTGTGTGAGCATACTGCGGATAAACCCAGCCACTACATTAGGTTTGATAATCCTCAAATCCTCGCTAAGGAAAATAGATTCATTCCTCGGATGATCCGTGAGGCTATTGAAATACAAAAACATCCTAATTTCAATAGAGAGGATGGCTGGAAACTTTCTACCACCTGGGACCCACTCATAAAATCATTGAAGTCTCAAACCCACCATACCAGAGGGCAAGATACTATCAGCTCATTCTGCAGGAATCCAGGGCAGTACGCGAGGCAATTAAGAAATCGCTGGCGGTAGTTTGATATGATAATTATATCAACTGACAGACGAATGCCACCTCAGTCTACCCGTGACCACGGACTACTGTAAAGTGTTCGAAACGTCGGGTTTCCAAAAATGTAAAATCTTAAATATACGCGATTAATCCGGTTAAATTAGTTTCATTTAATATGTGTAATAATCGCGAAAATCAAAGAACTTATTATGTGAACCAGTACGGAATGGAAAACGCAAACAAAATACGTCGACTTGAGTATCTAAAAACAAAACGTGCAAGATATCTAACATCGATTAATTTCTTAAAAAGGTGCCGCGATAATAATCTCATACCAGTTTGTGTACAAATCGCGCCGAAAAAAGATATAAAATATTGCAAAAAGATACTCAGTCAGGCAAGTAAAAAATTATTATGTCAACTCATAAAAGAACACCGTTATGATTTGAATCGATTCGACGGACAAATAAAAGCCTTAAGCAACGATATTGAGACGTGTTTCTCAAAGACAGATTTCCATCAATGTGTAGAATTTACTAATAAACGCGCGCAAAATAAATATAATCAATATAAAATTAGACAAATTCGAAAGTACCAAAATCTCGAATCAAAATCCGAACGGAAAAATGTCTATGGTAACACCGTGACTTCTACACAGGCAACGCAAACGTCAGTTGTCAATCTGTCAAAACAAACTTTCGATCGTTCGACTATTGAGGTGTTAAATAAAGGTTTTAACTTTGCGCCGGCGCCTAGAAAACTACCTATCGAGGAAATAATAACTAACGTTGAGGACTGTTTATATAAAAACCAGATTTTGAAGGAAGATTCTGAAGTTATTCGCCAAGATATATCATCTTTACTGCGCCGTAGTAAACCACCAAAATCAAATCTTTCTCGTGATGAATCTCGGGCTCTTAGTAAGCTACGTAAAAACGAGGATATAACAGTCCTCAAAGCCGATAAAGGTAACGCGACGGTTTATACTGGACACCGACGAGTATATACAAAAAATGTCAATATTGCTATCGGATCAAAAAACGTATAAAATTGTTGATAAAGACCCTACAACAAAAATACTTAAAAAGACATCCGATTTAATCAAAAAACACGCGAAAACATTACATCTCGACATTAAATCTCTCGTGCCTAGTTGTGTAAAACCTCCAAAGTTGTATGGGTTACCAAAAATACACAAAAAAGATGTACCTTTTCGACCAATAGTCAGCCAAATCGATACGCCGACGTATAAGCTGGCTCAACATGTCGCCAAAGTACTTTCTCCACTGCGTGGCCACACAACATCTTGTGTCAGGGACTCTTACCATTTTGTTAGCGGACTGAAAGACCTTAAGTTAGCTAACAATGAAACCATGGTCAGTTTTGATGTCCAGTCACTGTTCACTAGTATTCCCATCAAGGACTGCATCAAGATTGTCAAAAAGAAGCTAGAGGATAACAATATGCCTATAGAATATCTTGAACTTTTGGAACATTGCCTCACATCTGGATATCTTATGTTCAATCAAGAATTCTATTTACAAATAGATGGCATTGCTATGGGTTCGCCTGTGTCCCCGGTAATAGCAGATATATACATGGAGGACTTTGAGGAGATGGCTCTTAGCTCTGCACCCTGTCTACCTAGGATATATAAGCGGTACGTAGATGACACTTTCACCATTTTACCTACGGACAGTATTTATATATTCTTAAACCACCTCAATTCTATTAATGACAATATTAAATTTACAGTAGAATTACAGGCAAATAATTCCCTAGCTTTTCTAGATGTTTTAGTCATTAGAAATCCCAATGGCACAATAGGCCACACAGTATATAGGAAACCCACGCACACCAATAGATACCTCAATGGTGAATCTCACCATCACCCTACACAGTTATCTACCGTTGGCAAATCTTTGTTTCAGAGAGCCCACCACCTCTGTGACGCTGAACACCTAGGGGACGAGCTTCGCCAGGTGAAGAATACTCTTCGTCAGAACAAGCTGCCAGTTCCCCGCCAGCGTTCTCAGAATACCAACAAGCCACCCACAGTAGAGAGACAGCCTGCATTTCTACCATATGTGAAGGGGGTTACAGACAGGATTGGCAACATTTTAAGAAGAGCTTCAATAAAAACCATATTCAAGCCTAACAGGAAAGTGAGCCAATTCTTGAGACCAATAAAAAGTAATATTCCTTTACAGAGTGCAGGTGTATACAAACTAGACTGTGATTGTGGCTTATCATACATTGGTCAAACAAAGAGAAGCATCGGTGTTAGGGTGAAGGAACACATCTCAGATATCAAGAATGGGCATGTATCGAAGTCAGCTGTGTGTGAGCATACTGCGGATAAACCCAGCCACTACATTAGGTTTGATAATCCTCAAATCCTCGCTAAGGAAAATAGATTCATTCCTCGGATGATCCGTGAGGCTATTGAAATACAAAAACATCCTAATTTCAATAGAGAGGATGGCTGGAAACTTTCTACCACCTGGGACCCACTCATAAAATCATTGAAGTCTCAAACCCACCATACCAGAGGGCAAGATACTATCAGCTCATTCTGCAGGAATCCAGGGCAGTACGCGAGGCAATTAAGAAATCGCTGGCGGTAGTTTGATATGATAATTATATCAACTGACAGACGAATGCCACCTCAGTCTACCCGTGACCACGGACTACTGTAAAGTGTTCGAAACGTCGGGTTTCCAAAATGTAAAATCTTAAATATACGCGATTAATCCGGTTAAATTAGTTTCATTTAATATGTGTAATAATCGCGAAAATCAAAGAACTTATTATGTGAACCAGTACGGAATGGAAAACGCAAACAAAATACGTCGACTTGAGTATCTAAAAACAAAACGTGCAAGATATCTAACATCGATTAATTTCTTAAAAAGGTGCCGCGATAATAATCTCATACCAGTTTGTGTACAAATCGCGCCGAAAAAAGATATAAAATATTGCAAAAAGATACTCAGTCAGGCAAGTAAAAAATTATTATGTCAACTCATAAAAGAACACCGTTATGATTTGAATCGATTCGACGGACAAATAAAAGCCTTAAGCAACGATATTGAGACGTGTTTCTCAAAGACAGATTTCCATCAATGTGTAGAATTTACTAATAAACGCGCGCAAAATAAATATAATCAATATAAAATTAGACAAATTCGAAAGTACCAAAATCTCGAATCAAAATCCGAACGGAAAAATGTCTATGGTAACACCGTGACTTCTACACAGGCAACGCAAACGTCAGTTGTCAATCTGTCAAAACAAACTTTCGATCGTTCGACTATTGAGGTGTTAAATAAAGGTTTTAACTTTGCGCCGGCGCCTAGAAAACTACCTATCGAGGAAATAATAACTAACGTTGAGGACTGTTTATATAAAAACCAGATTTTGAAGGAAGATTCTGAAGTTATTCGCCAAGATATATCATCTTTACTGCGCCGTAGTAAACCACCAAAATCAAATCTTTCTCGTGATGAATCTCGGGCTCTTAGTAAGCTACGTAAAAACGAGGATATAACAGTCCTCAAAGCCGATAAAGGTAACGCGACGGTTATACTGGACACCGACGAGTATATACAAAAAATGTCAATATTGCTATCGGATCAAAAAACGTATAAAATTGTTGATAAAGACCCTACAACAAAAATACTTAAAAAGACATCCGATTTAATCAAAAAACACGCGAAAACATTACATCTCGACATTAAATCTCTCGTGCCTAGTTGTGTAAAACCTCCAAAGTTGTATGGGTTACCAAAAATACACAAAAAGATGTACCTTTTCGACCAATAGTCAGCCAAATCGATACGCCGACGTATAAGCTGGCTCAACATGTCGCCAAAGTACTTTCTCCACTGCGTGGCCACACAACATCTTGTGTCAGGGACTCTTACCATTTTGTTAGCGGACTGAAAGACCTTAAGTTAGCTAACAATGAAACCATGGTCAGTTTTGATGTCCAGTCACTGTTCACTAGTATTCCCATCAAGGACTGCATCAAGATTGTCAAAAAGAAGCTAGAGGATAACAATATGCCTATAGAATATCTTGAACTTTTGGAACATTGCCTCACATCTGGATATCTTATGTTCAATCAAGAATTCTATTTACAAATAGATGGCATTGCTATGGGTTCGCCTGTGTCCCCGGTAATAGCAGATATATACATGGAGGACTTTGAGGAGATGGCTCTTAGCTCTGCACCCTGTCTACCTAGGATATATAAGCGGTACGTAGATGACACTTTCACCATTTTACCTACGGACAGTATTTATATATTCTTAAACCACCTCAATTCTATTAATGACAATATTAAATTTACAGTAGAATTACAGGCAAATAATTCCCTAGCTTTTCTAGATGTTTTAGTCATTAGAAATCCCAATGGCACAATAGGCCACACAGTATATAGGAAACCCACGCACACCAATAGATACCTCAATGGTGAATCTCACCATCACCCTACACAGTTATCTACCGTTGGCAAATCTTTGTTTCAGAGAGCCCACCACCTCTGTGACGCTGAACACCTAGGGGACGAGCTTCGCCAGGTGAAGAATACTCTTCGTCAGAACAAGCTGCCAGTTCCCCGCCAGCGTTCTCAGAATACCAACAAGCCACCCACAGTAGAGAGACAGCCTGCATTTCTACCATATGTGAAGGGGGTTACAGACAGGATTGGCAACATTTTAAGAAGAGCTTCAATAAAAACCATATTCAAGCCTAACAGGAAAGTGAGCCAATTCTTGAGACCAATAAAAAGTAATATTCCTTTACAGAGTGCAGGTGTATACAAACTAGACTGTGATTGTGGCTTATCATACATTGGTCAAACAAAGAGAAGCATCGGTGTTAGGGTGAAGGAACACATCTCAGATATCAAGAATGGGCATGTATCGAAGTCAGCTGTGTGTGAGCATACTGCGGATAAACCCAGCCACTACATTAGGTTTGATAATCCTCAAATCCTCGCTAAGGAAAATAGATTCATTCCTCGGATGATCCGTGAGGCTATTGAAATACAAAAACATCCTAATTTCAATAGAGAGGATGGCTGGAAACTTTCTACCACCTGGGACCCACTCATAAAATCATTGAAGTCTCAAACCCACCATACCAGAGGGCAAGATACTATCAGCTCATTCTGCAGGAATCCAGGGCAGTACGCGAGGCAATTAAGAAATCGCTGGCGGTAGTTTGATATGATAATTATATCAACTGACAGACGAATGCCACCTCAGTCTACCCGTGACCACGGACTACTGTAAAGTGTTCGAAACGTCGGGTTTCCAAAAATGTAAAATCTTAAATATACGCGATTAATCCGGTTAAATTAGTTTCATTTAATATGTGTAATAATCGCGAAAATCAAAGAACTTAATATATGATGTATTTTCATAGCAACTGTTCTACGTGATTACGTTAATGATGAGCTTAATTAAGGAATTTCATCGCTAATTACAGCCACTGCGCTATTTTCTAGTGCACGTTGCAATTCAATGATGTTGTAACTTTTCACTTCGGTGGTTGTATTTTTGCTTCACGTTGGAAACACGGCAACCTACTGTTGAGGCAGTTCGTTCCCATTGTGAAGTTTTGTGTTGGGTGGCGGAACTCAACGCAGCGCTTTGCCTTAAACAGAGCGAGGATGAATTAAATTTATTCGCCCCGAATGAGAATCAGTATTTTCAGTCACACGCTTGTGCCACTTTGTCACGACGACCTTATCTTAAAAATATATATATTTTTGTATAAATTTTGTATAAAATGCTAAGGCAACGCATTTTGTATGCGCGAATACGTGTTCTAGTTTAGCTATATCTATAAAAAATAAGCTTCACGTTGTATCCTCACTTGTGTATGCACACAGCAGGGATGGTAATCTAGTGTTAAGACACTCCGTTTCATATTTGCCTCCGAATCCTGGAGACATCGCGTGTTAAATGGCGGAATTAAGCGCCGCGCTTTGCCTCGATACCAGAGCGAAAAAATGAAAATATTATATAATACCTATAGCTTGATCAAATATAGGGTCAACGTTTTATAGTGTAGTTGTAAACAGCAGATGCGTCTAAATATCGTGTGAACTGTTGACGCGTGATCGATTCAATCAACGCAATTGAGTCCCCCACTTGAGTGCAGTCAGTGCGAAACTTATGAAATGCACAAAGAAAGTGTTGGTTCGAATCGGTTGCATTAAAGATGCGCTTTCATTTTGAAACGTTCATATGTTTAGTGCTTGTTTACGGCGGTGTTTACTTACGGCAATCGTAAAACATTTTACTTTTATTGAAAACTCCATTATGTGTTCAACTGAGTGTAATTCAGTGTTAATATATTGTAAAATGTGGTTTTGAACTTTCTTTTAAAGTGTTTTTGTGTGAAGGTTATGCGTTATTAATATGGAGTGAATGATTTTGAATTGGAATCTCGAAAACGTTATGGAAATTTAGTGCTTTCTTGAAATTTCTTTTGTATTTGTCATTTAGCGTTAAATATAGAAGACATACGTTTTTTTTTTTGCAATTTCTGTTTGATTATGATACCTTATTTATATTGTATTTATTGAGATAAATATTTCCATCGTGGCGCCGTAAGGACGACGCATCTTACCGCATTCATCGGTTTTGAATTTAAATACACGTTAAATGGGCCGTCGTGATGGAGAGAGACATCATCTGACTGTAAAGATAAGGTAGTGGGTTCAATTCCCACATTGACATTTTGAAGGTTGCATCTTCCTACCATGCTGCTCTGCTATATGAAAAAATTAAGTCGCGTTAAGTAATATAAAATTGTATAAATATTTTTGTCTTTATTAACTTACAATGCATTATCAGAATGTAGTTGTTAAAAACACGAATTTCAAACAATCTACTCAAAATATGTATTTCTTTCATTTGGCCAGTCTTCTTTACTATTTGCATGAAGTCTCATTCTCGTTGTCTTTGGGTTTCGTGTTTGTTCTGTTCGTGACTGACCGACACGCATGTCATAGTACTAACGCAGTACGTGTCTAAATTATAATAAGCTTGTTTTGTATGATTCATGACATTTATTAGCAATTTTATATGAAAAATTTAAAGTTTAATTGTTAGGGCAGTAATGTATTTATTTAATAATGTATTTATTCCTCTATTATTAATTTTAAAAGATAATATAATGCATGTCCGTCGTAAATCATGCTTTTGTCGAAGCCTTGATCTGTGAAAACTAAACTAAAAAATGTTGGAAAGTCCCCAGTCATATCTTTCTTCACCTTCCGTCCATTTTATTTGTTATAAAATGGTTATAAACGTTGTATTACGTTGAATTTGAACTTTCAACTATCGCCATATACGTTATCAATCTTTAATCTAATCTGGCCTTGGGTGACGGCCTAATTTCTAAAATCCTGAAATTATACTTACTAAAAACAATAATATTTATTTTTATTAAACAGATTTCTGATTTTTTCTGTAGGTACCAATCTTATCGTTATCTTTATTAGATCGCCCAAGCGTCTACTTCCTAGACGAATACCAACGAGCTTCCGATTCAGAAATAATTTGGCAGCGAGCGACCTTTAGCTGATTGCTATAAATAGAATAGCACAGCTGTTTGTTAGTTCGTTCACCTTACGAGACTTTTTTTTCTAAGTTAAAGTTTTGGTTCACTAATTAAAACTTTTACCAAATATATATTTTTATGTTGCAACTAAACAACAAACACATTATTAAATAAATGGAACATTGAACGTGTTAATTGTCATTGGATAATTGACAGCTTTCCAACTATTAAAGGATTTGAAATATATTTTCAAGCAATTTAGACGAAAACGGAGAACTTTGTCACTAGACTTTCAGTCTGTACTGTAAAAGACAAACACTGATCTCAATTTTTTATGGTTAATTGAGCTTTTAAGCAGTTATGCTAATTATAAGACAAGACGTTGACGTATAAACTACAGGCCAATATTTTGGTCATTTCGGTACTCATAGGTTCTTTTGAGTATCAAGTGCGATTCTAACTCGAGGAAATGAAATATTTATTACTTTTATTTGCTTGGTTGTTGATACGGAGGCAACGCGCAGCGGAAAATGGGGAATGGGAATATTTTAGCGGGAACAGAGTATCTTAACACTAAGTTCCCAAGTTCCGTCTGCCCTCCCTGCCACGTGCAGGATATACAACGTTTCAATAGAGTAAGAAATACTTGTACGGTCTATACCAACCCTATTACATTCAAATTATGACCATCTCATCACCATGTTGCGTACATCGCTATGTAATTATGCTTTTAGGGGACGTGTCCAGGTTCATAATGTATTGATTAATATTATTTTCAATATGTTAACAATGGATAATGTATGTACATGGATCAACACTGGCGCTATAATGTGATATAAATATTTAGTATGAATGATGCCTATCTTAGTACTAATATACGAGTACGTGTGACACGCTTGGTACTATAGGATAGTTTAAATAGTATTTTATTCTCTATATACATGTAAATAAAACTCTTCTGTTAATGATTGATTGAATGACAACGTACAGACGAAACTACTGACGGAATTGATATTTGGTATGTAAATCACTTATGGAGCGTGAGGGCTGGAATACCTGGGATTTTTCCATTTTACGTCTTAAAGTCAACGCAAAATTGCGGGTCATTTCGGGTTAATCATATATATTTCAGAAATTACGTAAATGTCAAGAATGTTATTGAAAACTCTTGTACCGTGAAAAAATAAAATATATTGTTTGTTTTTATTCTATCATATATGTATTAAATTCCAAGCCAATTTTAACTCATATTATTTATATTCCAAAAAAGATATACGATCGGTACCAAGTAAGAGGAGATTCTACTGAATATGTGAATGATTAAAAAAATATTTTTATGGAAAAAATTGCATTATTCCTTTCTAGGTTTGGACACCAAAAATTGGGAAAAATATATTCATAATAGTTTTATTTTCTTTTCTAGATGAACGGGACGCGATACAGAAGAAGACGTTCACGAAATGGGTCAACAAACATCTTAAAAAGGTAATTTACAAAATTTTAACATTCTATTATTTAAAAATTTTCAAAACATATTAATTGCTTTTGGTTTTATAAGAATAATAGTTGCGTCTTAATTAAAAATAAAAAAACAGTGACAAATCTCTCTATCTTCTGCTTTCCTTCAATCGTCACGCGCCTTATAGATAGATATAATAAAATTATACATTGAGTTTGAATGCAATGTATTTTAATAAAGATGCCATCGATGAATACCTATTCTTATCGTAAGTTCGGAAAATATTTGTAAACTATCATAAAAAAAACTAATAATAAAATAGAGGATTTTTCAGTACGAGTTCAAATTTAATTCCATATAATTGTTGTTGAAAATCGTCAAGTATTTAGTACGTAGTTCTACCAGAAAGCTATACTTATTGAAGTCCATACACTGTCCAACTGTAATTATATTGGTAATAAAATGTGCGAGTCCTACCCTAAACTTTCCTCAATTTAATTTATTATCAAGTTTCTTATCGTGAGATGAAATTGGACGTGATTGTATGTTCCGTAAGATTTGTATGATTGTATGGCTTCTCTATACATCATTACAATAAAATTGTAACTGCTGGTTGTCTGTATATGGAAGATATTTACGAAAATCTATTATTGGAGGCACTCATTAATTAAAAAATTTACCTGTTTTCTCTATTGCATTTTGGCTACTTTCGCTCAATATTTAGTGTTTGTTGCTCAAGATGGAATATTTCGAAAATTCGGCGGAAAGTAGAGAAAGGAGTGTCTTAATGCTATGTTCTTTTTTCTTTTCCTGAATAATTTTGTCTATTATTAAACACATTATTATCTGTTGCGCAGTTAGATCTTCGTATATTAGTGGGAAGCGACATTGTTTTATATAATGTAAAGATTTCACTGACTGTTGGCGCAGTTGGAACTTATCGAAATAAATGTTTATATATATTTATTTTATAGATGTTCTCCCGATTTGAATATATAAATTTTCTAAACACTGTCATGGCGTTATAGCGTTCGATCCTTATTCAAGAGAATGAATTATGTTTATTTCCCCGTACTGTAGACGAAGTTCGGTGTTGAGTACCACCACTCAACATATCGCAATGTCTTGAAATGGGCAGATAGGTTCTGTAGAAATCGGGAGATATTGCCCATATCATATATATATAACAACAAGATGATAATATGAGATATTGGTAAATAGATAATGTCGATAACTTAAGATAGTGATTTATGATTCATACTTTTACTCGATACTATCGATTCCTAGTGACTAGGAATATAATTGAAAGTAAATATTATAAACAAATATATAATTATGGAAAATTCGAGAAATCACATCTAAAATAACAGATGTTAATATTATTGTTTATAACTTATAAGTAACGTTTTGCAATGCCTTTGTCCAATACAAACGTTTCGTTTCGAAACACATAAACATTTGTGCATCATGTTAATTCTTCACACACTCGGTATCAGTGATTCAGTGAAATTTCGAGAACAATTTATGTTTACAGAACGAGGGAAAGCTGTTGTACATGACCCATACATTTCGTATGAGAATAAATATTTAAATGTTCCATATTCGTCTGGCGCCGGGTCGTGTCGTACGTAAAATAATAATATGCACTTTTAAGTAACTGAGTTATTCGATTCAGATTTACAATATTATGTGGTTTTTTACATCATTGAAAATAATTTATTTTCATTAAATTGAATGTATCGTTTGCTCTGGTAGGTAAAAAAACAAAGCGCGGTGTTGAGCTCCGCCACTCAATACGCAATATCTGAAAAATTGAGCGAAAACTGGGAATTATCTTAATACTAGGTTTACAGCTTTATAAGTAGGGACTTTTATAGTGACAGATATTGAATATGAATAATGAAGGTCGCACGTTCTATTCCCGATACGATATTCTTCATTGATGTATGATTGTGACAAGTAAAACGTGAAATGCGCCTTGACGCCATCACCGAGATTGCCTCTGAATAATAATGAGATGAAAATCTAATTTATTTTTAATCTTTGTTTTGATTACGTAGACGGTAGTAGTTTGGATATATCTGATCGCAAGTGTTCATTGTTGCTTTAATTTCTTTTTAGAGTTCCGTACCTTTTAATTAAAAAAGGAACCCCATAAGATTACTTTGTCGTCCGTCTGTCTGTCTGCCCGTCTGTCAACGGCAACTGGCAATGGGATCTGAGATAAAGGCTTTGAACTCGATATCTTCAAGAGTTCTTTAGAACACTTGTAGATATCGAAATTCAAACCATATAACGGGATCTACGGCCCCATGATTTCCTGAACAAAAAAATTCTACATATACTTAAACAAAAGATATGGCTGCTTATATCGCAAAAAAATAACACGTATTTCGATACTATCAAGGGAATTGAAATTTATAGGATAGGTGCTTCTGGTTAACTAAGAATTATTAAATTTAGCATTTCGCGTCTGTTGATACCTAGTACTAGTTCAGCAATAAATCTGAAAACTACAAATTTGTGGTAAAAAAATCTTAAAAAATAATAGCCTTGTAAGGCTATTATGTTTTCAAGATTTGGTATTAAAGCCTGACCTTGGGGCAAATTTTTTTATTAAAGCCGCTAGTTCATGTGAGGGTCAAACATTAAATTTTTATAGAACCTTCGGTGGCCGAGCCCGACTCACGCATCCGGTTTTTTAAAATAGGTTTTCGTATATAAAACACAAACAAAGGTCAATATTTGACACGTAAAACTGAATGCATGCCTTATTTCTAATTAGAATCCACTTTGTTTATTTGCTAAGCTTTGGAAACTTTTCAACACGTTAGTTAGGATTTTTTTGATACAGCAATTACTTTCGATCTCATATTGTATAAACCTGTTTGTAAAAAGATAAAATGTAACATTTAGGTGCTTATATTATACTGGTAAAGATATTTTGTACATATATTTTTTTTAACTTCACGCTGTATCCCGCATAGAGTAGTGTAGATAAAGGGAATCTGTTTCTCCCCCTTAATAGGTACTAGTACTTGGGTGGCGGAACTCCATGTCGCGCTTTGTCTTGTCACTAGAACGAGAAAAAGAAAATAATTAATTCATCCAAACGATACGGAACCCACATCCGCGATGTTTGTTGCAATGTCACACAAAAACTAATGAACGGATTTAGACGAAACTTTACAGTACTATAGTTGGTTATGTACCAACGTCAAGAAAAAACGGGATTTTTCATTGTACGTCTTAACGACTAGTTGTATAGTCAAATCATACCGCACGTGCTGTCACATGCGCCCTTGCCTTTGTCACTTTGGTGTCTATATACATATTAAAATATTAGTTTAAATTTCATTCATAAAAAATGACGCATCTGACCACAAGCTCACCACTTCCTTTACATTAAAGATATGTCAGAATACAGAACCCTTAGGATGCTTTGTTTAAGTGGAAACTAGAAAAAACAAAAAAAATAAATAACTATTCTACCCGTGACCACGGACTACTGCAAAGTGCTCGAAACGCCGGGTTTTCAAAATGTTAAATCTTAAATATACGCGATTAATCCGGATAAATTAGTTTCATTTAAAAATAAATAAAAAAGTTAAGACACTCCGTTCCCCTTTTTCTGCCGAATTGCCAACTAGTGGAAACTAGAAACTTTAAAAAAACTGATAGATAATATATATTTTTAAATGTCACCTAAAAACAACTGTACTATAGAATGATTTTTATATTACGTTATCTTGAACAAAATAAGACACTCCGTTCTTCATTTTCCGCCGAATTTTTCGACGTATCGCGTATTAAGTAGCGGAACTCAACGCCGGGCTCTTGTCTCGGTGACAGAGCTAAGAAATGAAAATATTCATAAATAAAAAAATAAAAATTCTCGCGAGAAACCTATAGGTCACAATACATCATGAATGACTAAGCCTTGAAAACTGAACGCCTGCAAAATCAGATTCCCATACCACCATTGCACAAGCACAAAGGATGACGGAGGCTCAGCCAGCATGACGCACGCTGTAGACATCCCAGGATGTTTTGCTTAGCTCACTCAGATATACGATAATGGGTCGCTTTGTGAAAGAGAAACGATATGGCCTTACGGTTTATATAACCACGCCATTTTAGGATATGCAAATTGAATTAAATACATCTTTGTTTCGATGTGAATCGGGATATGATGAGATGGAGATGTTGAGTGCTTTTCATTCGGTAAAGATTGGATTTTGTAAGTTTCAAAATGTAGTTAATGTTTAATAGTAACGGGGAAGATCTGTTTATAAAGTTTAAAGCTGAACGATTCTTAAACGTGTAAGTTATATTAAAAAAATATATTATATACAAAAAACTATATATCGTTCCAACCGATTTTTGAAGCACCGCGTAACTTAACGCCACGTTTTGTGTATTGCTGCTGGGAAACGGACATGATTTACATTGAACTATTTCTCCTAACTGGGGATCGAACCCACAAACTTCGGACTTATAGACAGGCAACTTATAATGTGCAACGGAGTGTCTTAACACTGGGTCCCCAGGTTCCCTCTGCCTATCCTGCTATATATGGAATACAGCATGAAGAAGAAAAATTATTTTCTAAAATAACTTCAATGATAAGTAGACAAATATTACAATTCTAAAATAGAGTTTGATGTAATCATCGTTAACTACCAGTACAAACAGTATTGTATTTGTTAAATATTTACCATATAGAAATCCAACCTTTACGGGCAAACACTAGAAAATAATTATGATTTCATCAAATAACATCACGTATGACGTAATATTTTTTTTATTGTGGGTGTGGTTTTAATTTACGTTGGGCCACGTATTGTACGGGTCCATATCTGGTAAGTTATCGCCATGACATGATCCCACCTACGGCTATTAGCCAATACTGCTTAAGTATGAAGAATATGGTATTTTAAGAAATAAATCATCTTTAGTTTTTTTTTTAGTTAAGAGATTATTGTTGTATTAAAAAAAATTCTAGTGAACCTACCTAGATTTTTTTTTTGTATCCTTCTAAAACTTCAGTCCAATTTTTGTTACTTTTATGTTATTAGGGGAGAATGTGGGTCTAGAGATTGAAATGATGAATTAAATGCTTGACTGTTTTGGGTTCGATTCCCACTCCAGGGAATGAATTATTTTCATTTCCTGGTTCTGCTAACAACATAAACATAAATTCCGCCGCAGTGTTGTGTCTAGTAACTAGTCTAGTAGAGTGTTTAACATCCCTTATATAGGTTTATATTTAGAGATGACGACGTTCATAGTCTCAAAATCATAATTAAAAAATATATAAAATAAAAAAAAGAATGCTTCCGAATTCTTATATAAGAATTTAATTTTGTAGCTCTTAGGAAGGAAGGCTCAAGGAAGAATATCGTAGCTATTCTATAGTAGCATAGTCTATGCAAATTAATGTGTAAGCTAAATCTATATATAGCAGAAATGTCATATATGTACGACGCAGCGCTTTACTCCGTTCAGAGCTAGGAAATAAAAATATTAAATATTTCTTTCCTTCGAGTGGGAATCGAACCCACAACCTGTCGCGTTAACATTTGCACGTTTATGCCCCTGCGACACGATTAGTTTTGACTGTGTCATTTCATTTTGTATATTTTGCTCGAACCCTTATTTCTCTTCAAATACTTTCAATTTCAAATCTTTCTAATTAAAGTCACTGGGTTCTTTCTCTTTGGCTAAAAACTACAAGCTTGCAACCAAAAAGTATATTTAATTTCATTTCATTAATGTTATGTTATTTGATTTCGACAGCGAACAAATCGTGGTGAGAGTTCCAGTATACAAGTTTTAAAAATACACCGATACATAATTTAATATAAATCCTATATCTAGTTGGAATTAGACACGGAAGATATAACCAAATTGTGGTATGCGACAAAAAAATTATATAAGAATTTTACGTGACATATTTTTTCACATTACAAATTTAATTAAAAATGTTTTTTTTTGTTCAACAGAGACATTCTTACGTTTGAGATCTATTTTTGTTCATTAATATGTTTTAAAGATACAAGAAAAATGATAAGTTTTATTCTTGTCTTAAAAAAAACAGATATTAACCATATACTGCAATAAACAAAACATCAAAAACAGCTTGTTTGAATTTTCCATAAACAAAGATTAAGGCCCTCTTCAACGGACTTAATGTTAAGCGTGTCTGATGAGATTTGAACGGTGATCAACATCCGAATACATTCACCCCTTTATCACCCTTATGATATTAGAAATTAAACTCAAATTTGAATGAGCTTTTTTTTTATATCACTCACTAATAGATGTTATTAATCATATGCAATGAGTCACAAGCATTCCTTTACTGTAATCCTGTTCTTTGACCGTTAGATAAACGGAACGGAGCAATACGTTTCGATTTCCTAAGGGAAGTATAAGAACTTAAGAAGACACTGATTCTGAGTATCAAAGAATAAATAAAATAAATCAGCTTTCACACTGAATCCGCGCATGGTAGGCAGAGGGAACCTATTGTTAAGACACTCCATTCCCCACTTTCCGCCGAATTCTGGAGGCATTGAAGAGATATTTATTATTGAGTGACTAATACCTACCAAGTAGAACTACTAAACAGAGCTTAAAGAGAAACAGATATCAAATACGAAACGGAAGCCGTGATCGGTCGTTGGCCCAATATTTGAAAA